>QVRM01006943.1:22500-97500 GCA_003439945.1 Dermanyssus gallinae
AATGCACTTGCCAAACTAATCGAGATTACGGGGAGAGCTCCCAACGGATCTTTTGTCCGTTATTTCTAGAGCGAAGTTATTTGCTTTAAAAAAGAAGGTTGATAAAACCCTCCCTATCATATACTTATCTTTGGTACACTTCGTAGGGTAGCCGCAAAGATTAAAACGAACCTGTCTATAGTCCAGGCCAGAAGACATAGTTATGGTAAAACTAGGCTTGTAAAATGCTTTCAACAGCGTTCGACGTGAACACCTTCTAAGGGCTACTGTCTTGCATGTACTTGACTTATACTAACTATGATACTATTACATCATGCAGGCATACAGAATTTAACTCAACTGCTATTGATGGACTACGTTATGCTTTCATAGTCGGGCCTGCAGCAGGGCGACCCATCAGGTGCTCAACTGCTTTGCCTTGCCATCAAGGAGGTGATAGACGCTCTTGAGTTTCCCCTAAAAGGGATAATAATCCCCAGTTAGATGATGGCGTGTTCGCTGGTGACCCTGCAGCGACAGCTCACGTCCAGAAGGTATTGCACATTGCAGCGAAGAGCGGGTTAGGCCTCAACTCATAAAATTGCGAATTATTTGTGTTGTAATTATCAATCTTCGACTCCTCAGTCAGACTGGTAACCGACTTTCTTCAAGACTGTATCAGGACAAATGAGACCAATCTTATACTTCTTGACGATGGGTAGAAAGTTCAGCTATCTGATTGGTTGGAGAAGTTAAAATCGCTTGAGTCTCCTAGATGCACATAGGGGCTCGTTTCTTTTAAGGCCCTGCTACTCGACTGCACGGGTACACTATCTGCTCTGTGGGATTAACTTAACGGAAGATATACATCCTTCTGAACAGTATGAACGCCCACACGTTAAAAGTCTCTGTCTTCCATACTTATTTTCAATCTACGAGAGACGGCTATTCGGCAAGCCTTTCTACCCGTGGCAAAAAAACGCCTAGGAATTTCAGACGCTGTCTCGGTCGCCGGTTTCGCGGTGGTCGCATCAATGTCTTGTGCCTGGCAAAATGCGCCAAGGATACTAGATTCTCCAGCTATCGACTGATTACGTACTCGGCTAGAGGACTCCAAGGAATGTATTTTAGCAAGCATTGGAACACGCCTTCTGAGAACCCGGTTTCGTAGGCAAGCTGGACCGCGTCATTAAAAAAATATTCGCCTAGCCAATCTTAACGATTCAGCAGAAGACGAGGTAAACAAAGCACGCATTTAAAAAGTGTCATCTACAAGTGTTGGTGCACAGTACAGTGCTTTAAAAAGTGTAGCTATTGTGGGAAGGTCTTTTTATTAGGTCACCATGGCTTATTCTGCATCTGCAACTCAGGTCGTAGGACGAGACACGCTGCTCTGAATGATATCTTGTCCTGTGCTCTAAGGTCGTCTTTCGACCCTTCTGTTGTCAAACCTACATGCCTGTACAGGAGAATATAAAAGATCAACCTGACCGAATGACCCTAACAGCCATTGAGGATCTCGATTGAGGGCACTCGTCTGGGACGTTACCGTGACTGACCTTTAGCACCTTCAATGGTCAGTCACGGCGCTTCCCAAGCTGATTATGCTGTTTTGCTGGGGAGAGATTACGTGTCGGCAGTATGCAATTATCGGAGACTTTGTGGGTATTTAACCTTGTATTTTCAAGACCTTAGGGCGGGGGCAGGGGGTAAAGTACTGAAAAAACAGGCACTTTTGTAAATGATAAAATATTTTTACGCCGGAAACCGATACATGGACTAAGGACCAATTGATTTTCGTACTGAAGCATGCGCATAATAAATTATCTTATATACCCGTACAGCAAAAACGTTCATACTCAGCAGCAGCAGCGCTTAAGTCTGACTTGTTAAGGCGTCAAATCAGGCAGTTCGACGTTGAGACTCATCCGTTAAAGAATGACCGTAAGCATACTAAGTTTTGTTATACCTTTAGCCGGACATCAATGTATAAAATGTGCGATTGTGAGACAAAAACGTTGCTTGATGGAAAAGCTGAGCATATTGGCGTATTCAAAGGAAATCCTCCTTGCCTGACGGACGTTTCAATGCAAAAACGTATTACATATTTCTGAGCAGCACCTTACCAAACTGCTAATAGATGTTCTAGAGAGGAGTCTCGGAAGGATGTGTTTCCAGCACAAAGGAGCACCAGCACACAACGACGTCGCGGCACGGACCCACCTAGGCACTAGCTCCGGGGATCTATGGATTGGCCGATGCTAACGAGCGAGAACGCACATGGCACATGTATGTTCCTAGTTTTGTATTAGTAGACCCAGTTTGGGACCCCTACTGGGATACTGGTTATCTTGGCTGGTAACTATGATGGAGTTCTCCATGGAGGCAGTTCAATATATAGAGTTGCGCTTAGAGCTATTTTTGCTAGGAGGCATAGGGACTTCGTTCCATCATCTTTACATTTTGCAGCTTTGAAATGAATGTTTTGTTGACATATTGCTTAACCAAAAAATTGGTTTTAAACCTGTTTTTAAACCACGTTTTAACTTGAACTACCTTTTGTTCGACACAAGAGTGTTTGACAAAAAAAAAAAAAAAAATAAAAAAACACCCCGAACAGACGTTGCATTATTAATTCTTCGATAATTAAACACCCCTCAAAATCTAAACAGAAGCTATATATAAATATATATATATATATATATATATATATATATATATATTATATATGCAGTTCAGATTGACGGGGTGTTAATCGAGATTAGAAATATTTTATTTATTTTTTTGTCAACACCGTGTCGACAAAAAAAAAAAAAAAATATTTAATATATTTCTATATATACATATTCTAATATAATTAGCTTAACTCTCTCTTTTAGCTCTCTCTAATTTCGTCTTGCTCAATTGGTGTAATTTCGTGCTTCCCTCCTTTGTCTCACTTTTCGCACCTTTTACTTTCGTGGTCGGACTGTTCTATTTGGACAGCCCGACCGTCGCCGGTGTTAACACAGCTTGTAGCACGGTCGCTATGTAGCACGGCCTGAGTCGCTGTTAAGTTTTGTTCGATTGAGCAGGTGACATAAGTGCGGCAGTGACAAGAACACAGACGAAGTCACAAGTGTGCCGCGGCAGACATGCGAAGCCGGACACCGGCGTAATTACGACAACTTCATTTTTTGTGTTTTTCTGTTTGTTTTCCAGAAATTACGGCCGACGTGTTCAGTCTAGCTGTAGACCATGACGACGACGACATTCTGTGCAGTACCGTTAGCTATCATTAAATTAAATCTACTACTGCAAAACTGCGGAAATGCAATGTAAACATATATAAATTACACCTAAATGTGAAGCGACACACTTATATATATATATATATATATATATATATATATATATATGTACGGTGCATTTACTAGGTTTTGAGACTAGCACAATAGAAAGCATACTTTTAGGAAAACATTGACAAGCTGTATGTTTAGTGACTCATTTAAATATACATCCTACCTGAGTTTACACTAGTTTGCACCTTCTACGTGGTTTGGTGGAAGTCACCTTTGAAAATCGTCGCTAAGGAATGCCACGGACTGTTGAATGTCTGGACTCAAATCGAAATAATTAACCGTTGCTCACTTAGGAGGATAAAGCAGTTCGGAGGTGCTAAGTTAGGACAAATCAGAGGGTTGGTCCAAAATAGTTAATTTTTTATTCTACAAAAACCGGTTCATAGTAATGCTATTCTGAACAGAGTCACGCAGTGTGGTTTTCTACTCTAATAGTTACCACTAACTCAATGTAACCACACGACAGAAGCACCTTAAACTAACGTATCAAAGCAAAGTCTGTACTGTGTCGAAACTATTTTGATAGCAGCTTCTGTCAGTATTATTATTATTATTATTTTCCCGGTAAACCGTATAAATATGCTAATGTCACCATTTCTACCCTTGTAGGTAAATAGCCGGGAACTACGAAGGTCGACTTACCGTAATATGCACTGATTCCAGACAACGTTAGTGCAAACGCTGTCTTTTCGTCTGCATCTGTAGAAACACCCGCAGACCAAATCTTGGAACCAGGGTGGATTACGATATATGTGTTCTACACGACCCACCCTGCCTGTTCAGAAAGTCATTCTTAGCCACTCTGCCGTATCGTCTCATTAACAGGAGGATATATATAATAAACAGTCACAATTATTTAAATACTATCTTCGCTGTTTTTTAACGATCCACATGTCATTCGCCTTTACATCTCTGTTCTTTACCACATTTGCTCCCGTCGGAGCTACTGTCCAATATGGAAGTTGTATCCAAAATGTTCTAGAGCTGCGAATCAGTCCCCACCGCGTTTAGATGACGTGTTCAAGTACGCACACTTCATGCTGCAACTAGTTCTAATCAATTACAAAATGTGACTTGTGACGCTTTTGAACCTCCAATAACCTAAGGAGTCAACGATCAATACTAAGCAGGGCCGCGTTGATGCGTGAACGGACTTTTGCTTGGCGTATGGCCAAATGGGCCCATGATAATCCAAATAGTGCTCGCCTATTTGGTGATTAAGTACGATTGTCTTACAGAAGTATGTATATTGATACCAACCCTTTTATGTGAAATAAAAGTGATGTTATGTTATGTTAATTATAAAAGTTTCCCTCAATCAAACTTATAAGACCAGAGGACCGGAGAGAACGATTAAGTACGGTAAAGAACTATTTATAAGCACTCATTAGCATAAACCCTTTTAACATATCACCAGATAAAAGTATCGGACATTTTGTCGTAGAGAAATAGTTTTATGATGTTTCAATTACGAGCAATACATTAGCTCTGAGGGTATTCGATGAATTGAACATTTAGATAGAATTACCTGCATCGTGTTCTGTTGTCAAACATCTCGTGACTTTCTTGTTAAAAAATATGGTTGCTCTGTAACGCAACAACGGATATCTCGTCGACAAGCCCCACAGTTTAGAAAGCTTGGACTTGCGTTGTAGTTTTACTTTCCGGAAATCGGTTACGAACTATCGGACAAATGAGGGGCATGCAAATAACGTAAGACCACTTAAAAAATGTAAGCAGAAGTAACAATACTCAACTTACATCCGTTGTTGATGGAAATGTTCTTGCCGGCCTACAATTGATGTTCGTTTACCTATTTTATTTGTTTATATTAACATTTGTCTTTATTTGCAAATCCTAACAAATTTCGGCTCAGAAAATGTGTGTCATGCCGAAGGCACCGCTAGATAAATCCTCCATGACGGGGTATAGCCCCGACATTAAACGGGGAAAACTCTTCTTGACAAACGATGATCACATAAATCAACACTTACAAATGCTGTGACAACTGAATTATTTCGATGAAGCGACTTTCTAGCATCTAGCCTCGTAGTTAATTACGTGCCTGCGTATAACAAATACCGGTCTTCTAATAACAAGTGTGATGGCTAGCGATGGCGAGTTTTTTTTGTTGTTGTTTGGAACGTTACATTTTTGTAAAATGTATAATCGTTTTTGGAACACAAAAAACACATTTCACTTTTGCACATAAGCCGTTTTTCCAACAAATCTGTTCATGTAGCTGATCGTTATCGAGGTGTCCGCAGCGTTTTCAAGCGTTCACGCACGTGTGCTTCTCTCGTGTTTGCTTTGGGTCTGTAATATTACTATGGAATTCGTAGAGTTGCTACATCTAGACACATAATTGTCAAGCGTTTTCTATTACAAGTTGAACAGTCAACCAGTCTGTTTGGTAGTTCTGCAGTTGTGCATCGTACGTCGAAAACAGCATTCTCTGGCGTTTGTCCGTTGCGCTTGTTAAGCCTTTGCATATTTGCTGCTGGCTGATTGCTTGCCGTAAAAGAAAGTACGGATAGAACAGAGCAGCTCCTAGTAAGTGTTTGAAGCTAATAATTACATTTTGCTATTAGCATTGGTCTCGTTCGGCCTCGTGATGGGGCTCAACTCTGCCTTCCGTATGCTGGTTGATCGAATATATATAGAGACGCTTTTGCACACATATGTGCCGAGAGTAGACGGACTCTTACCCGGAACGTTATATTATTAAGTGCAATCTAATTATGTTCTTGATATATGCAGCAAATGTTATTAGCTTACATGCCTTGTAGCTCTCGTGAAGTTATTCGTTTCTATCGAACCATGCCGCGAAATTTTCTGCCGTTTGTTTTTGCTAATAAACTTGTAACCCTGTGAGCGACTTAGCATACAATAGCATACTTGCAGTTCCATCACCCACCTAGTGTATGTAGACAATGCATAATTGCGTCGCTCAAACATGGCAATGAAGTAGTTTGGTTCACCGATTTATTGTAGGTTATCTCGGTTGCACGAATTACTTTCGAAGTTGATCTTCAGTGCGACTTTCAGCGATGAATAAATTCTGCCTTTTTCAGGTATGAAATTTATTGGAATCTTTGGCGGACCCCACAAGTGAACGTACAGTGGCGGTAGAAGTCTTAAAACTGAATAGGCTGCGTCTTTGGAGAAGCAGCTGGGCAGACCAACCTTGGAGAAATAGTTACGATGATGCCAAAGCGAGTCATACTGGCGCAGAACCTAAGAGGTTTCAGCCGGGTTAAGCATTTTTCTTGCTAAAAACTAAATAATAGCCGTCGGTATCGTCGGAGCGGCTGGGACTGTCTATTGTTACTTCTTCCCCGCACTTGAACATACTTCTAAGCGGGAATCATCTGCAGAAACCATGGCAGGGGCCCACGCTCCGGCTTGTGTAACGCATTTCGCTTTTCCAGAATTGCGCGTTTCGTAGCCTCATCATCGAAATGCCAGTGACATTCCAATGCCGACAGGAATTCGACTTTGTGCCTGTGCTTCACCTCAACAAGCTTAAGAAGAATGAGCTTATGTTGAAGTAGCTTAAACAAGCTACGGCAAAAGCTACGTGCTCTATTTCACTATACTCTGTAACTCTACTGGTTCGTACTGTTATATGCTTGTTACCTAACCTGCCTCACCTTAAGATGTGCAAGTTGTTCGGCACAAATAACAGTGGTGTTTAATGTCCGCTTAGCATATACTAGACTCTTGTACTGAAAAAACTGTTCTAAAATTCAAAACATGTAAGGTAACTATGTTTATTTATAAATTCTTGTTGCACAAAGCCAATGTATATATATATATATATATATATACCCTTTGTCATTATTTTCACAATTTTGCATATACATAATTTCAGATAACACATTTTATTTCCACAGATTCCTTCAGTATAAGAGAGATTAACTTATTGTGTGCAGATAGTAAGTACCATTTCCTAAGCAGTGTTGTAATATCTTTTAGATACGTACGGTTTTATTTTTCCTACAATGACACACTTCTCTTTTATCCTTTATCTAGCTAGCGAGCAACTTAACTATCTCCATAGATACAGGCCTTCTAGTTAGGCACTTTTAGTTGTCTGTGTTGACGGTCGAATGCCCCCCCCCCCCCGACTCGTCTTTGCCTGAATGTCGAACATGACCTCAAACATGTCATAACGTCTCATGAGTTCATCGGATGAGTTGTCGAATGTCTGCTATATTGGACAAGGCTCAAGGATGTACTTCCTTAGTATGAGATGCCGCACTTCCGTCCTTCTCATAAATGGCGGCGTTACGCTGTTTCAGTTCGCAATCACCTAGTCTCGACCCTCCTCCTCTATGGCTTTGTTTTCATAGCGAAAAAAAGCACACATCAGGTGAGCTCGGAATTCGATTCTAGCTTATTCGGCTTATCGTCCTGACATAACCATCATATATCACACGCACGCACGCTTAATGCCTCCTTAATGCGATCGACCCATCGAGAGAGAACGCGAGCATAGACGATCGTAGTGCAATAGCCAAATTAACGCGACACGACACGCGTGTAAACATGATTAGCTGCTGTTGCTGCTGCTGCTCCTGTTTTGGCCACTACCACCAAATACTAGAACTGTGTGTTGCGTTCGCTTTGCTACGCTGACTTTTCGACACTCGTGATTAATGTTGATTGTTCGTTAGCGGCGCCAAGTGATCGTCTGATGAGATGACTATCTCAGACAGGGTGGCGCGAAATAAAAGGCAGGGCGCGCATCTCGTAATCGCGTTTATCTGTCTCCGATTTAATCAGAACCAAAGCAAGCGCCACTCCTCCTGAGCCGGGCAAGCTCGTTTGTCCGGGGAACTGAGGAGGCGTTGACGGGGCCTCGGGTCTGAGCGAGCGATCGAAGGAGAGAGACGGAGGGAGTGCGATCTAGAGAGAGAGAGATATCTGATTAAATGAAACGAACCGCGCAAGCACTGACAGTTAGTTCAACTCTTCTCTGTCTATCTCCGTCGCTAGGCTAGAACCAGCCAGTCGCAACAGTTGGCGTTGTTGTTGGTGGGTTAGCTTGTTCACTACTGTGTAACAAACAACAGTATACGGTCACACTCGTTATTAACTGCTACTGTTGACTGAGTGACTGACGCACTGACTATCTGGCTGTCTATCTGGCTGATGAACGGAGGGACGGACGAATCTGGCTGATCGCAACCCACAAACCATCGGGCATTACATTTACCATAACTAGCGCTGGTAGTCGTTGTGGTATAGTCGTTGTCGTCGTCGTCGTCGTCGTCGTGGTGGTGGCAGATGACGTTGTACTAACAGACTGGGGTCTGGCGAACCTTGTTTCGACTCCGGCTTAGGGGAAGAGACTCAGCCAGAAGACCTTCCAGCACCAAGTGGTCCGTCCAGGTCCCTATCGACACGCCGATCGACGCGGACGACGCCCTGATGATGCGAACAGGTTGCGGCGGCGGCAGCAGCAGCTGCAGCGGCGGCACTTAGGAGGAAGGCGGGCTACGGCTAACGGGGGTGATGGCGACAAAGATGACAAAGAAAACAAGAGTCGGCGGCGATTCCAGCAACGGCACCAGTAGTAACAACAATCACAATAACAATCACCACAGCAGCAACAACAAGCGCAACGGCCACAACAGCGATGACAATGACAACAACAACAAAGGCAACGACGGCGGCAACAACAATAACAACAACAAAGGCAACAACGGCAAAAACAACAAAAACGGCAACACAGCAACAATGACATGAGCAACAACAACAAGGCAACGACGGCAGCAACAACAACAACAACAACAAAGGCAACAACGGCAACAAAGGCAACGACAAAAACAACAACAACAACCACAAAGGCAATGACAGCAACAACAACAACCACAACCACAAAGGCAATGACAGCAACAACAAAGGCAACGACGGTAAAAACAACAACAACGGCAACACAACAACAATGACAAGAGCAACAACAACAAAGGCAACGACGGCAACAACAAGTACTACTACTACTACAACAACAACAACAGCAATAAGCACATGGACCACAACGTCGATATAGACTGATCTATCCGAGCGAGCGTGCCGGGAGATCCGATCCCCAGTGAATTGTCTACAACTGTTCCTTCTGTTGCTAGTCTCTGGCGATTCGAGGATGTCGCCCAGACCGCGCGTCGTCGTCGTCGTTATCGTCGGTTGGACGACCCTAGGCCGCCCAACCGTCGCCACAGACACCACTACGATCACGCAGTGCGGGCCCGCCTCCGGGAAAGGGAGGCGATCTAAGAATGACGACGACAGTTACAACAACAACAACAGCAACAACAGCCAGAATAGCAAAGTCAACGGCAACAACAATAAAAACAACAGCCTGGGCAACAAAGTCTACGACAACAGCGACAGGAACAACAATAACAGCAGCAACAACAACAACAACATTAGCAACAACAACAACAACAACCACAACAACAATAACAACAACAACAACTGCAGCAACAACAACTGCAGCAACAACAACAACAACTGCAGCAACAACAACAAGAGCAACAACAACAACAACAACAACAACGACAGCAACAACAACAACAACAACAGCAGCAATACCGGTAGTCACGGCAGCAGACAGCGGGCGATACATGGCGACTATGGTGGTGATGGTGGATGGTGGCGGTAGTTGGAAAATGAAGAAGTTGGTCCCACTCTCAGAGCGGAGCAGGCGCGCGCGAACAACGCTGACGCGCCGGCATTACCACCACAACCACCACCATCACCACCACCCACAGCACCAGCAGCAGCGTCAGCAGCAGCAGCAGCAGCGGCGGCGGCGGCGCGCGCAGCCCCAGCGCAGTGGTAAAGTCCGCGCGTGAAGTACGCGCGGGTGAAGTGCTTCAGCCGGCCGGCAAGCAAAGCCAGCAAGCCAACCAGCCAGCAGTGCTTTGACCATCACAAGTGCTTCGGCCACCACAGCGTGTGCCGCCGGCAGAACGAGGTAACGCTACGAAAGGTGCTCTAGGTAGCTCTCTCATCGGTAGCTCACAAGGTGGTAGCTCTCATGATGATGATGGACTGACGGTAGCGGAATTCTTAGCCTTACCACTACCACTACTACTACTACTACTACTACTACTACTAAAGTAAAGTTTTCGGACTGACCACCCTCAGCCAAGATTTAACGTCCACGGAACTGTTTTTCACACTGTGCTTCATAGACGGACTACCCCCACAAATACAAATCGGTGGGGCAACGGTGGGGCTCGAACCCGCCGCGCACCTGCTATGTGTCTCCTCCGGTTGCGAGGCGCAGACTTAAGCCACCACGCCACCACCGGGCTCGACACTAACTACTACTACTACTACTACGAGAAGGATAACAAGTATAACAACAATAAGAGCTAATACTACTTCTACTGCTAATACGACAATTATCTGGCTTAGCTTTGACGTGCCAGTGCGACAGTTACAGACAGATATACGGGTAGAGAACACGTGGATCAAACGTCCTGCCCACGCCCGTGACGGCTATGCGAAGATCAGTGTGCTCTGATCTCTTGCTCTGCTAAGTTGAGCTGCTGCGAGGAGGTGTTTGACCATCCGTATGCTAACCTACCTGGCTGCCTGTTGAGGCTGTCCATACAGCTCTCCTTCATATGTTGTACCGTTGTTGTACAAGTGTACTCCTCGTCTGCAGTGTGATCCCGTTGTGCTGCCGTGGTCGATCGACACCTCAAGCCCGCCGAGTCGTTGTGCGTGACACTAGCTAAGTCATCGTTGTCTTCGGAGTTTTTTCTTCGGCGTTTTAGTCTTCATATTTCTACTCTTCAGGGTTCTAGTCTTCAGATTTCTATTTTTCAGGGTCCTAGTCTTCATATTTCTACTCTTCAGGGTCCTAGTCTTCAGATTACTGCTCTTCAGGGTCTTAGTCTTCTTATTTCTACTCTTCAGGGTTCTAGTCTTCAGATTACAATTCTTCAAAGCCCTAGTCTTCAGATTTCTGCTCTTCAGAGTTCAGTCTACAGTGTACATCAATCCAAACCCTATCTCACTTCTCCTTGTGTAAGTGGTGGCATTGCTGCGTGTTTAGCCCAGACTTGGTGCTTCGGTGCTTTGGCGGACGCCGTACGGCACCCGTTATGCGTCTTCCGACACGAAGAACAAAAAGAGGCGCTTAGTAAGAGCTTGGTGAAAACTGTGGCTGCTGCTGCTGCCGCCGCTGCTGCTGCCAATATTGATGTCGGTTCGACCACAATGATTACTGGCTGATGATCTACCAAAGCCGCCGAAGCTACCAAAGTCGCCGAAGCTACCAAAGTCGCCGAAGCTACCGAAGTCGCCGAAGCTACCGAAGTCGCCCAAGCTACAAAGATCTACGGAGCCCGTCGGATCGGTGAGCATGGGAGCCCCAAACACATGTGGATGGCACCCCGTGTCGATTAATAGCATAATAATAATAATAATAATGAGCGTAGGCCCGCCGAAGTACTTCGGCTGTCAACGCGCCTATCAATAACGCTTGACCACACCTTGCCAGCAGCGCGAGGACATTGGCACCTTGTTGACAACTGTTTGGTGGTTATAGTGCGCTAAATTATGTCTGCAAATGACACCGATTAATGGACACACCAGCATTGACGCAGCGCTGTGACTGTGTGCGAAGTGAAAAACCGTTTGAAAAGGTTTAGTGCGTCAGTCAGGAAGGATGCTGAAGTTCCGTGTTGTTGTCGTTGTTGTTGTTGTTGTTGCTGTTGTTGTGTTTTTTCCGTACGGTGGCGGAGTGTACAGTGCCCCATCGGTATAGCACGTAGTCGTGTCAGAAGTTCGTCAGCTAGAGTTCGTAGGCAGGGTGCTTGTGCAGTACATAGCTTCGCAAGTTTCCTAGTGTTCATGGTGCAATTTGTGGGCAGGAAAACGCATCGATACGGAATGGTGTGATGCGGGTTGCCGTTAGCCTAGGGCGGTGAGCAAGATTTGCAGTTGCGCCATAACGTATGCAGGTAAGCAGGCGTTTTTTTCTACACTTCACTTAGAAAGCAGTTTTTTCTACACTTCACTTTGCAGTCTCCACAAACCACAAGGCAGCTACACTGTGAGTGGCTGTTGATTTATTCGTTTCGTTCACTCTGCCATATTCTTGTTACATGCGAAGTATAGCTGTGCATAGTGCAGGTCTGTAGTTAGTTGCCGAATTGATCCATCACAGCGCGTGACGAACTTGGCATTTCATTAATGGGGGGTTGGATAGCATTGCACCATCTCTTTTTACTGAGAAATCTGTGGTCCGCGTTTTTTCCGATCATGGTCGATTTTTAGTCCACTCCGGCATTCAGCTTGTTTAAATCGGGAACCATGAAAACCAATTTAGGAGTGACCGGTCTGGGTCTCGAACCCAGGCCTCCCGAATGCAAGTCAAAGGCTTTTGCCACTAAGCCACCTTGCTCGGTAAAAATGGAACATTCGTGGAAATTTCCTAATACCTAGGGGACGTGTAGTTGATGGTGTTCATGAAACCACATATATTCGTGGCAATTTCCTACCTCCTATGTGATATGTTGCTCCTGCTGAAAAGATACCAAAGCATGCCTTTGACCTATCCGGTATCTGTCTAGCTAGTACGGAGGCAGAGGAAATGCGAATGTCCGAGGCGTCCCAGGTGTTGCGTCGGACAGTTTTTGTACAGCCTAAATGCATGTCTGAATGTAACATTATAAGAACAAATATAAGACAACTACGTAAAGAATGCACCAAATTGATTCGCAAACAATTTTCAAATAGGTTTTAATTAATACATTGATCCTTTTGAATTATGTATTCACTTTTATTCATTTATTCACTAGAGTATCTAAACAAGGTTGTAATTCTAGATCCAGAATGGTAGTTTCCTTCGTTCAAGCTGTGTAATTCACCGAGCAACTTAGCTTAGTGGCAAAGCCCTTGTCTTATATTCGGATGGTCATGGGCTTAGGAACTCGATCTGCCACTTTTAAATTGGTTTTTGATCTACACAAGGTGCAGCGGATCGGTCGTTTTCATAGAGCAAATTTTTAGTGTTACAAACTGACCACAAATGGGTCGCCTTTCTACAGCAGATATGGATAAAATAATGTCTTTGGTAGATGGTATTACACACTCGATGACAGTCGATGAGGTTGCACATATAATGTAAGCATACAAATGGGTTTATTCATCTAACTACTCCTAGCTATGTAAACATGTTTCTTTGCCTCATAGGTTCGCCAAAAACAATATGGTAAAATGCCTAAACAACTGCGCCTTTCTTGTAGTTGAAAACTACAAAAAGCTTATTTTTCTGATAAACTAAGTTACGTGCGATGGGAAATAGATTTTCAACAACAGATAGCTCGCACAAGGTCATTGTCGAAGCAAGGCACTGGACCCAATATTGATGCGAAAGTAGGCCTTCACACTGAGAAGACGATGTTGGGTCTCTTGTGGAATGCCATGTTGATTTTCCCATAGGATATTCTATCGCACAGACGTTATCGTACGGAACTTGCGCCTGTAGATAGGTTGTCGTCGCTTCCGCTTTCGCTTAGAGGAGAAAATTGTGAATATGGACAGAGTGGCTAAAGCTACCTTGACTACGATTTGCATCGAAAAAACAACATTTAGGTCGAACGACGAATCTCAGGACACGCATGGGACTAAGGTTAAATACAGAAGTCATGTGTATAGCGTTGACAGTTAAGCCCGGTGGCGTGGTGTATTCGCGTGCGCCTCGCAATCAGACGAAACACATAGGTGCGCGGATTCGAGCACCACCGTTGCATATTTGTATTTACGGGATCCGTCTCACGAGACAATGCGAAAGCAGTCCCGTGGACGTCAATTGTTGGCTGACGTTCAGCCCAAAAAAGTATATAGCATTGATTGAAGCCGCACCACATACATGATAGAATAGAATAAAACAACACTTTTTTGTACACAAAGGGAATTGTTTTGGACGCAAAACAGTAGATGCCGTAAGTCAGTATACAAAAATTCGTGTGTGGCAGCGAAACAAGTTGGAAACCTTTCTTGTGTATCTACGTTGACAAATATATTGTTCCATGCCTTAAGAAAACGCTTAAGGATATTGTTAGAATTGGAGAATTGTTACCTCTTACATATAAGCATATCAAGCTGTACCTAATAAAAGTAGCTTTTTTTAGAGGACTAACTGGAAAAAGCGGTTGCACACGCGGACAACGCAGCAGGGGAGCTCCCTGCAAGTGCGGGCCGGTAGTGTAGGACTCCAACCCACTAAAAACCAGTCATGTCCCCGTGCTCCCGGCTGACTGGAAACAGCTTGCGCATAACATCAAACAGTCTCAAAACATTTTCGTGTGATGTCATGTAGGTGAAGCGCACCTTGACTTTTCAATCTGGTTGCATAATTTGAGATCATCTGTGTATTCAAGGTACTTCACGTTAGACGGCATATAGAGAGAAATATCAGGTTTACAAATTTTATATAATAATAATAATAATAATAATAATAATAATAATAATAATAATAATAATAATAATAATAATAATAATAATAATAATAATAATAATAATAATAATAATAATAATAATAATAATAATAATAATAATAATGCACAGCCACCTTTAGGTACCTTCGAGGGTACGGGGAACGGGGGTGACTGAGATTACAATCCACCCTCACGCAAAAAGATCGATTTCGTAAATAAGAGCAAAACCAATCTATTGTGTGTGTCAATGTTCCCCATTTACCTAAATAGCAAGTTATAATCAACACGACCAAAATCACTCTGTTGGTGCACGCAGTAAAACGAGAACTACGTATTTATAAACAGATTTTTAAATTTTGTTGAGGAATCTGACAGACTCTGTTCTGACTGTCTCGGCAACTACACTGCCTAGAGTCTACGATTCTGAGAGGGAACAAATATATTGTGTATTGAAATGCGAGTGACGGAAAAATAACCTACGGTTTTATTTTGAATTTAAAAAAAACTAAATAAAATAGTTTTTACTAGATAATGAAGTTGATTGTGAGCATAATTGAGAAAAAAACACTTATTGACCTAAATATAACGCATGGTAAGGAAGCAAAAGTGTTATGTTATTATTGCGATCGTTGAATAGAGTGGGAAGGTACGTCGTTTGTCGTGGTCAGTCGATACGAGCTAGATTGCGATTTGCTCAACAGGCAAGCAAAGTAGACGTGGCCTGACTTGAAACGCCTGCAATATGAGGTGCAAAAAGGTTCGATTAAGAGGGGATAGAATGGCAGCTAAATCGATATCGACGGGATGTAATGGCAAAGGTGGCCGACGACCTTGGTTTGTAAGTTGCGGGTTTGATCTTGGTGCGACACACGCCATTTCGATGCTAAAATCTTTCTAAAGATTTCCAGAGTTAGCAGATCAGAATAAGGACAAATAAGGAAATACAGTGAATAATAAAAATAGTACAACAAATAGTTCTGAAAGCGAAACGTGGGTAGAAGAACATATTTCAAGGGGATATGCACACTTTCAATTCGCATCCTTTATATATATATATATATATATATATATATATATATACAGACGCGAAAACGAAAAGTCTAATCCTGATGTATCGATTCGAGCAGGCGAGTTTGAGTCTATGGACAAATGATGGACAAGTGTGGTTAGTAGGGAGACATGACAGCAATAGTGCGCGAACTCAGTATACAGCCTTGATATTGAGGCCGAGCTGATCGACATATTGCAATCATTATTCGTCAGGTAGCCAGGGCCCTTGGGCCCCCAGACCTTCCTTTGCCCGTGCCTGCGGCCCGATGATGGAGATGAGACAGTTACCGGCAGTACGGTTGTACTGTGGCCTCGTTACGTCGGCTGTATACTATCACATGTTGTTGTAGTTGTTGTCGTCGTCGTTGTTGTTGTTGTTGATGTTGGTGTTGTTGCTGATGCGGCCCTTACAGATTCCCTTAGCTCTCGCTAGGCTATGAGCATTCTACAGCTCTGCAAACAGTGAGTACCTGTTATAATTAAGTGGTCTAACTAAACATTCGACTATTACTACAGCTGCCCGGAGTATCTGAATATATATACTACATTGAAACGGTGGCTATACGGTCCATGTAAGTCGTGCAGACGTTTTCAAGGTTTGAAAGCACGGGTCAAGTGAGCATAGCTAAACAGAGCGTTCAAGGTCTGCTCAAGACAGCATACAGTTCAACTAGATTTGTAAGACAAAACAGACTTCTTTGACTCGGCCCGCCTAAAGTCCTCGATTTGATGACTAATCCACAGAGAGGCGTAGTACGCTATAGTTTCTGAGCCACTTCTGTTATCCCTTTATGTCTTTCGCTTTCTTGTTTTCGGCTAAACACTCATAATGAACACTGATGAATTTTACGTATACGTATATATATATATATATATATATATATATATATATATATAAAATTGCAACAGTATACCAACAGTTTGGGTCTTCACACAATGCGGGCCTCACTACCATTATACATTCGGCGTCACACGGTTGATCTATATTCGAACGAATTGGCCGCAAATATCTAATGGTCAGTCGGTATAAAAACAATATGTCCAATGCATATAATAACTTACAACATATGTCGCCTTATGCATCGTTACATATTTAAGCAATGCGGATCCTAGAGTGTCCTATTTTCTGCTCGAACATGCATAGTTTTAAAAAGCACGAAGACGAATCTCTCTAGAGATACATAGGGCTCCAGACGGAGCACAGGCAATGAGCCAGGGCGTGTATATATCGACAGATAGCTAGATATATGTGCGTGCGTGTTTGTCAGGACAAGGCTCTTTCGGTCGTAACCCTAGGTTTCACAATTTGCTTTAGAACTTTTTTTTTAGCTGACTCTGCTCTTACATGGCTATAATACTCAAGATTAGGCAATCGTTCTACGTAATTGTTTGGCCTATATATATATATATATATATATATATATATATCAGGCGAGCACTGCCGAGTGTGCAAACGTATTGTAAATGATTAATAAATCATCACAATATTTTCTATATATATATATATATATATATATGTATATATATATATAGTAAAAAGCAAGTTGTCTATTTGAAAACCGTCGTCATATTTGCATTGTACGCGTCGCGTTTGTGTTTGTATTCATTTTCTCGGTAGCAAATGAGACAGAAAGGGGCAATGAATGACGATGATGTGACCTGGCGCAAAACCTGATCCTTTCTTGTGGTGGGCGGCAAAATTCGCACAAAATACGAAATTTTGTGCGTAAAAAAAAATGTACGCTTTCGGGCCGCTACTCTCTCTACGCAAGAAATTATTTGTGCTGTTGTTATTGCTGTTGTTCTTCTTGTTATGATTATTGCTGCTTTCGCCGCAGAGAATCTAGCGGCGTAGCGACTATTTATTCTGCTGTTCAGATGGTCGCTGATAGAGCGTTTAACTCCTTCGTCTGCCTCTCTCTCTCTGTATTTCTACCACTGATCCCACTGCTACGACCACAGGCTGCCAAATTAGCCCTTTTCGTTGCTAAAACGTAAAAATAGCGTTTCAATTGGTGACTCGAGGCATAACTGCGGGCTTCGTGGCCCCGTACGTCAAGACCAAGAGGCTCCGTACGCTGTGGTTACCTGTCGCTTCGTCTCCGTGGAAATTGTGCAAAATTATATATATATATATATATATATATATATATGGAACGTGAAAACACGCCGTGCGTTTGCATTGCAAAGACTAGCGTGCGCTAATTGTTCAAGCTATGCGCATCTCTACTAAACTGTTTCTTCATGAGAAGGCCGTCATTGGCTCTCCCCCATCGCCGGCGTCAGGTCAAAAGGCCGCCTCCAGCTTGTCGTATAAATACACGCTAATATATATATATATATATATATATATATATATATATATATATATATATATATGCGTGCATATAATATATGAGTAATAAAATGTAACAACCATAAGAAAATTACTCTTTTGTTGGACGCCGAAAACAAGTAGCTAATAACAGGTGCAAACGTAAATATCAACACCTTTTTAAATGGTGAAACGGCGTATAAATCCGTTGGAGGCCCTGAATTGGTGGTGGCGTATGCATATATATATATATATATATATATATATATATGATTTTTCTGTAAACTGTAATAAGTAGTTGAACAAAAGGGTGACGTCATAAATATACGTTGGTTAAAGGCTCATTTTAAAAACCTTGGCTACATTCTACATGTCTAACGTCACACTTTCTGTAAGTTTCTCACAAACAATTCAGCTGAATTTACGAACTGAGCATGAGCTACCTCATAAATAAATCTGAGAATGAGACGATTTGTGCTAGACATTCTTTGACTGTCCTCATTAACTGCAAACTGACAAAGCAACATATAAACAAACAATCGCCAAAACGATATATATATATATATATATATATTGCTTTGGCGATTGTTTGTTTGTATGTTGCTTATATATACATATATATATATATATATATATATATATATATATATATAATTGGAACTATATATAACTTTGGAAAACTGATCGGTGACTACTTATCGTTGAGGAAGAGCCCCATCTAAGCATCCTATTACGATAATAACAACAATCATAATTTTAAGCTTATTGCTGCTTCCTTACCTGCCTCTTTGTATACCTGCGAGTCAGAGCTGGTGAGTTTATGTTTGGTTTTGACTTGATTTATCGTCCCTGATTCTACGTTTGACCCGGTAGGATCGCGTTCTTTTAGGCAGGACGACGCGGTTTCGGGGAAGACGTCTCCTGGTTTCTCGGGCAGGACTTACAGAAGGAGAGGGGTGAGGGAGAGTTATGGATGATTGTGCTTGTGTAAATCACCACCACCATCACTATGAACGCCCGGCCCACATTCCTCGGCTAGTCTAGTACAAAATGATAGTTACTGGCTATGCGGGCTCAGTTTAGCAATGCCACGGATTCGAGCTGTCGCCTGGCTGCATCGATGCACGACCCGCTGTGTGGGATAGCATTGAAGACTCATTAAGCTCAGCGTTCGACTCGTCCACGTAAAGGAGAATCCCGTCCCGTTCATTTAATCTTTGTTGTGCAACAACAGGCCGAGCACCGAGCAAAATCGACTTTAATTTATTAACTGTCTGTTGAAAACAAATCCTGTTTAGTCAACGTTTAAATTGATTCTGCGGCGTGTAACGACCCATGAATACGCTATGGACATATATATTGCGGGCGATATACAGCTACTACAAGTGAAATATATATATATATATATATATATATATATACAAATTATAAGCCGGTTATGCATATTTGACCTAACGTATGTCCGTTTGGCCGACTTCGTCTGACAAAAAAAGCACTTTCCAAATACCTTGTGTTCTTGTCATTCCGTTATTGTTACCAATGACAGGTTTCTCATTTGTACAAAATTAGAGCGAACATATAACACACTTACTCTGTTAGATAAGCCCCGTGCCCCATTTTAAAACGAATTTTACAGATCAATATGAAACATAAGCTTTTTGACTTTAATCCGTAAAATACAGTCGTAGATTTTCATAGACAGTACCGATTACTATCGCATTTATTATTAGTAAGGAATAGATGCGCTCTTTCAATGTGGTATCGTGTGATTAGTATGGCGTGCTGTTGAACATCTCCGACCTATTTGAGCGGAAGCATACTAAATTTGGAATTTTAAAAACGATGGCATACAAATGGCTGTTCGACAAAAAACGATAATGGAGGTGGAAAATCAAGCAGCCGCACGCGTTTGGCAAAAACGTTTAACACGGGCGTTTGCAAAACGTTTCTTTAGACACAGCACTGCCGTCTAGCGGATTAACTGGTAGTGATTGAATAGAGACGGTATGGATGACAAAAACGTTCTCACGCAGGTACTTGCGTTGACACGCGCTATCTATTTACTACAAGCGCGTAGTTCGAACAAATACCCCGTGCTAATGTCGTTCTGTAGTCAGCACCAGTTTTCCGTATTAAGCCGTTCGCATAAGCCTCGCGAAAGCTAGGCTCTCCTTCTTGTTTCGTGCGAACCAATGCCACGTTAAAACAATTATATATATATATATATATATATATATATATATATGTATATGTATATATATGTATATATATATATATATATATACATACATATATATATATATATATATATATATATATATATATATATATATATATATATATATATATATAGATATATATATATATATATATATATATATATATATATATATATATATATATATATATATATATATATGCACGGAAATAAACGATTTAAAAAAGAATTAGCGGTACGATAAACTTCTCTATGTTGTAGCGAAACGCTGCGTGGGGGTTTAATGGATTGTCCGATTGTTGCTGTGGTCGTTGTTGTGGGATTGGTTAGCCATTAGAAGACGTTCAATACGGTAAGCAAAGATTTATCATTAGGCTTTTCTCCTGCACCTTCAACAAGCCGCGATGAAACGGATAACGACAATCAGCTAGTGCGCTCAGTCGGACATAGGTTATAAAGTATTATTATTATTATTATTATTGTTGTTGTTGTTGTTGATATTGTGGATGCAAAGATCTGTGCCTTTGAACTTTGAGAACATGTTGATGAAGTAGCACGAGCTTCGTCTGAGATATGTAACTCGGCACTGAGTCATATGCATATATTTTAATTGGAATCTCAAGTACTTGCCTAATTGGCGATTAGTTACGTCCAGGAGTATACACACACACACTGGAAACACTACATATATGACCATGAACATTCGTAGCACATACCACCCTTTAAGTGTTTTTTTTTCTAACTCTAGGTATGAACAACGACACAACCGTACATATTGTTGCTGCAATCGATTTCTATCATGACAGTGGCGTTCGTCTAAGAGGCAGAGAGCCGGCAGCCTCTGTCCTGCTCTGTTCTGTTCTCTGTGTGTGTGAAGAGATATATGGGACTAGGCGCAGCTAGCCCGTTGTTTTGCTTCCGCGAATCGATTAACAACAAACAGATGACGCGAGCGTCTCTGTCGCGTCGATCTCAGCGACCACGACGTCCTCGGCGCCGTCGCTCGGCCGCGGTCGCAAGGCGACCCCGACGACGACGACGACAGCGACGACGACGACCATGACAGCCAAGCGGCAAAACGACTCAAAATCATCATCATCATCAGATGTTGTTTCATCAGTTGTCATCATCAGTTGTAGCCTCTACTCTCGAGTATGAAGGATGAGCTGTAAGTACATGACAGGATGTGGAGTGCGCGCTGCTGGAGAAAGATTGGGACGAAGGCAGGAACACAGAGAAGGAGAGAGCGAGAGAGAGAGGCAGGCTGAACGTAGAGGGAAAGAGAGAGAGGGAAATGTAGATCGTGAGAGAGGTAGGGGGAAGAGGGCGATTTGGTTAAAAAAATAATCGACGGATAGTGTCCGCGTTGTTGTTGTTGTTGTTATTATTGTTGCTGTTATTATTGTTGCTGTTGTTATTGTTGTTATTATTATTGTTATTATTGTTGCTGTTGTTGTTGTTGTTATTGTTGTTGTTGCTGCCGTCGATGCGGGTCGGGTAGTTGTCAACCGTTGTCTCGCTGGTGTCTCCGTCCCAGCGTCGTAGTTACAGGCCAAGGCGTCAATAGAGCCAAAGAAAGATGCTGTGCCGCGCTACAACGAAGCACATAATAAAACGACTTTCCCGATCAGGTGTCAAGGATGCGTGGTTAACACGCGGCGGCGCTGCATGTCGTTATCGGTATTGCTCTTGTTGCAGTTGTCGCTACTGTAGTAGTAGTAGTTGTTGTTGTTGTTGTTGTTGTTGTTGTTGTTGTTGTTGTTGTTGTTGTTGTTGCTGTTGCTGCTGCTGCTGTTGTTGTTGTTGTTGTTGTTGTTCCTGTTGTTGTTGCTACTGCTGTTGTTGTTGGTGTTGTTGTTGTTGTTGTTGTTGCTGTTGTTGTTGGTGCTGTGAAAGTTGGTCGACCAACTAAAACGGCGAAGATCAGGAAAATAAACTAATTGAAAACTATGCATAAGCTTCAAACGGATTTGGCTGGCTAGTGCAGAGCTGAGTGCTACAGAGTCTGCTGCTTTATTTCTATGAATCTCTAGTTGATGCTGCGCTGCTGCTGGCTGTCAACCGGATTTATCCGGAAAGAATACTCCTCCTCCAACGGTTGCTTGCGGGTTTTGACGACAAGAGACTTGACGGTTCGTAAAGGCAACAGGCCAATGTCTCGTGCGCCACTCTACTCCGAATAGTATATAATAACACGACGTCGATGATTCTTCGGCAGAGCAAGATGACAGCATCGAACAGTCCTCGTTTCGACACTGAGCATGTGTGTATGCAGATCTATATAAGCACGGTACAGAGTAGCGAACAAGGCCGGCAACTCTAACACGTGGAGTATAACATCTTTTGCATTTTTGACTTTTTGAACTCCGGCTTAATCCACGCGCTTTCAAAAAGAGTTTTTTACGAAACATTGGTGAGGTATAATGAATAACAATTTTGTATATAGTTTATAGATTTGAATGAAGTACTACGAGTAGCAAAAGTCATCTTGGGCTTTCCGGAGGAGGTGATCATGTAATACTAGGAAAGCTAAGGGCTCACCGGTTCTATTGACTCGGCGTGATGACGATTAGAGCCGTAATGAATATGCAGATATGCGAACGTGTGTTTTTCCTTTACGCACTACATATTGTGCGTATGTAGGACAATTAACTCATTAGTTAGTTAAGCTAAATACATTAAGGGCTCGCCTGTCGTTTGAGGTGTGACTACACAAAAACGTACCGCTGAGAAAGTGGACGAACAATTGACATTGCGACAAGCTAATGTTTTAGTCGATAAGGAACACAGGCAGCCAACGGCCACCAACGCAAGATAACGGATAACCCCGTGAACTTAAAAATACGCAATCTTAGCAATGGAACTCTGTGAACAGCGAACTTTAATGAAAAACATGATGATGCTCCATAAGCTATCTTTCAATACTTCAAATATGGAAAAATATCAAACTAGACCAACTGGTTCATTTTCTACTCCGGCAAGTAGAAGAGAGCCTTACAACGCAACAATGTGGCATGCATAGCATCGCTGCATTCATATAAAGGGCACACTAGTTCTCAGTAAAGCACGTGTCTGCTCTTCTTACGGCGAATGCCACATACAATGACACCACGCCTCAGATGTGCAGAACTGGTACGAACTTGCATGTAGAGCGAGATACAATCTAGCTGCGTAACCAAGTGGTGCGTGGGACTGGTTGTGTGTTAAAACACCATAAGATGGAAGGTTGTGAAAGATGGAGTTTGACACAAAATAGACTAAATATTTGTAATAAACCAAAAATAACGGATAGTTTTATTTCATTTTGTAGTTACAGTGGAGTATGAATATCTAACTACCCTTGGGCTTGTGAGGGGTGCTACCAATCGAGCTTATCCTCGAGGCAGCCCTTCATTGTGCCCATAATTGCTAAACCAAAAATGTATATATATATATTTATATTTGTTCATTTATTTTATTATAAAACCGTTATTACTTACAGAATAAAATTAATATGTGTAATAAACCAAGAGTGCATATATATATATATATATATATATATATATATATATACTACCGGATACTTTGATTTAAAAGGTGGCTCTCAATATTATATATTGAATATTTAATACTATATCTAAATAGGCTATTTCGTGGAATGCATTTAATGCTCTTTGAAAGCTATTGCGCGTGGTACATGACATTTCCTTATTCCCGTGACGCTGACATGATATAAAACAATTTTTTGGCGTAACTTGTAGAACGGCTGGAAAGAAGCCGGTACGGTTTTCCAAAACTTCTGTTTCTGCCCGTTTGCATAATCGTTTTACAACATACGATGTGAATATTCGGTATAGCAAGCGTGTCAAATAGTTGTAACCTATTTCGGATAGTATCAAAGCGTGTCCTATTTCGGATAGTACCAAAGTATGTCCTATTTCGGATAGTACGAAAGCGACACATGCGCGCAGGCTACAAAATTGTATGCTTTTATAAAACAATGTGTGAAAGTGGGCCACCCGTACAAAATGTCTGCTGATGGTGCAAGCCACCTCGGCGTGTGCGCCCAAGGGACTAAGCCCAAATCTCTTTGGACTGTTTGTATATAATTTTTCTTTATAAATATTTCTAGCTTTTGCACAAATTGCAGGGCTTGCTATCGTATATATACTTTGACGGGTTTGTAGAGGAAAAATGCTCTAGAAATAGGCTAGAGAATTCACGTAACCTTGCAGTGTTCGCTTCGAACGAATCCGGTTTGACCTGAGATCGCGGGTAGTTGTTCGCGGCCGTGGCACCGATAACACCACACCGTCCACACAAGTGTTGTTGTTCATGCCTATTTTGAAAAACGTATATTTCACTTCCCGCTAAGTCAAGTCACAGGTAAAATCTCTGGGAATTAATAGATGCGTTAAGGCGAGCTTACTTCGGCCGCCGTATTTCCCACCTTATGAAGAATCTATCGGCTGATACTACCCGACATTCGATTAGCAGCCGAGGACAATATCGAGCTTCTGGGAGCCCCCCTTACCGATGCGGCGCTGGAGGGTGTCCTGCGCAGAAAACTTGTTGAAGTCAGCCGATGGTGCAGCAGACTTCAAACCCTAGATGCCCACCCGGCGTTATACCTCTTGCGACAAAGTCTCTCCACTCCTCGCCTGACGTATCTTTTGCGTTGTTCACCTTCTTTTAAAAGGACCGACCTTCTCGACAGGTTCGACGACATTCTGCGTACGGGACTAGAACGGCTTCTCAACGTTCACTTGGGATCTGCATCCTGGGCCCAGGCGTCACTTCCTGTGAGCGCGGGGGGCTTAGGGATTCGCCGTGCTAGGGATTTATCATTATCGTGCTACTTGGGATCCTTGACAACCTTTAAGGATTTAATACTTTCGATTGGAGTTGAAGATACCCCAGTTCAGCTGGCCAGGGCCTCCGAGGAGGCCCTGGAGGAGCTTCGAGTTTGCTGGGGAGAGCCCCGCGAGCGAAAAACTCAGGGAGCACTGGACAACTTGGTGGTAAAAAAGAGGCAAGACGCGCTTCTAGCACAAACCCTAGACTTAAAAGGAAAAGCTCGCCTGAAGGCCTGCTTTGATCCAATGAGCGGAAAGTGGCTGCAGGCCCTCCCTTCGCCGCAACTGGGGACGATGCTGGACAATAACACACTCCGCATCGTCTCGGGTCTGCGGCTTGGGGAGGCTGTCTGCGCAGAGCACGTCTGCAACCTGTGTCGGTCCAAAGTTACCGCTACAGCGGAACATGCGCTGTCCTGCCGGTTCAGTGCCGGTCGCCACTCAAGACATTTCGCCATCAACGATGTCGTACACCGTGCTCTGCAGAGCGCCCAGATTCCCTCAATGAAAGAGCCCCTCGGTATGTGCGCCAACAGTCTTCTTCGCCCGGATGGAAAAACCCTAGCACCTTGGGAACGGGGTCGTCTGCTAGTGTGGGACGCGACGGTTTCATGTACACTCGCCAACAGTTACATTGCGCGCACAAGTCGGGAAGCTGGCGCGAGCGCACGTCTTGCTGAAAGTCGCAAACTGTCGAAGTACAGCGAGCTTTCGCCGCAATACATAATTCAGCCGATCGCCGTGGAAACGCTAGGGCCAATGGGCGAGGCGACCGTCAAGTTCCTCAAGGAGCTTGGAAAGAGAGTAACTGCTGTGACAAAAGATGCGCGAGCCGGGGAGTACCTGGTGCAGCGTATCTCCATAGAAGTTCAACGTGGTAACGCAGTGGCGATAGTGGGGTCGCTTCCATCGACGGGGGAAGGACTGCCAGAAATGCCGTAGCAGAAACAACTATTATTTGACTAATAACATATGAAACATGAAATAAACTTATCGTTGTTCGGAAAAAAAAAATCTATCGGCTTCTTTCGTTGGGTCCACCTAAAAAGTCTGATTTACGAAATACTCGTACCTGTTAATTGGATTGATAATTTGATCTTCAGCATACCAGCCGCTGCTGAAAGAGTTTAGACCAGTCCAAAAAAAAATTGCAATTCTCTCATAAGAATTGTTACAAAACATTTTTTGGAAAGCATGCGTTTTCTTTCACGTTTAGCATTTTATTCTCAAGTTATTTAAACGTAATAGTTTAAAAGAGAGTCATCACAATATTTCAACGTTTGCAATTCTTCTCGATAGAACCATTACTCGTGCACCGGCCTTATACCGAACAACTTTTAATAGCGAAACAGAATTTTCCAAGCACACCGGTATGTATAGTTTTTCTATTGAGCAAGTCAATAACTTGTTCGCACGTTTTAAAAAAGCGGTGACGACCACCTCGGCAAACCACAACTAAGACACAAATAAATATTGAACATTTGGTTGCGGGCACCTTATTCTTATATAAATAGTGTGAATATTGTCCTTAATGTTCAGTATAAGTAATAATAATAAATATATATATATATATATACCCTTTTCGATAGTAACCCTAGTTTATGAATTCTACTTGAACTACCAACTTCACTTTGAAAATACACGAATTCGATAAGAGAGAGCACAAGGTAACGGCAAGGCTCATGCTCAATGTAAGCAGTTTAGATCCATATCCATGCCTACCCATACGCCTAGAGTATCCCGTACGGTACTTAATTATTCAACAAATATATGGTCCTATCTCATTTGTATACCGGATTTCGTTAGCATTGCTATCTTATCCTGTCGCCTGGTGAGGCGAAGACAATATATATATATATATATATATATATATATATATATATATATACACTTATTATTGGTTACATACATACATACACACATACGCAGTTCGGAGGATGGCCACAATTCAATCAATGACTCGGCGACTTGTCAATGACGTGGTGCCGCGGTGAATGCCAATTGACATTCGACACAGCGTTACTTCCGACAGGAAATTAGCACTGAAGGCAGCAAAACAAAGTTAGGGCCGACAAAGAGGTCGGCCTTGACACGCCAACTCGCCGAGTAGGCAAAGGAGAGCGACCTGGGCCTGGGCAGAAAAAGAGAACGGATAAGGATTTGAGTTCGGCGCGACCCGAAACGGGCACAAGCGGGCACAACACCGACCGTGTCGTGCGACTCGGGACATCCGCACATACTAAAGGGTCCGGGACCTTTTCCTGTTAGTACGTCACGCCTGACTGTGCGCAGGCTACCGTATGTATGTGTGCGTGTGTATGTCTAGAGCCGATTTCTCCACAGAGTTTCTTCGCATATCTGCATACCGTATACAGCAGTGTTTATGTCGCTGGGCAGGCGCGTTTCTACTTTGGCGCGCGCTTTACTTCAGGGGGCCTTAAAGTTTTCCGGCTGACCCTCAGCCAAGATTTAACGTCCACGGAACTGTTTTTCACATTGCTTCATAGACGGACCCCCATAAATACAAATGTGCAACGGTGGGGCTCGAACCCGCGCACCTATCTAGTGTCTCCTCCGGTTGCGAGGCGCAGACTTAAGCCATCACGCCACCGGGCTCGACTATTTCAGGTGGCCGGAATGCTACTGAACTGAACGAAAAAGGACAACTTTCAATAGTGCGGCTAAAAGCTACACCTAGACATCGTGATCAGTAATAGAAATAACGACGGCGGTACGGAGCCAGATGGGGAAGGGCTAGGTACCTACCTAGGTGCCTATACGGAGGCCCATTAATATGGGTTGTGCACGTAAATCACTTACAATTGGAGTTACAAGTAGGCCGTCTACCCGTACGTAGGTAGGCTGCTAAAGAGAGACAGGAGTTGCTGACCGGCGGCGCGAGTTATACATAGTGTCCACTGCGCGTGTCAGAACACAGCAGCGAGTGGTGAACCTTGAGCTAGATTAACTAACAACCAGCGCCTACCATACATGATCAAAATAATGATGAAAAGAAGAAGGACCCTTTGATTTGACGAGTCTAAGTCAGCACATACGCAAGTCGGCAGGGCTAACAAGGATGCGATATTGCTGCGATAAGTCAAATCTTCTTTCTTTCCTTTTATAAAAGTCGTTTATAAAACAAAGAGAGAAGACTTGCACAAGACTGGAGTTCCATCAGTGAAACGACGCGTAAAGCTTTTTCTTCCTATCCCTTTTCTTCTTCTAATAATTAAGCCTTAACGGGTAGCGTAGTAAATAGCTCGTCGAACGCATACACCCATCACATGCGGAATAGTACGGCAGTGACCATATTCGCAAATGGTCAAATCACGCGTACCACACAAACGTGTTCATTGAATAATCCAACTAGTTATGGTAGTTTACAGATGAACTGGCTGAAAGCGTTCTTTCTGTCCAATCCGAATCACCAATAGTCCTCAGAAAGAACGTGTGAACATACGTATAATAATTTCACACGGTTCTGACTAAAACATTCTCATGTGACTCTCGGTTGGTCTGGTGTTCCGACTCCTCGATCTCTTTTGGTGTCGGGCCCATATGGATATTAGCAGCGCTCCGGCGCTACTGTCCTTGCTTGATCTAATCTTTTGCATTTGAAGAAAGTGTGCTCGGGGGTTACGTTCGTACTAACGGTGCGATAGCCTTGCGGCCTCCTTAGCGCCGTTGTTATCTGCGTAAGGCCTTTGTTGCCGTCTTCGTTCTACAGCGCGATTAGTGCCGAAAAGTGCGATTGATTTGGCAACCGACATTAATAGTCGTCGCCGGCACTTTCTCGACTCGTGTATGTTTGGCAGGTTCTGTGACTTGCTGGACCTCTTGGCCCGCCAAAATCGGTTTTCTGTTGCCCACCTTTTTCTTCCCTATCAAGAGAAGGGCCTCACTCTGTTCCAAAGCGTTCGTAGGTTCTGTAAAGGGAACCCTGACCGCCATAATTCCTCCAGGCTCCTGTCAGGGCTTTCGTAGCAAAAGTACAGTCTTCGTTCCTTCAACGCTTCCACCCGTAGTAACGTCTAACCGGTGGCGGGCCTTATTATTTGCAGAGAGCCGGCGTATGTAATTACTACAATTTTTGTTCGTTCCGAGAACACCTAATAGTAATTAAGTCAGTGAACAACAACATTGTGCATTAATTCTCGGTCATCCTCCATTAGGAGGACAGGTATCCCTACGGGCTTGGAATCGCCGTGCGTCTCGCAATTGTCCCCATCCGCCATAGCAGTCGAAACCTGATTCATGGCATATTAACTGCGCATATGCATCATGTGACAGACTCCGCAAACTGTGCGCTCTACGTATAGACTTTGCGACGCCTGCCACAGACGAATACTTTTGTGTATGTGTGACGTCCTCAACGATGTGCCCCGCCGAATGTTGCTTGGATCCCTTGTCAAAGGTTTCGAGTCCATTATGGAGACTCGCCTCCGAGACTTCGCGGAGGCAAACAACCTGCTACCTGACTTCGAATATGGAAAGGACGCTCCATATTGGGCCTGCGGAGGATTGCTTGGCATTCGATTGAACCCTCTGAATTAGCGCCTTAAGCGGGTTTAATCGAATACCAAGCTCCTCTGCTCGCTAGATTTATGCTCGAGACTCTTTACAGAAAAATACCCCGTTTTACCTTCTTAGAGTCACTATCGACTGCCTATATGACCGGACTACCTGCCCGGAAACAGTCTTAAGGAATGACCTTTCGTATGATTGCAGGGACGCCACGAGGCTCTATACCTAGTAATGGAACTAGCTATGGAACATTGTTATGGAACTTAGTTTAAAATAACGTGTTGCGGCTGAGGGATTTTCCCCACGGAGCCGACCTTTTTGCCTACAGCGTGAGGTGGTTCCACACCCTGTCACTGACGACCTTGTCCTCACCGTCCAGACCCGGACACCGAAGCTGATGGAGCAGCGCGCAACCGAGTCACTCGCTAACGTCGCGCACTGGACACGGCAAGTAGGGCTCGCCTTCGCCTCTGCAAAAGAGCAAAGCCATTTTTTTGGTAGGCCGAAGAAATTGCCCCGCTCTTTACCTCAATAACAAATAAGTCAATATTGCTGACACGGCAAGATACCTTGGACTATTAGTTGGCTGGGGCCTCTGAGACACCTATCACTTGTGGCGGCCTACAGAAAAAGTCCTCGGAATTGCCAATGGTTTCGCGCGCCGCATGCCCAACACGATTGGGCCCCGGTATTGCAAGCGGCGAATCATCATGTCCATGGTCAAGTCAGTCGCCCTAAATGAGGGTCCGGCCGAGCTTCATACCAAATGAGAGAAGAAGTACTGTCGTCTGTGGGAAGACCCTGCACTCAATAAAGAAGGTGAGCTGCGACGGAGCATCACCCTAAATCAGAAGGAATAAAACAGCCTGGTGGAAAGGCGTCTCCAGGCGGCAATTTGTGGAGGCATATAGAGAGCACACGATTCTGAGGTGTGCAGCATGACAGAGCAGCGCGCTTGCTCAGCGTTTTTAACAAAGACAATACCGAACACGCTAAGAGCGGATCTGCCCAGCATCTACAAATGAATGCAGAACTCTTAGCCGCAGTGGCATGTAGCGACGAATATTTTTTAAGACATACTTACGCAAAATCTGCGGCAAACAACCGCCGCACTACGCGCACCCCTCAGGCGTCTAGGAACGAAGCTAGCCACGAGTAGACGAGTAGTTTGGACCGACACTTGCAAACGGACTTCCGTGAGTGCCATCTGCGTTTTGCATCCATCTACTCCTCTGCACAAAAACTGTATTAGATGCGGCAGGCTCTCCCGCAGGCTTCATTCAGAGCACATTTCAGTTGAATAGCGTTGTGCTTGTTGCAAGTACAAGAAAAATGGCACTTACATTAGCACATTTACGAGAAATCACGCCTCCTTGCCTTTAGTCAGAGTAAATGTGAACGCTTCGAAAGCGAACCTTGTGCTGTTAACAAATTTAGAAGTGGGTGATACCGCAACGCTGTGGTTCTTTCTTTTCCGTGGTGGAGATTTTGACTAGTCGGGCTTGCCTCCACTTCCGAAGAGACTAAAGTGTACGAGTATATACATAGTCCAATTGATTGCACATTTTAATTAGCAGCATGTGGCAGAGTTTAAAGCTTTAAAGCGTTGACAGAGTCAAACATTTTTGCAGGTTAACCCTAGGTGGAAAGATGGCAAAATAGGAATCATGTATTCTCGGTGATGTGCAGGGCTATTCTGCAAGTATTTGCGTATATATGCAAGATGTACCCGTATTTGTGCTCGCAATCTACACTGCAATGGTACCACATAATGGATGTAATGCGTGTTATACTTGTTTTCAATCGTCTCGCTTACTCATAGGTTGTTGCGTGCATCATTACCACCTAGTCTACATCTTATCATACTATGGTGCTATTTGGCCAAGAATACGAAACCTGATCTTTACTCGGATACTATACATACAACTGTATGCATTTTCCCCGCCTGTTCCCCGTGTTGGTGGGAATCGCATCGTCAGTTGCTTCGCTGTTCGTGTGTGCGGCCAATTGATTTTATTACTCTTGCTCTCCATGCAACGATACGAAGCCATAGTTATTTATGATTGCCTATCGTGGACGTGTTAGCATTCGCATCGGTCTGTATGATCTTGAGATTGAAAGGGTATCAACAAATTGTGTCTATGAAAACAAGTATTTATAATTCTCCACCAATATATGTCTTAGTTGGTGCAGCGTAGTCAAATGCTATTGGAAAATATATGCCTATTTGCTATTATAGACACTATTTGTTCCTTTGTCCTTTCCGTTTTAATAGCACACATGTTAATGCGAACTCTAATATATCCGCGGTGGGCAAAAATGAAAACATTTGCCACCATTGTATAGAGTTCGAAAGAGCTACGGGCAAGAGAAATAATAATCAGCTAGAACGATACATCATAATAACTCAACTGCTCACAAATTTAACAAACTGCCAACTGACGGGAAACAACAATTTTCACCAACACGGGAATTAAGCGGAAAAAGCTTGACATTAAGACTGTATTATTAAATTATTAAAAATATGTCAATGTGTCACCGCATCTTACTCCAGTAAAACAGTTCGTGTCGTTCAAGCCGCCGGTAGAGGTTCTACGGGGAAGTAATGCACATGGGTGACAGTAACACGCCACAATAGATATTGGCGTAGCTACATCAAAGCCACATTATAACGTATCATCTGTAGTACATTGCTGGATTGTTACACACACGCTAATATAGCCCATCATAACCGACCGCATAGCTAGGACCCTTTAGGTGTAATCTATATAGAAACTCCATAATAGATTACTCCTACGCTCTTGAAGAGGGTGTGTGGTGATGACGTCGAGAGATATAGACGATGTGAGTCCTTGAGGCAGCTACTCTTAAAGAGTATTTTTTTTCTAATCAATAAGGAATGGGTCTTAATTTTACATGATATATTAAAAAATATATTACATATATGTAGGCATACAAATGTGTTGCTAAGTTAGGGTTCGTCAAAGATCTAAAAGTCATCGCACCCATTTCATTACATGACTTCGAAGGTGTTGAACCACAGTATATATATATATATATATATATATATATATATATATATATATTATCCCCTCGCGAGATACGTACTTCTGTTGGACTCAACATTCAAAGGCAAACGAAGAATCGAATTGCATGCAGTGCAGTATTAGTTGTGTGCGTGATCTTAGGAACTAAAGAGATACATTCAGAAGCTTTTGGCGACAGGATGCAGCTATCTTCATTCATTTGTGTAGTATGTTGCAACTTTTACGGTCGGTCGTGAGGTTACAAAGATGCGCTCACCCAAAACCAGCCCAAGGTCGGCCATATTGTATGCCGTCTAACGAAGACAAAACAGCTTTATGAGATGCTCTTTGATGTCTATTCGTAGTGTTGAAGTATCTCTTCAACAAGATGGATGACGTCGCATTGCTGGAGGGCTCATTAAGACTTACTTCAACTTGTAGCATTTAGTAGAGTTTATATATGCATATATATACAGGGGCGGGTCGCAAGTTTGAGTACTTCAAATTTTGCCGCCAGAGCGAACCCACCAGGGTATTCCGGTTTGTTTTGTTCAGAAGCACCACTTATCAGCAGGGCAAGCATTTTGCGCTAATCGGGTGGCGTTTAATGTTTAAGTTTGATTCAAAGAAGTGGAGAAAACGAGGTTTGGCAGTATTCAATCAATCAATCATATTTATTTCACTCAAATAGAGTTTGGCAGTATTTAAGGATCCGAAAATGAAGGAGCAACGAATCAGGTGCAGTTACATATTTATTGAGTGTTCTTAAACGGCCCGCTATAAAATATCCTTCATAAGAACTACTAGAACAGTAGACGGAAAAGCGGCCAAGCTTACGCGCATTTGTTCGACGCAAAATTATCGCTTGCCTTCCGCGCGTTTGCTCGCAGGATTACTTGTAACAGACTCGAGTCTCGACGTTTAACAATTGCCGAAGCTTCGCTTGGCTTCGATGTTCGTATTCATTTCCTGGGTACCGCATAATAGCGTTTGGATTTAGTTCAGAAAAACACTAGTAAACGTTAACCGCAAAAATGAAAAGTTAACACTACTATACATCCTGAACTGTAATTACATTTTTCATTTACACAATGGATCGACTAAATACATGTTCGCAGATGAAACTGCACTCGTGTATAGACAAAACTTTTACCACGACCGGTCCACTTATATATAAATAATAATATATAAATAATCTTGGAGTGATGATAAGCAGTAATTTGACATGAAACTCACCCGCAAAATTCGAAAAGGTATCGCAGTCCTCAGCCAAATACGTTTGTCTGCTACGACAAAATTCAAACTAGAATTAATTCAAACTAAAGCACTCATTGAAGCCTATTTGAGATATGCAGTCGTCGTGTTTCTCTCTCTACGAGATACTCTATACGAGATAGAGTAATATTCCCAGTGCACACGTTCTCGGAAGATAATTGTAGCTCCATTTGTATTCTGAATAAAAGTTAACATTATATATATATATATATATATATATATATAAAATGTTTGGCAGACCCCCCCCCCAACTGTACCGCAACCGTTAGTGATCTTGCAAAAAAACGGTGCGATTAATCGCCGACGCTAGCGCCATAATAGTGCAGCTCCCCTGATGCAAACACTCAAAATAATTTCAGTTCGCTGATTTTATGTCGTATCCGTACTTGCTTTCTTCCTTCTTAAGGAAGCAACAACCGAGTGTGAAATTTAAAATTGAAATAGACCTAAACATAGCTATCCCAGCTATCCAACGAGAAAATGGCAAACTTACAAAATTAATATAGAATACACACGAACGGAAACAGTGCGCCGAACAGCGACTTACCAGTCCATAAAACCATTAAACACCTGCCCCATAAACGTTCGCCAAGCGCCGAATAAAAGCCGTTGACAGTGTAAGCTCACCATACGAGAGCACATCGCAACGCTAAGCGACACTGACATAATTTCTCTCCTCGAATAGAAACTCCTGACGACCGGCCAGTCAGCGCCACCGTCAGGGATGATCAGCGGCAGGCATGACTGTGAACAGAAAGATGTGCCCTAAGTGCCGATGCACGTGGCCCCGTGTGCAGAAACATGTGTGGGCTTCTAAACATGCACTTATAAACTGACTAGATGAAGTAAGGTTAAATTTAGCTAACAGAATGAAACTAGATGTTGTTTGTTAGCACATTGCAAATTGTCACATAATTATGAGGAGGAGCAAATGTTGCACATTTGCAAGAAAAAAAGAAACGTAACATCAGACACTAGCTGTTTGAAATGAAAGTAAGAAGAAATGTTTTTATTGGGGTAAGCAGAAAATAAGCCTTCTGAAAATATAAATTATGTGTCACACTTCTCCTAATTTCTTTAGCTATATTTAGGTACAAGCATGTGAAGTACGTCTGTTTACACACAATATATCCTTCCTTTGTCGATGGTGGATGTATTAGTGCCAAACCGTACGCGGGCATTAGCCTTACGGAAAAAAATTAAGTCATGGTCATCGCACATGCTATCAATAAAACGCATTTATAAAAAACAAATTGTACACAACTGCTCGTTTGTCTACTTCGTCGTTCCCTAGAAGCCTCGCTTAGATATTCTAGCCGAGAGGTAGGTCATATGTATATATATATATATATATATATATATATATATATATATATATATATATATATATATATATATATATATATATATATATATATATATATATATATATATATATATATATATATATATATATATGCGTAGCAGTTATTTAATTGTTTTTTATGTCGTCTGTGTGTTGTCGAGCGCTTTCGTTCCGTGTACGCCCAGGTATGACCTTGCTTGTAAAGCTTGTTCAACAGCCTTCGTAGGTACGCATCGGCATCGGCAAACATCCTTGCTACGTCGTTGTCTAAACTTGGGGTTGATAAGACGAAGGAATGGCACACAAGGGTCGTATGCAGGCGAAGCGTCGCAGTAATAGTACTAGGAATAAGAAGAGATAGAGTAGTTGTAATGTCACCGCTAAAATCGATGATAGGATTGTCTAAGTGTTCAGATGGTTGATCGCCATGGTGTGTTCCCGCATGCAGGTGGTATGGAGGAGAAGGTGATGGTGGCGGCGGCGGTCATCATGGAACCATCATGTTGGTGTGATCATGATGGTGAGTGTCGTCACCGTTGTCATTCGCTGCATGCTGTTGCTGTTGATGTTTATATTCTAAAGCTGCGTCATTTTGACGACGATCATACGATGACAAGATATGACGAGCGAGTCATTGTTGGTCTGTCTGTTCAGCAAACTTAGTAGGGGGGCAGTGCCAGGGCAAGTGACTCGGCAGGCGTTGTCATATGTGGCGGCGTTGTCTGGGGAGTGGGGTAGTGGGGGTGCTAGTGCGCTAGTCATAGTTGCCATCTGCTGGGGTGGTGTCGTCGCCGATTCGGTGCTCGTTATTGATCGAACTTTCTTTGAGCGATGCTCATTGAGAATTGATGATAGATACCCATACAACAGAGGATTAGCGGCGGTGATGGTGCTGCCACAACGAATGTGACAGGGAAACCCTAGACATATCACAACATGTCCAGCCGTTCGGAGAAGCATTGAAGACATGCCTCACTGCAATTTCAACGGCCCGATGGGCCGAACGGAGAATACGTCTAGAGTTACAAACGACGATCTCCTTAAAAAAAGGTAATTCTAGGCGTTGCCGTATGTCCGTTGTTGCACATCACCATCAACCCTTTTTGTCGGGCCCACTCGGTTGGCGAAGAAAACCTTCTTCATGAACGATATGCCCGCCACAGTTACCGACCGTGCATGGTAATAATGACACGATGGCTGCTGTGGTGGCTCAGTCGTAGTATCTAGCATCGAGAATCTCATGTCCTCATGTCCTGTCTCATGCCCGTCTCATGTTTATACCATGGAAGCAACATAATGGGCCATCGCCACACGCGTGCTCCTTGTGCTCTACGGGAATTGGTACGCTGCAGAGAACTAGCCAGCCGGTGGAAAACTCGTGTTGTCGGCACGCGATATCCATACACGGTGTGTTGTTTTGTGTCGTTCCGTTCGGAAATTGATACACGACCTGTAGTACATCGTGCTGATGCAGGGGCGGCAACTACACAGCGCGGAGTCGGGTTGGTGAAAACGATTGCGTATCCAATGGCATTGGTGCCGTAGTTGCAATTGTTATCTTTGTTGTTGTTGTTGGTGTTGTTGTTGTTGCTGTTGCTGCTGCTGTTGTTGATATTGCTGCTGCTGTTGTTGTTGTTATTGCTGCTGCTGCTGCTGTTGTTGTTGTTGTTGTTGTTCTTGTTGTTGTTATTGTTGCTATTGCTGTTGTTGTTGTTATTGCTGGTGTTGTTGCTGTCAGCCCTATTATGCGCGCTTTAGTAGGCGCTCTACTGAGTAAGCATTATGTTCATTGTTATTTTAGAACCTGCATGTGTGTGGGAAGAATTTTCCTGATATACATTCAATTCTAAATACCCGTTTTCTAGTACTCAGTGTATTTGTCGGTTCTGCTCGCAGCAATGCGCTAAGTACCACGCGGTTGATTGTCCGGCACTGCAACGAAGATCTTTACACTTCTTCTCTCGGTGGAACGGCAGGACAACAAGTATTTGTGTTTAATAATAACATGAACTATTTTGTACTTACTCTATTTGAAGGGAAATAAATATATTCTAAATACAGGTATTTGGATCGGAAGTTTGACTGTTTGACACATTTTACCGGGCGTAGATGTACACAGATCGACCCGCCAAAGTAATTTAGATTAAAATAAACGATTGCAAAGTGATAAACATAACAATTGTAAGCTTCCGCGACACAAATGTGTGGCAATAACAGCACCATCAGTAAGCACAGTTATGCTAATAGTAGTGATCACACGTTCTAAGTGCTCGTTCCTAGGTGATGAAATCCAGCCACTTTTCCCCGTAAAGCTGAGCCCGCTTCTTTGTACAAGCGGGACAACCACAATTAGAAGACACTCTCTATCTCCTTCATACATTGCAGTGTAGTTATTCGCAATAGGAATGCCCAGCTTTCATTGAGGAGCTCAATGCAGCCAGGGCTTAATACAGCCAGCTTTTAATACGTGTGCATTAAAACAGACGAACTGCGTTTTGAGGCAGCTGGGTGACGCAGACCCGCACAGGCCCGTATGTCTGTCTAGCTTTAGGTTTAGACTTAGTTTTGGTGAGTGGAGCGTTTATAGATTGTATACATGCGGAGTAAAATGTAAAGGTGCGAACAAACCAAGTTTAACGGAATTCGCTTGACCTAGTGATATGCATACGAGTGCTGAATCCTGCTTACATCATATATAGGGCTCCGAATCTCAACAGCATAGCAGGAGTCCACCTTCAAAACGACTTGCTCGGGCGCCGGGTCCCGGATACGCTTGTCATATCCTGTTGCACAGTGTAGTGTTGGCCACATTCCTTGCACCAGATTGTACTTAAGCATAAACATATATGAGCGTATATAAATGCCGACATAACGGCATTGAGAAGAAGGCTGACGCAACTGCGTGGACCATAGCCTACAATAGCCATAGCTTGCACAACGAGTTTCATATGAACAGAAAAACATGGAGCTCTAGAGGTTGGTTAACAGCCTTATGCATCAAATGCAAGACTTTATAATTATATATATTTATATATATATATTTTTTTCTTTAACATAATTATTTACTTATTGAATACACATTTAAAACGTATGTTATTTCAGTCCTTACTGTTGACTCTTTGCAATATTTACAAATATTCCAAGGAGTCAACAGTTAGGGCAGAAAGATCTAGCCGAAATGAAATTATAATTGTTTTCCTCTATGTGAGAGTCAATTTAGCAGACCAATGTACCCATCATTGGAGGGATAATAGGTGTGACTTTAGATTTTCCTTAAAGTTCTCTAAATATTTTAAATAACGCAAGCTCACCGAAGTAGTGTTCCATTCCCTCAGCTCAAAGGTCAAATGCTTACTGCTTCGAAGATGTGGATCTTCAGTGTGAACGTGCTAGATACCCCGGTCTCTCTCGCCCCTCCAAGGCGATCAAGTTCTAGTGTCTTCGGCCCAATCCCATGGATGTTCTTAAAAATCACTATCAGGAGTAAACAGCGCGTGGTATACCCTACATCTAATATATTGTGTTGTTTTCTCTCTCGACTGACCGATTCTCGAAACGTATAAAGCTGTGCCACACTCAGTTGCTCCGCGTAACCCTTACGGCAGCAAAAAAATATATATATATATATAACCTGCTTCTAGCTTCTCATTTTATTTAGTCGTCTCAACTTGAAAAGCCCACGTTCTCTTGGATTCAACAAGATGAAAGCGCAAACCAATAACTGTTTATATGTTCGCTTTGCAGTCGTCGTCTGTTTACAAATAGAAGTGCTCGACAGACCTTAACAGGCAAGCGGCAAATACTATTCACCTATAGCAACGCAGGGTGACCAATTACGCATGCAGACATAAAGCGTTTTATGTGTGCTTAAAATAGTCTTAGATATCCACTTAAGTGGCGGCTCGCAAGTAAAAGCTTATAACCCTTTTTAATAATAGCTTGGCTCTATGTTCGAGTAAATGATTGTACAATGTTGAGTACCTCTTCGGTGTTTTAAAATATAAGGTGACGACTTACACTTATATCGTTTAGCTCATATGATCTAACAATTATAATCTACTAGCCTTTTATGAAAATTCTGGCAGCGATGCATGTGCAACCTTATTATTGCCATAAAATGTGAGCCCTAAGATTCCTTACCAGCAATATGAAAAAGCCATATTAAATGTCATCATCTATCCGGAATTCGCTCAGGAAGAAAACACTAGGCTACCCTAATGGTAAGCCCACACCTGATACTCCAAATAATGGCCAGTAGCCCTCTAAAGACCTTGGTGGAGTTTGCAACTGCCTTACGACTGTCGGCTGTGTTCTCGGCGTTGCTTGTCGGCTCGTTACCCGTCTAGAGCAAGATACTTTGGAGAATTATGTACAATCCGGAGTACATCCTATATGTCTAATGCTTTATGTTTGGAATGCATTCCGAGGTGTCTGATGCGCGCTGGCCGCGGGGCAGTGGACACGGACAAACATAGGCATTTGAGCTTAAAAGAAAACAGCTTAGCCAAAAGACACGTATGGCAGACAACCTGGCAGGGACGGGGCAGACAAGTGGCATTCAAAAGCAACTGGCTTTACGTAAGCCACTGCCTGAGTGAGATTCTGCAGCAGAGCGAAAACGTGGAACGCAAAAGTGGTTACTTGTGTAGGCATTCCTGGCGTCTCGGGATTACAAACGCAGGAAGGACAGCGCTAAGTGGGTATAGATGTAGGCACTAAAGTCGCCCATATTATGCCCCAAACGATCCGCCAACAAGATGGGCGCACCACACGTACATGTCCTTCTAAAAAAAAGAAAATATACGTACAGCATGTACACCTGCCGTTCGTCTCGAAACTTTGCTGAAGTAATCCATTAAATGGTCACATTTAAAATGGGGTGCAGTAGCAGTTCTCGTTACGTCGGTCAGTTATCAGGCAGGTATCACACGAGACTGAAGAAGACATTTTACAATCGAATGCCCAAATAATATGCACACTATCAGATATCTTTGTTGCTTGATGTTTTTATTTATCATCCCATTTACTCCACGCATATTAAGTACGCGTATAACATTTACAGTTATACTGTTGTCAGCTGCCATCGGCATGTCATTCGAGAGAGGGAGTGCAACAATTGCGCTTCGTAAGGGCCAGGCAGGCAGACGCATGATACTTCGCACACGTTTGAGAGCACAGTCTACAGGTACACCCTGTGGACTTCTGGTGAATTCGTATTCGAACAGACCAGGTAATGATAGCCATGGACTGGGTATCTGGCACAGGCGTAGCGATTGTCACATACAAGACCAGACCAGAGGTGACCAGAGTCAATCGAGTTATCAACTCAACAAGCGGTGCACAGCCTGATATTAGGTACACAAAGTGGCTCCATACCCGCATGGAGAAGCAAAGTACCCGCGCTTTGTGTAAGTTGTGGAACATTTTTTAAGCAACTGCCCAAGTGAGGTGACTCCAAACTCTGTCAAGACCATACATTAGCCTTGGAACAATTTCGGGGTCCAAGAGTGCTTCTGCCGTTGGGACGGACAGTCGGCGGTTGTGCGTACTGTCTCGACGATGTGGGCAGTGAAGATCGTCCTAATAAAATGAAGCCAGATACCCGGGAGAGCTGATAAATTCCAAGGGGTGGCGGCCGTCGCAATGTATAACGTACTTGGCAGCAAATTGACTCCCCTCTTTTAAAATTTCACATTCATTGTCGTCAAGACATCTATTTACCGCTCTTTGAAAACAAAAAACGCCTCTGCCAGAGAAGTAGTCCTCTAATTAGCACCCAGGTCATGATGAGCGATTACTATGCCATCTGCATACATTACAGCTATGGCATATTGGCACTCCTTTCAAATAAAGCCTTGCCCGCAACATACCCGGCTCACCCTGTACCAGTAAGGTGTCCTCATCAAATAAGCTGGAGATTACGCTCAGAAGAGAGCCAACAGCACCTGCGTATTTTTTTTTCATTTATTATGTCCGCCGCAAGAGCATTGGAAAGCGCTTAAACAGCAACGCAACAATGGGGCCTGAGGTTGTAATCTAACCTAAATACTTGAGAGATTCCCTACCTCTCGACGTACGACATAGTAAAAGCCGTTTAAAAGATAGGAAACTGCAATTCTAGTACCTTCAATCCCAAGTAGAGCCTGTTGGAACATGTTCAGTAGGTTAGACTGTAACGCCTATCATACACTCCCCACTCTAGATCGATGTCATGTCCATGCAATTCGACGTCTTGCGATTGACGTACGCGTAACTAACTGGACGTCGAGTTTGTTCGAATAAACATGACCGCTTCTTAGGAATTAGCAAGTTCAAGGAGGCTCTGAATAGCTTATGTTCGACTCTTTACTCTCTCGCGCAGCACACGACTTGCGTGTCTTTATTTCACGATGTTCATCACATCTATATATAAAGGGCACCGATGCCGATATGTAGTCACATTGATCACAATTTTTCGGCGAACACGTTAGTCTATGCATATTCCGAGCGCGGCTACAGACTACGTCGCCTTGGTCACGTCGGTCGGTAGGTCACAGAGACACATATACTCACGACGGACCACACTCAACTCACGGATAGAAACACGCACACACAGTCACACATAGGCCTACGTGTGAGCAACATCCGATCACAACTCTGCGCAGAGCAGACTAACCGGCCGGACACGAGGCAGTGCACGGCAATACAGAATTGATGTTTGGTATTTCAATTGAATTATATATGAGGGCCGGTCATTGACCGGCAAATCTATACTTTTCGGGCTGACCCCCAGCCAACATATAACGTTCACGGGACTGCCTTTAGCATTGCTTCATAGACGGACCCCCACAAATACAGATGTGCAACGGTGAGACTCGAGCCCGCGCACCTATGTGTCTCCTCCGGTCGCGAGGCGCAGGCAAATACACCACGCCGCCGGGCTCGACGACCGGCAGATCTACTAGTGATGTATCACAACTAGGTTACCACGAGGCGAAATAAGGTATCTCGTGCGAGTGTACTGACCGGCGACGTAAAGGCAATAGCGGCATCGTACAGACACGACGTTTAGTGGACCGTGAAGAAGGCTGCAAAATAAAATAATACCTATATTATTTATTACTTATTACTCAAAGGGTAGGGTCGTTTCTTCACAAGTTTACGGGTCAATCTAACCGCTCTAGAAGAAGCCAGTTACCGTTAAAAAACAACAACAACACAGGTACACTTCCGACTAGTAAAGAAAAACTAGAAAACCGGTAATTGTCCCTGACGAACCAAGGCGTGAACTTCTGTTGGCTCAACTATCTTCTGTCGAGTAAGGCGGCTGCAGATACTTGTTTACACTAAAAACCCTTTAGCAGTTCGCGGCGACCGACTCTTCGGCCTCTTGTTAGGGTGCGTTGAACGGATTTCATTACCGTTGTGGATTTGAAGCGTTTTCACACAAATACCTGACATCCGTTTCTGAAGACCACCAATCATGAAGTGTTCTGCCTCGTTCGATATCGTTGTAATGAAAACTCATTTAATTAGTATTTTTTTTAATTTAGTAAGAAAGATAAAAACAGTTTCGGTATGGATTAGGCTATCGCAGTACATTTAGCCATTTCCAGCAGCATCAAGGGAATTGAATAAAAAAATGCGGACAAAAACCAACAAAAATAGTGTGAACAAAAAACAACACAACACTGAGAACAAAAAGAACAAAAAATTGGAGAACAAGAAAATGAGAAGAAACGAATGCCATATACGCTTTTTCTAGTAACACAGCACCTACAACCAGGAATGGATTTCTCCTGTCGACATGCATTTTAGATAATCCGCTATGATGCTCTAGAAGACGACGCTGACGTAGCGGGTTGGTTTACTACAATAGAAGTTTCGTTTAACTAGCAGCAGGTACCAAAGAGTGTAATTTCCTCTGCTGTATATATAGTAATGCTACCAAATAGTACAAACCACACTTTGCCAATCGTCGTGGATAAAACTTAGTCACCAGAAAAGAGGCAAGGCGGCGTCGACGAACAAATCAAATCTTGTGCTGTAATGAATTTTAAAAACAAGTTTGTAAGTAAGCTCTAAGATGTCTTGCGGAGACTGCCCCTATTTTATATATAGAAAATATTGCGATGATTTATTAATCATTGACAATACATTTGCACACTCGGCTGTGCTCGCCTTTATATATATATATATACATACATACATGTATATATATGTATATATATACATACATACATATATAGGCATGAATAGAAGATGAAGTGCCTTTAAAATAATGTCTTAAAAATAACACTTGAATTTAGCAAGGTCTAAACAAACACGTAGCAGTATGGATACACAGATGCGTTTCTCTTTTTTTTTTTGGTAGCGGCTCACTACATGCATTTAAATTTTTCACACCTTGTTGGTAGACGGTGAGCAGGGTGTATTAGAGATTAAGCAAAATGTGGGAACTCCGCAAGGAGACCCGCTAAGCTGCGTCTCGTTTACACTTCTCCTTGCTGACCTCGTCGGTTACGTCCGACAGGAGTACCAAAAAGCCGTAGTGGTAATGTATGCAGATGATATCGTGGTCGCTCATCGCGATTTAGGTGCCATCAAGCGCATTACCTCTATGATAGAGACGTTCCTTGTCTCGAAGGGACTTGAGATAAACACCAGGAAGACCAAAGCCATGAAATTCAGGCGTGGAGGTCGATTGGCTGCCAGAGACGTTATACGTTGCTGCGGCCAACCATTGGAGTTTGTTAACTCTTTCCAGTATCTTGGCCTTCGGGTTCATTATACGGGAACGACGTTCACAGCGCATGTAAACGAAACAGTACGAAAGGCACTTGTCTCTCTTTACGGGGAAGTAGGCAATGTCCGAAGACTGTCCGTTCTCTCAGCAGTGAGGCTCTTCATGCTTAAGATTGTTCCGGGGCTGATGTACGGTCTTGACAGGGTGTGGAACCACCTCACGCTGGCGAATTTTAACCAGCTTGAAAGGTGTTTTTCATTATATATGAAGCGCGTGCTCTGCTTGCCTATCCGAGCGAGGAGCCGCTTTGTGTATCTCATGTCAGGCTGCCCACCGGCTGCTGAAACAATCCGACTAAGGCTGAAGATGCCGCGTACAGTACCTTACGAATGTTTTATTTCGGAGTGGGAAGCTAAAGTCGAACAGGCCAGACGGGAGGTCGGTGGTTTGGACGTTTTCAATGCCTTGCACCTTTGGTCTGGTCCTGCATGTGACAATCGCCACGTATACACCAGGTACATAGTGCATGGTTATCACTACCTGGTATGTTCAAACGCAACCTTTCACGAGGAGTACGAGTTGTGCACCTGCCGGTTCTGCCTGCAGAGGTGTGCCAAGTACCATGCAGTGGAATGCACAGCGCTGGACCGAAAATCGCTGCACTACTTCTCTCGTCGGAAGCGTGAAGAAGATAGAGCTTCATGAGAAAACATTTTTGAAATGTATATTATACTCAATTTGAGTGAAATAAACATAATTGTAATTGTAATTTAAATTTTTCAAATGGACAGTCAATGAAGCAGAGGTGTAAGACGTAATAAATTCTGCTATGTTGGCAGTGATGACTAGATGGCTTTGCTCAATGTGATAAATGCATCTACGGGCCGTTTGTCTTACCAGCGATAGCATTATGGTATCGGTAGACTCGGCCTACTACTATTTTACATACGGACAATCAAACAATACGAAGTTGTTACTATTGTCGGTATGTTATTTGCTAGTCAGTTAAATTAATCGTGCATCCGTGTAACATCTATCGTTATAAATAACCAAAATACGTGAGCACATGCCTGTATATAAGTACGAATATGAATGAGACCTTAACAACTAGCTCGCAACACTTCCCTGATTTCGGATGTGTTTGGTTGTAGACTCAATCCCGGTTGTGGGGCATCTGTTGCATTCATGTTCAAGACAACAGAAGTGTATATGCAAATATGATTGTTATTATTGATTGTTGTAACTACCAATCCTACCAATGACTGTTATGCATCAGTGCTTGATGATGATGCATTTTTTACACTATTCCCGCATTGATTCGTTTATCCAACGAGAGAAATGTACTCTCGTACACTCAAACAGTTGCATCTCGGCGCTTATGTACGCTCGCCGTAGGCTTTTTCGAAGATTCATATTGCTGCAATATTCAACATAAAAGCCGACTCTGTTAGCGTATCTACTGTTCGGACAACCAAATTAACATGGTATAGAGTTAGTCGGTCGTCTAGGACGGGCGGTTCTAGGTCTACTTCCGTGGCTTCGGAATTAATGGTCGGTCGCTCATTGGGGGTTCTAGGTCTGGAAATATAATTATTGTGTTCGAAACTGTTAGGAGTGTATATGTAAGTGTCGTTATGGGTGCATTCACGACCGGAGGAGACACATAGGTGCGCGGGTTCTAGCCCCACCCCGTCGTTACGCACTGCTACGACAGGAGGCGCTGTCACATGGCGCACGGAAAGCGGCACTTGAGGGATACTGCAATAAGGAAAACAACCTAGAAAAATTATCGCCACCCAGCAACTGCTAAATCGGGATTTCACCATCTCATCATCAAGATCTGCTCTGTCACATTTTTTTGTGTAAAAAAAAACATATTATAAAATGGGATACCCTACATAGCACTTACTGGCGTTGTGTACTATGTCGTTTTGCTATTTTGGAAGCCAACGTGCGTGCGACACTTAAGTGAAACGTGTATTGTATATGGGCTAAACGTGCCACTTCAACGAAAGAAATGACTTGCTTTAGTGTTATGTCGACGAACGATTTTGTTTGGGCGATAACAATAGCAGCATTGTATTCATTCATTATATATTATTGCTGTCCGCAATCGCGGAACACCATCCATCCACGGGGTACTACCTCAGTGAAGAAAATCCAAACCGCCGTTTGTCGATTTCGTGTGGTCACATCAGGGAGGGCAAACTAAAGCAGACCCTGAGACCTAAAGGCAGCCGAACGTCGGCGCTTGAGGGTTAACCCAGATAGGGAGCTCGTACAAGAACGCAAGGTGACACTCGATCGGTGGCAGAAGGAGTGGGATAGCATCCCGAACGGGCAACCAGGGACGCTCGTGAGGAACCCCATTTCGAACATCCGCCAATGGATGAATCGTCCCGGGGGCCGTCTCACATACCACCTGACCCAAGTCCTCACGGGTCACGGCGATTTCCAGGTGTATTTAAATCGGATAGGGAAGGCTGAGACAACGCAATGCTTGTACTGTGACGAGGTGGACACTCCGGAACATACAGTATTGCGATGCGCCGCATGGACCGAGACCAGACGAGGCTTGCCCAGAAAGAACGCGCTGGGAGAGCTAGTCACGTACATGCTTTCGTCGGTCAAAAACTGGGACGCGGCTGCAAAGCCTATTCAACGGATCATGAAAGCAAAGGAAGAGACAGGAAGAAGGAAAATGGTAGGAAGCGCCCGCGAGTTGTTGCCAAGGCGCGACTCGACAAGCAGGACGATTTAAAATTTCCGAGACTTCCCCACCGCCTGTGTGTAGTTACTCTTCTGCGTTAAGGATCCCGCAGGTTGGAGGGTCATCTTAAGGAGGATACATATATGTAGGCACTGCCGTCTATATATGTAGGGTTTTAGTGAGTATTGCCTTAATCTTCCGGCTCGACCCTTGTCAAGCGCCAAGACTTGCCGTTACGTGGCTGAGTCCCACACTGTCTGAGCGTTGGCATGTTAGGGGGCTTACCAACTTCTGTTATGCTTTCACTCAGTCGTACGTAAATGTATTTTAAACCCTAAACCTCCTAAAAAGAAACAAAAAAAACAGAGCAGAAAGCTGAGACAGTGTTCATCTTTGGTCGCAAATTGTTTTAATCACATGTGTTCGTTACGCACTGCCGCCACGCTAACGGGGCGCTGTTGTAACCAAAAACCCAGCACACAATAATCCCTGTTACTACAGGTACAATCAACTTTGCAAGCTGGCGGCTAGGCATCATATTCACGAGCGCGAGAAGCGCTTAAGAAGTGACTAGTTTGAGGTCAGGGCCTGCGCATTATTTAGTCATGACAAACTGATTCTAAACCGAAATGCCCTTAAGTGCAGCCATTTGTAGTTGTGCTGCGGTTGTAGTTGCTGTAGTACGCATGCAGATGAGAGCGAAGAAGCAAGACGTAAGTAGCCCCAGACACATACACTGACAGGTTTAAAGCCAACTGCCATAGGCTACTGCACCATCGTACTGGTCTATACCTGTACCCCCGCTGATTCCGGTCTGTGGAAGTACATTGCGTCTTATAGACTGCATAGACAATTGACTAGGGGTAACAGAACAGAGAAAAAGCCAAGCAGAGGCCGGCGAGCGGTGGAGAGCGCGAAAGATTCGAAATCTGTTTTTCAAGTGCTCAATTATTTGGTTTGTGCGTTTTCATTCGTCGTTACTTCCCCCGTATCGACACTAGTTTACACACACTAAACAAACATAGGTTTATGCACGCATTAACAATGCGTGTATCTGTACATCATAAAAAAACAGATGACTGCCAGACGAAGAATAGAGAACATTAACCCCACTGTTTAGAGACATTTATCCGCCGGCGTTCATCCGTCATGATGTCGCCCTGTCACATTCTACAACCCGTTGGCTGGGATCACTAAGTCGACGTCCTTGATTTTGATGAAGACCAATGACTAGTACTAAACTGTGGCAACTGTGGCGCGCACATCACAATCGCTTATGATGACGATGATCAATGAAGAATAAATCTATAAAAAGAAAAACGTGAAGGAATCGTCGCAGAAATCGAAGAGGCACAAGGAGACGAAAATGATGGCGCGTAATACTGCATAAATGAAGCGAAAACGCATGGCCTCCGAAGGTGCGCCATCAGAGCGCCGCCGCCGCTGCTGCCGTTATGAGCCACGCCGTCTATCGCACTGGTTGGTGGATGCCAGAGATCGATTTTAATAGCAGAATGCTCGTTACACCCAGGCATGTATAAATACATCATATATGTATAACAGTCATAGCTTGGCAAATAGTCCTCCTCTTCACCGTTGGTGTCATTATTAGCATACTGCTGTCAATGCTACTGCTGCAGCTGCTGCTGTTGCTGCGGCGACTGCTGCTGCTGATGATTAAAATTGTCATTCTCTGTTTGCTAATGACATGCAAGCGCCTGCAAGCAGCAAAGACCGAATAGAGCCTCTCGCGCGCCTGTGTGGTTAGCTGTGTCGCTACGCTGTCATTCTGAGCGCGCCGTAATGATAGATGTGATTATAATGGGATGGCATTATATTCGTCCGGTAACAGTTAGTGCAATGATATGTATTTATATATATATATATATATATATATATATATATATATATATATATATATATACACACATATATATATATATGTATGTATATATATACGTTATATATATATATATATATATATATATATATATATATATGGGTGTGCTGAATTTCCAACTTCAGCCGCTGTCGCAGCAAAGAGGCAACGACATCAGTGCAAAACCATTGACATAGCATTTGGATTAGACGCCTACCTCGTTAGGCTACGCAAATTTACAACGCAACGTGGAGGAAAAGATAAAGTAAGAAATGCGCATATACATATATATATATATATATATATATAGAGCGAGATACGATCAGCCTGAATGACATGAACGCTTTTCCATTAGAATGAGTAGCATCTTTGTTGCTAGGGTTGTTGTTGTTGTTGTTGTTGTGGTTGCTGCTGCGGTCGTTTATTGCTAGTTATACATTGTTGCCATCGTCGTCGGCGTCGCCACAGACAGGCGTCGCTAGCGGTCTATTTAGAATTGTGCCCCTAGCCAGCCATTAAGTATTATTCGTTAACGACTATGGCGATACAATAAAGGTAACTGTTTTCGGTGGTGTTCATTTCATCCACGTGCGCACTGCCATACTTTGTACGCAAATTTATATATATATATATATATATATATATATATATATATATAAATATTTATATAGCGAACTATATATATATATATATATATAATATATATATATATATATATATATATATATATATATATATATATATATATATATATATATATATTTATATATATATATATATATATATAAATATTTGTGAGCGCTCAGTGATAAATAGTGGGATGCTGTCGTCTTTGCGGCAAATGCAGCCACTACCTCTCGACACCTCTGGTAGTGATCGACACCTCGGGCACCGAGTTCCAGACTACTCATTCGCAACAGCAACATTTCCTCGGGTGAGAAATTTCCGAGTTCGTACCTCCGAATACCTAGTGTAGAGTTCATGGCAGTTCGAATGGCAGCACGTGCGACAATCCGAAGACCGTTTCATGCAAATTCGAACCGCCGCCACGTACAACCGTTTGAACCGCCACCCTGAACAATGATTTAACACCCCGCCGCATGCAGCAACTAGAACGAGTTACCACGAGCGACAACTTGACAAAACTCAAACATTGCGAAACAGCTTCGAAGCGGCAGGATACCAAGTGCGTGTGATACTCGCAGGCTAGCTAATTGAAGGACGGAAATATTCAATACGCATACTTGGATCGAGTTTTACGCTTGATAGGCGAACCCACTTCCCTATGTCTTCGCACTCCCACCTGGCCCCTCAGCCCTGTCCCTACCCTCCTGGCAGCTGCCCGACCGGGCCCCCTACTATACGGTGACGAAGAACTTGGAAATAGGCTAACTCTGTCTTCCTTAAATAAAAAGCTAGTTACACGCTTGATACCAAAAGGAAAGCTAGTTACGCGCTTGATACAAAAAGGAAAGCTAGTTACACGCTTGATACCAAAAGGAAAGCTAAATACACGCTTGATACAAAAAGGAAAGCTAGTTACACGCTTGATACCAAAAGGAAAGCTAGTTACACGCTTGATATAAAAAGGAAAGCTAGTTACACGCTTGATACCAAAAGGAAAGCTAGTTACACGCTTGAGGCCAAAAAAAACCTTGTTACACGTTTGAGGCGGAAAGGAAGTTCCGCACGCCTACTAGTCCTGAACGCAATGAGCCTCCGCCCCTAATTATGTAGACGAGAATGACCTACAGCTTTTACTGACGGCAATGGCTTACATAGAAAAACTAGACAACAAACACCGTACTACACACATACTAAAGCTGTACTAAAGCAGTAAGAACTGTGTGCCCGAATATACGTAAACTTTGCCGTAGAGCGCTCAAAGTAGTTTTCATCCCACTACTAGAAAAATATAGTCCGTTGAGACCGAGTCACTTCCAGAGTTCTCTCCTCTCTCGTCACTAGATGGATTCATAGCTGCAGAGACACAAAGTTTTCTCCTCAAAGAGGAGCTAACCGAAGAACGATACTCAGGCTTCATGCAAAGGGAATTGCCTGTGCACACCTATGCCACCAGCCTCAGTAAGGCAAGTCATCTAGACGACGAGGCTCTAACAAGAGCATTTTGACTGTCACACAGGCACGGCAAAAACGATCGTCTCATTTTCCAGCAATTGTCGCCACAATTTCCCGGATTACAAGATGCATTGCCCCACCCCAAGGAAGGAAAGGCTATTTTTCTGGAAATTCAGGACAGCCTGACGACCTAGAAGGTTGGAATTACTCTAGCTCCAATACAATACGGCACTCTATGCAAGGATAACCTATCACGTCGAAGAGAATAAAAACGAATTATACACTCAAGTCCTAAAAGAGGCAGTGACCTGTATCTGCAGCTCCGTTAGGACAATGAGGCATCCAGGCAGCGGCATTGGCCATTTTGTCTACCGCTAAGATCACTTTCATAAGAAAAGCCTTGGAGCAGGCCCTCGTGCAATATCCAAGCATGACCCATTTGGGTGAGAGGTCGGAAAACGAAAGAGACTCACGGCAAAAACGAGAAGCAAAGCCTAGCTTTACCATCGCAGCAGTTATGATATCAGGTAACGCGCCATATGACAACGCCACGCGTGCCCTTAGGAAAGACATTGACCCAGCTACGGCTGAAGTAGACGTCAAAAGTGCATCAAGATCAGCTAGAGGCGAAATCCGCATAATTGTGCGAGGTACTACTCCCAGAGGCAACTTTCTCTAAGAAATAAAGGATGAAGTAACAGACCAAGCGGTCTCTTAGACGTAACAGACCAGGCGGTCTCACAGACCAAGGGCGTCATAAACTATGACCCAGACGAGTCTATCGAGCCGAAGGCCATACTCAAGAGGACTCTTAGTGAGCCCTTTGAGAATGTCCTTCTATTCATTCAGTGTCCTTTAAGGACGGCGCACCAGAAGCGGCGTTCACCCTGGGCCCTAAAAAAAACTGGGCAGATGTCCACTACTCGTCCATTGCTGAAATGCCCCCCGACGAAGCTCAACGGCTCCTGCGACAAAAGCGTTACATCTTGGTTTAGACTTTGTGCCGCATAGACAAAATTGTCCCGGTACAACAGTGCTCACTGTGTCGTAGTTTAACCACGCGGCCAGGGGTGGTATCGCAGCTCGACCAACCCAATTTTTGCTGCTTCAAATGCGGAGGACATGGACACATTGCAAAGGGCTGCACGGCTAATATTTAGAGCTATCTATGTAACATAAATGCACACTACGCTAGAACGCCGCACTGGCCTCCGAAAAATTTGCTATCAAAATAACCACCACATTATATTAGTGTCGATCTGGCGTCTCAATTGGTGGCCGAATATACCATAAGAGTCTTACTACTCTGCGACTCCCGAATAACACAGCTTTCTTAAAGATTCTCTTTTATCAAGGTATTCCCCGCAGAGCCATCCCCTATCATCCCCCACATCAGTAGGGCAAGGCACGCACTTCTCTTTGATTACCACTTCCGGTCTTGCGATCTGCTTAGCGTTTATTTCTTTGAACTTTACCTAACAGAATTACGGGGACTTCCTCCAAGAACTAGACCTCAGCATGAGCACTCGCCGTCATCAAAAGGCGACTGTGGGGGGGAACTTCGGTGCGGCCCACAGTCTTTGGAGAAGCAGCTCTTCTTCAAGCTAAAATGGTATATCCTCTCTTCCCAGGAGAGGAGATATCCTCCGAGAATGGGCAACCCGGGCAGATTTACAATTAATGACCGCCCCAGGGTATACCTTCGACCACGACACATGCATAGATCAGCGTTAAATATGACGTTTGAATCAGAAGAATTAACTTACCGATTAGCTGACTGGAGGATCCACGAAGAGCAAAACCTAACCCGACCATCTCTACGTGACCTTCTCCACCACTTCGATCTCATCTCAGCCCTTTCTCCCCAAATAACGGCAACGCTTTCCTAGGAAAATTAAACCTGCCCACAAAAAGCAACTTCCGACGAATGTGCTCGCGCCGCAGGGCAATCCACCGGCCAGAACCCTTTTTTCTATGAGAAAAGTACAAAGAAGCACAGAGAGCAGCCGCCCCCACTTGTACAGAAACGTTTATAACTGTGAATACCACCAACGAAAGCACCGGTGCTACGGGGTAGGTGCCCATTACATTAATTCAGTACGCATACGAGGTGTGTTCAATCGTTATCGCGACTTTTGAATTTTCGCGGGTTACGTATATTCGAATTTCGATTTTTTGTGGCGTTATGTTGGTACTCATGTCTCTCACTTATGCCGACAAGCTCGGCCATTTTGAATGTTCACTTAATTGTTGACAGCTGCTTTGCTTGCACGTGTTTTGGATCGTCTTCGATTTTTACCTATTTAAAAAAATGGATCAAAGAACCTGTATCAAATTTTGTGTGAAAAACGAAATTAAGTGCGCGGATGCATTCCGAATGTTGACTGTGGCATACGGAGAAGCTACCTTGGACCGAAGCAACGTTTATCGGTGGTACAAAATGTTCTCAGAAGGCCGAGAAGATGTGAACGACGAAGAGCGTGCCGGACGCCCGAGCACTTCAACAACAGACGAAAAAATTAATGAAGTGGAGAAAATGGTATTGGCCAATCGTCGAATCACCGTTAGAGAAGTTGCTGAGGACCTAAACATATCGATTGGCTCGTGCCATTCGATTTTTATCAATGATTTGGGCATGAGACGGGTCGCCGCGAAATTCGTACCAAAATTGCTCAATTGCGACCAAAAACAGCATCGCATGAACATTGCTAATGAGATGTTGGACTCTGTCCGCGACGACCCAAATTTGCTCCAGAGGGTCATAACTGGTGACGAATCGTGGGTTTATGGTTATGACGTGGAAACCAAAGCTCAATCATCTCAATGGAAGCTGCCGCACGAACCAAGACCGAAAAAAGCGCGCCAAGTTCGGTCGAATGTGAAAGTTTTGCTGACAGTTTTCTTCGATTGCAGGGGCGTGGTGCATCATGAGTTCTTGCCACAGGGTAGAACGGTCAATAAGGAATATTACCTGCAAGTTATGCGCAATTTGCGCGAAGCAATCCGCCAGAAACGCCCGGATTTGTGGAAGAACAAAAATTGGCTTTTGCACCACGATAACGCCCCTGCTCACACATCGTTGCTTGTGCGCGAGTTTTTGGCCAAAAACAACACACTAATGATGCCGCAGCCACCGTATTCCCCAGATCTGGCCCCCTGTGACTTTTTCTTGTTCCCTAAACTGAAGAGGCCCATGAAAAGACGACGTTACGTTACGCTTGACGAGATAAAGACGGCATCGAAGGAGGAGCTGAACAAGATAAAAAAAAATGGTTTTTTGAAGTGCTTCGAAGATTGGAAAAACCGATGGCACAAGTGTATAATATCTCATGGGGATTACTTTGAAGGGGACAAAATAGATATTCATGAATAAATTAATAATTTTTGAAAAAACACAAAAGTCGCGATACGTTTTGAACACACTATGTACGTTTAAAGAACCACCCAATGGTTTTCAAACGCATTATGTAGAAAATGCTCACCATCCTAGACTATCCTAAGCCTAGGAACATGACACTTTTGACCCTTGGTAAACCGCAAGAAGACCACTTGTTTGTCATATAGTTCTATAAGCATGCTCCCCCTATCCAGAGCAGCTGAGCACATTATTAACACGGACGACTAGTAACAGAACAAGAAGACAAAAAAACGCTGTTGCAAAACCAACATGGTTTCCCGACACTCCGCACATTCGACTACTGTCAATGTTCTAATCAAAGTCAAAACGCATTTAATACGGTTTTATGGGACGCCCTTTACTGGTTTTACCCTCTACTGCTAACGTTGCTCCCACAACAGCGCCCTCTGTGTTTTTTTCTGTTGTGAGCCGAGGTAGAGTGAGTTCTCTCTCTCTCGAGAGTGGAGTCGCTTCGTAGAGTTGTGTTGCACACAACGCGGCTTTCGTACGACAACCGATGCTTTTCTGTTCCGACGGCTCATTTCGATCATCGGCGCTTCAATAAGAAATACGGCCTTTGTTTCATCGGCAGGTATGGCCGAGGATGGTGGTCACTGGTTCAACGATGTGATTAATAGAAGGTTAGTTAGCTGCGTATCAGCTAGACGAGTTTGATTCATAGTATTTCATACAGACGTGCATCGGACGAAACCGAGTCCATAGTTCATACACACAAAACTACGAAAAAACGCTCGTAACGTCCGGACACGTGCGCGGCGGGTGCTTCAGGCGGCCTCTGACGCTCTCGCGATACCAGATGAAGGCTGTCGATATGCAAGTTTAGTCTTCGGAGCGAAAGGCTGGCAGATGTGGGACGCACGGCAATGGCGTTTCACATTACGCTGAATCGACCGACCAGCCCACGGGAACGCACTAACGAGTTATTCATCTGATTAACGACGACCTGAGTGCTTGCCTTGCGGTGGTAGCGCACCTGTACACACTAAATCGACTTGCCGAGTAAGACCAGTTACACAAAGTTGAGCGATCTTTTATTTTTAAGGTTAATACGTTATTTTTTTCTACTAAAATAAAACAAATGCCGATTAGCATGCGTGCAGCGATCTCAAGTGTCATAGCACAAGAAAATAACAGTTACCTGATTTACTGTTAAGTCTTTCCGGGCATCTCACAGCTGGGAATAATAGTTGGTCAGCTAAAATAAAAAATCAATATTGAATAGAAATTACCTATACCATAGTTTAATCATTTTAAAGACTTAAGCGCATTTTAAGCTAATATTTGCAAGAGCAAAAACGCCGGCTCAACGATCACATCATAACGAGAGCGACAAAAAATTATGGTCGTCTAAATTGACAATGTGTAGTGCGTTTAACCGGTGACTATATAATGCTTGTTTTACCTTTTAATTTTATTTGCAGGATCGAATCATTTCGTCTAACAGTCTCACTATTCGCGAATGTTAAATACGTTTCTGTATTGCCTGTTTTATTAAAAACAAAGACAGAAAACGTTTGCAAACACAGATGGAGTCTATAGTTTATCTGGCGATTAGGTTTTGAGAGTCAATATAGCCCTGGACATACGAAAAAAAGGCAGATTCAACAGAGAGTAAACGTCAAGATTGCAGACTACAGACTCACTACTCGTCATCCATGTCCCATGGGACACCAGCAGATTCTAGATCAGCCGCACTAACAGACACCCCGCAACCAGTAATTTTTAGACTTCTGCCAATCGACCTCCTCGTCTCCTGTGTGGCTATATCCAATTCCGAACAGAGCCGGTTAGGCGCGGATTTTGCTGCGCGGTTTGTTTTGCGAGCCTGCTCGCAGAGATCCCTTCTCATACTGATTGGTTCTCTGACAGAAGGATCAAACGAACAGCTTTGCACATTGTTGTGTGTCTCTTGAAATAATCGCGTACACGATTTGGCATTTGGGCCAGTTGTAACCACTTTAAAACAGCTTTAGACACTGGCGGGGCTGCCATCTTCAGTTACACCAATAGGACGAAATAGTGCGAGAGAATAACACAGCAATGTAAGTAAGTTTTGACCGGTCCTGCGTCGTCTTAATGAACACTATTGACCGTACGTACAGTGTGCATGCGGCGTGTAGCCGTTACACACAATTAGACAATTTTGGTTAAAGAACAGCATTAAACGTTCTGCATATGCACGTTGTTTGTATAACGCGACGATATCTGAGAAAAAGTCATATTATAAAGTGTGTTTTCGCGTCCCATTCATAGATATATATATATATATATATATATATATATATATATATATATATATATATGTATATATATATATACAGGGTGTTCCTATTTGTGTGTCCAAAACGCTAGGGTATGGTCAAATTCGGTGAGAAAATCATTTTTGCCAATGGGTGGAAGCCGGGAAAACGTTTTGTTTAGGAGTGAGGATGAAATTTATAAAAGCAGTTATTCTGTCTTTTTTCTCCTACATAGTTGTGCAAAATCTACGTTTGCGGGAGAACCAGTCAACGCACAAAGGATCCGATCATACCGGCGTGTTTGGCGGAAAATTCTGCACAATAAAGTATACATTACTAGCTTGCGTAGCAAAAAGCGAATAGCCAGATTAAGAAAAGTCATAAAAAGTCAAAATGTTACGTTAACGCTTTTTTGTGCAACATTGTAATTTTTTCCATTACGACCAAAAATGCACGTCTAAAAGACTACTCTCAGGCAATAGCAGATATAATGCCCACTACATTCGTACCAAAGTGATAATGCTGCGTTACGTAGTTGCCAAGTGACTAAGCTTTTTCGACAGTCATAGTTGTTATGTTTCACGTTGAAGTTTTCACGTCCAGAACCGTAGCATTTTGCCAAGACGTTTCCGCCTCCTCTTTCCATTAGAAAAAATTATTCTCTTGCTGAGTTCTACCAAACCTCAAAATATGTACCTAACTTTCTCATACACCCTATGCAAGTATGCATGCCTTCGCTTTCGATATGACTGTCCAAAAAGCTTAGTCACTTGGCAACTACGTAACGCAGCACCATCACTTTGGTACGAATGTAGTGGGCATTAAATCTGCTATTGCCTGAGAGTAGTCTTTTGGACGTGCATTTTTGGTCGTAATGGAAAAAATTACGATGTTGCACAAAAAAGCGTTAACGTAACATTTTGACTTTTTATGACTTTCCTTAATCTGGCTATTCGCTTTTTGCTACGCAAGCTAGTAATGTATACTTTATTGTGCAGAATTTTCCGCCAAACACGCCAGTATGATCGGTTCCTTTGTGCGTTCTCCCGCAAACGTAGATTTTGCACAACTATGTAGGAGAAAAAAGACAGAATAACTGCTTTTATAAATTTTATCCTCACTCCTAAACAAAACGTTTTCCCGGCTTCCACCCATTGGCAAAAATTATTTTCTCACCGAGTTTGACCATACTCTAGCGTTTTGGACACACAAATAGGAACACCCTGTATATGCCTAAACGTGTGTACATGCTTTTACTGCCTGCAACTCGTATATGTGTATGTATATATATATATATATATATATATATATATATATATATATATAGATGTGCATCATGCATTGCCCGAAACATTCCATTAAAACACGTTTTTAGGATCTCATAATCTGTCTAGGTCAAAGGTCTGCCACGGAGGCCGAAGAAAGCACCTCGGCATATAGTTAGAGAACAACAGACACACGAACACGCATCATGAAAAATTAGAGGACAACCGAAGACCGACAAATTTGCGTGCAAAATTTCTAACTAAAACAGGGGAGCAAAAAAGAGGCTGCTATCTATTTGGCCGACTCTAGAAAATTCTTGCGAATGGTCGGAGCCCTAACGGATCGTGCACGTTGTTAGTGAAGAAGTGCCCGCTCCAGTTAGACGTCGTCTGAGGGATGTTTAGAATATATGCGTTTTCATATATATATATATAAAATGTATACGTTTATCCCATAACGTGCATATGCTTATCCAAACAGTCACTTTATAAAACATTTTACTTCGGTCTAGCTTGTACACTCCAATAAATTGCTCTCATATTTTGCTTTGATAGAGTATATAAAGTAAACTGTAGATAGGAGACCCCCTATCTACAGTTTACTTCATATTCCTGCAGATTAGGCCCTAAGCATTAGAGGAAGACGCTATCCAGACGCTAACGCCTTTATCAAGGGCAACCAGTTGACCGCATTAAGTATTCCACATGAGAAGCGCAAATAAAGGCGGTATTTTTCTAAGAACGTTCCATGGTATTGTACTATTAGACTGAAACTACGGAAACTTAGTCTTAAGAAATTATTGACTGAGAACGAGACTATCACGATTACATAAAACTAATCAAGCCAGAACATGTAGCAAAATCTGGCAAGGTGCCGTATATCACGGTTAAACACAGTGTACGGCATATGCTGACGATGCGTATTTTAAGTTAGTCATAACTTGTTTACATATGTTTGTATTTATTTAACTCATAATGGTATATATATATATATATACATATATATATATATATATATATATATATATATATATATATATATATATATATATATATAGTACGCGTTACTTTCCGTTGCCAGTATAATATCTAATAACCAATATATAAAGAGAGATAAAAGTATTCCTTTGTTGAATCGAAATTTGTACTTTCCAGTTTCTACAGTCTGATTAACACAAACGCTAATAAGTTTATGGTATTATCTAAGAAAAATAATTAATTTGATGTTGATGCACTGGCAAGCTGGACACAGTGAACAATATATATATATATATATATATAGATATAGATATAGATATATATATATATATATATATATATATATATATATATATATATATTGACCAAATATGAAATTCAAATCACGTACGTTTTGTGAGACACCTCGACGACGAATAACTGGCTGATATTTTGCAAACCTGTGACTAATTTTCAATTTGTTATGCTTACTTATCTATGTAGGTGCATAATTTTACCGTTATTGCCGACACTGAAGATGCTGGTCGTAGGGCTTGCATAGCTGCTGCCTGCGACAAGCGCTTATCCGGTTATGTTGAGCAATTTGTTGTTGTCCCAGAAATTAGACACTCCTTCTACATCCGAATCCGTTCTGCTTCTTCAACGCACGAGTGCAACCCGAATGTGTCGGCCGATATGTCGAACAGTAAATGGTCGAAGTTTATTGCTGCTATTCAGCCATTCTACCACATGGCTTTGTTTGTGAAATCTGTACAGTTTTTTTAAATGTCAATCTAAGTTCAGCGAGGTGAGATTACCCCCTAATTGTGGCAATTTTAGGTAATCATTCGACAACAAGCTGTGCTTGTTTATTTAAATATCCATGCTCTAATGATAAATGTTAGCATAAGATGTTAATCTCTAAAGGCGGGGAAATTTCTCAAGAAACGCGTTTCTCGCTTTCGCGGAAACTATCAGTTAGGATCACACATGAGCCGGATTTAATCTTTCGATTAATTTGTTTTTACAGTTGTTGAAAGTCTTTATGTACGATTACACTTGAGATGTTTGCTTGCGAGAAAATTGTTTTGGCAACTCGATACACATACTGCTCTACTCGTTATTTCATCAATTTAGTCTAAATTAAAAAAAAAACAACTTTTTAAAAACGGCATTACATGCTTGTTAAAGGCTAAGTCGGAAAAAAAAATGCTAAACAAGTAATCAAATATATAAAGCTATTTAAGCATTTATTGGCGCAGCCTCCTCGCAGTTCTGCACACTCCATCTAGCGCTGTGCCAATTGTTTAACAGAGTTTGGGAGTCTCAAAACGAGGCAAACATGTTGCTTACTTACCGAATGGCCCATGTATTTTCCTTTTCTCTCTCTATCTCTCTATTCCTATATATATATATATATATATATATATAATTTTTTTTTATGAGACCGTCTTCTCCGGACGGCAAATTTATTTAAGTTCAATAACTCTTCATTGAGCTTGAAATTTCCATTATTACATAAATTCAAACAATTATAACTATCCAGGTAATTTTGCAGAAAAGGCTATCGCCCGTGTCTGCCATATATATATATATATATATATATATATATATACATATATATATATTGATGCGAGCAATGCTGGAAGCTCCGTACCATAGAACGACTGTTGTTTTTCGACCAAGCGTGATGTCTATATATATATATATATATATATATATATATACACGAACATATAACACACACGAACGAGTTATTCGTGTTTGATAAGGCTATAATACAATATTTACGACCTCAAATGGTACAAGAATTTATACGCCTATTATAGCGACTCTATAAACAATTCGTTCCGCCTCGTACCTATAACAAAAATAGTTTAACACGCGCGTGCTATACCGGAATGACTTGTTCAATTCTAATATATTGCATATGCATACATGAGGGAGCAAGGACTAGTAGCATATTAAATTCATTTAGAGACGTACGCTTGCGTTATATATATAATGTTTTGTCTTTGTGCGGCATTCTAGGTCAAACTTTAATGAGTCAGTAACATGCAACGCATATTAAGGTACCATAAGTTATACTAGCACTTCTGATTAATATCAGAAGTGCTAGTATAACTTATGGTACCTTAATATGCGTTGCATGTTACTGACTCAATAATCATCATGTCGTTAGCTGTATATATAGCGAGCGAGAGATTTTCGTGAACAAAGCATCAACAAAGTATTTGTTTGGATTGGCATTACGAGGTGTGGAAGCCAGGCGACTCTGGTGAGGACATCTACCGAATTAAAGGGATAAGTTCAAGTTAAGTTTAGCATATGAGCGAGGTAAACGGTAGCTTGGGTTTAGACTTCAAAACGGGATGCAACACAGAGCTAATATAAGCTCGTTCGCGAGGAGTGGGTTTTTTACCCCCTTGAGTGACGGAGTGTACTAATGGCATTAAACTTCGTGGCCATTCATACCGGAGAAAATAGGCTAATTGCTAAGTAAATGCCGTGTAGTGGGTGCTCGGAAGCTTGAAATCTCATCTGCCGATATCGTCCCTGTGGTCGACGTCGACTATAGTCAACTTTGTCTAGAGACCCAAGTAAACGAGCTTCAAAGTAAAGACGTTATGCTAAGGACTAGTTTGTTGTCGGACGACACCGATGGACAGTCTTTTTAGATAGTAAAGCAGCAAACTGTCATGTCGATGCCACGCTGGAGAATTCGATGGGCGACGCCACAATGCAGCTACCATTGAGAAAAACGAGATGCCATCCGATGCTGTCCGACGTAATTTGACGTAGTTGACGACAACAAGTCAGACGAGTAATAGAAACATTGAGCAGTGCAATGAGAAGCCCCTCTATGGCCATGTTTCCAAGGTTTCGGTAGAGCCAGTTGTGGCAGAAACTACGAAGAAAGTAACAGAAACAACAATAACCACAGCAACAATAACAGCAAGAACATAAACAGCAACATTAACAACAACAACGACAAAAAAACAACAATATCAACAGCAACAGCGACAACACCAATAATAACATCGGTAACAATAACATCAGTAACAACAACAACAACAATAACAACAACGACAAAAAACAACAATATCAACAGCAGCAACGACAACACCAATAATAACATCAGTAACAACAACTACAAAGAAAAACAACAACAACAACAACAACAACAGCAAAAACAACAACTACAACAACACCGACAACAACAACAACAGCAAAAACAACAACTACAACAATACCGACAACAACAAAAACAACAACACCGACAACAACAACACGTCGATGGTGGATTGGTCACACGAACCGTACCGTATGGCCGTTGTTTGCAACGGCCAGAAACGGCCACACACGCATGGGACGCATGGGAAGACTGACATGACATGACATGACATGATTTGCTGGATGATCGACCTGGATATGTATGGGTCGGTCGGTCTATCTACAATATGTATGTACATGCGTACGCACGAGTGTGCATGATTTATGCATATGGCCGCCCAGGCCGCTGGCTCTAATCACCTCCGTCGGCAGTCAGTCAGTTGTTTTTGTCGCTGAATCCGACCGAACTGAATAACGATGACGATGATTATTAATATTAATATTAGTTTTAGTAGCACCACTTTTTGCAACAACAACAACAACAACAACAACAACAACAACGAATCTATGCTAATTAATAGTCGTATTAGTATTAGCATAGTATGACGATTTAGCGCGGTGATGACGATGACCGCGCCACCAGAACAACCCCAACAGCGACAACATCGGACAGCAAGAGCTAACGGCATACATTTTCCGCTGCCGTATAGGCACGTTCTACGCACGCCGCTCGCCAGATCCCGACATACTGCAGCACGAATGTCAGTTTTAAATATATTCATATGTATAAAATATATGTGTATATATATATATATATATATATATATATATATATATATATATATATATATATATATGCTTTATGGGCTGACATGAAAGTAACTGAAAATAGTGAATACGTTGATTCATCACAGTTCTAGAATTTAAACTCTAACAACAAAACGAATATATATATATATATATATATATATATATGAAGTCATGTCAAAAACATATTTATGTTATTTTTAAAAAAGGGGGAATAATCTTAACAGTATATACTACACGCCAGTTAAAAAATATATAACATAAAGTATCTTCAGTCTCGTAAACTAATTTCAAGACATATGTGGTTACAGAGGATATTTGGAGAGCAACGTATGTACCAGAGTTGACATTGGCAAACGCTGTTCTGGTACATAGCTCGAGCTTACGGAGGAAATAGATGGAGTTAAGCGGCATGTAATTGTCGTGCTTTTCGTATAAGGAGGCGTTCCTGTTAGTCGGCAAATGACTGCTTCTTGAAGTCTTGAAGCTTTCTATAATGCTGTCGTGTGATTGAGTAAATAGCCGCCGCAGGGTCATAGGACGATTGGTGGAGGGCTTTAAGTAGAATTTGCCTCAGCGCAAAGCAATCACTGTCGTACTAACGCGGGGAGCGCCGCATATTTGGTGGTGATTTAGAAGCCGAGTTTATAGGGAAGCTGGTGACCTCAGCTATTGCATCATCAAGAGAGCCGTGCTGTAGCCTGTCAGGGTTTCCGAGAAAGCAGCGAAATACCATGTTGTTATCAAGGGGCTTCCAGTCGTTTATTAGCACTAATCAATTTAATCGAGAGCTTAAGAACCACGGCGATTAGTTTCTTAATCCCCGTCAGTAAAACACGGAAAGCCGGCCCTTCATATTTCACACAATTTGGTGGGGCTGAAGTTGCAAAATTGTCGATTGTTGGGCATTCCGTTCTTTCCGTAGAACCAACCCGTTGCAGGTTGGCATCGGCATAATAAATGGGGATGCTCCTATTGGTACACACCCACGAACCGTATGCATCAAATGGCTCTAACAGGGCGGTAGTCCGTTCACTCGGGGGTCTTGCTCCAGTCGACAATTGAGATCCCCAACTAGCAGTATCGTCTGTCCAACGCCAACGAAGCTCATAGCAATGCTAATCCTCTCCAGTAATTGGTATGTACTGACACCGCTTCCCGAATTAGCACTGCTGTGCACGGCAATCAACAAAAATTTGGATGACGAAAGGACTACAACATTATTCTCTGAATAAAGCAGGTTCATGTTTCTAAAGCGTGGACCAGTAAGAACAGATACGCCACATGTAGGACGACCGCGAGTGACTCGTTGAGAGCAACAATGGAAACTATAATACCCGGGGACATCGAAACATTGAACGGAAAATGTTTCTGTCAGGACAACGACGTCGAATCCTGATAATTGGTCACATAATCCAGATTCTCTCATGCTTCGGAAACCTTTGCAGTTGAATTGGCATATCACTACTTGTGGTTGCGTTTGTTGTAATTCCTTGCCTTTGGCGTCCGTCAGTTGTTGTGCTGTGAGCTGAACACTGTTTTGAGCTCTTTGAGGTCCTGCATCATCTTCATGACGTTTTCTTGGAGATTGGGTTTTGAAGGGCGTATAGTCCAACGTTATTGTTCCACGGTAATGCGACGATTCACTGGCAGTGTTGGCTGATTCTTCAAGGTTGTTGACCAAGGAGCGGGTTTCCAAAGCTCCTCCCTTGGCGGCTCTAGGATGCTACCAGAAACCTAACACAGTTGTCCGTTCGGACGGCTATGACATTATTCACGCTCAAAGTGGCATCCGTAGCTGCTTATGGTATCCAAGTGACATGAAAACATCGTAGCACTCTGCATTTATGGCAGTTGGATAGGATGAAACCAGCTTTCTTAAAGCGATACGTGGCTTTCCGTCTAATTCGCGCAAGAGATTGGTATACATGCTCGCGGGCTCAATATAATTTATCGATGAACTCGTAGACCGCTTTATAGTACCGCAGACAGTCGCCCTGGAAACGTTTTGGCATGAGTACTCTCAAAAAATTACTCCAGTTTCCAGAAAATTTTATTTATTACCAGCTATGACTAACCAGGCCTGGAAGGAGTCTCTGCATCCATGTCGTCATCTCACCACTCACAGAGTTCACCATCTAATATGCCGGTTTGCTGGGTTTCATGAATAAATCACCTACGCGATTGTACTGAATCCGTGTCGCTCTCTCAGCTACAGTGAACACACTCAGAAACAATTTTTACTATGTTTTTCACATATAGTATGTTCGTATTTAAATACATACCCAAATAGGGTGAATTTTTAAATCCATCCTCACATTAATGTTGGCCTTCGTTCTCTGATGGTCATTCGCATACACTTTACTTACTAAAACGTCACGCGCAGCTGAAGTGACTGGCGTGGAATTCGCAAGCCCACTAAAACTGTGTTTCTACCACAGTTTTAGTGGGCTTGGGGTACCACCATCAAGTTTGGTATTGCTTTAGCAATACTTCGAAGAAAATGCCTAATGGCGTTAAATCGCAAGACCTTAAAGACAAGTAGTAACCCCTCGATGTTCCCAAAAGTTCTTAAACTGTCTCGCCAGCGACATCGATTCTTGCCGTCCAAAATCGGCCAAAAACAATTAAGGATTATGCTGCGATAACACTCGCGATTCACTGTTCGAGTACAAAAGAAGAGCCCCATGATTTCTTCATCTCTAATGACACTTCAGACTCTCATTTATGGCCCATGTAACGGCTATTCGTACGGCTAGCCTTACTTGTCGTAACCTAATCGTAACACCAATTGAAACTCTAGCTAGAATTGCACCCCCTGTACTGTTCAAAGTTATCTAATTTGGCTTCGCAGTATATTTAGCTGCATACTTTACATTGCATTACTTACATAATTCAATGCAACGTCCAACGATAAATCGATGGACGGCTAAATGCCTTGATGTGTCCCTGTTTAATCGATTATTATCGGCTGTTCTCTCGGCCCCGTTAATCTCCCCGTATATATATATGTTTATATATATCTCTTTTTTTTGTACTTTATTTGTACAACGCGGGCTTTACGGGCTTTAGCTACCCGGCACTTCATATTCATCAAGCGTTCAATATGTGCAAATACGTGTTTATAAAATTATATGTATTTAGTATGTACAATGTAAGTCTATTTAAACTGGTGTATATATATGCAAAATAGAGAGTTATTAGATTATACAGAAAATGTTCGGGCTTTAACGGCGGTTTAGGCGGATAAAGCTAGCATACTGCTACCTTCAAGATTCAGGATTCAAATTTGAAAGTGAGGTGTACTACTGGAACTGCGTAATGCAATGTCTTTGTTTTCTCATAAAAGTAAAAACAATAAGCTTTTAGTCAGGAAGTAGGCATATCAACCGAAAGAAAACAATATGAAACATCACGTATGCCTCAACCATGACGATGTGTGTTAGTGAGATATCCTGTACAGACCTATCCTGACGTCACGTATAAAACAAGACAGAGGAGTAAAACAGAAAGAATATTTTGTGAGATACTATTCCATATCACGGGCAATAGAAGCAAGGGCTTGCTGGCAAGATTTTTAAAGTCTAGTGATTCTACAAAACAAGAGAGCAAGGCAAAGAGAAACAGCGCAGGGCTGTTTCACCCTCCGAGTGATTTCAAAATCCAGCAGGGCAACCTTCAGCAGGTAGAGCGAGTCAACCGGGAGAAGGTTATAAACATCATGAAGATCACTGACGAAGTCTCTGCGTCGCCTGCTAACTACGACTCTTAGCAGCATCGGTTGTTCTCGTGTAATTAATTTAATTTAGGTGCTAAACAAATGGTCCTATCCATGGCGTGCCTACGTTGCATATGTTTGTTGTCCGACCAGACCTAAACGTTTACTAAGCCAAGTGTGGGCGTGGCTCTCTAGCCCATTGCCACAGCGTTGGATAGCGTAGTTGTCCCAACGATGCCATGCACTATCATCATCATTGCGCATTGAAATCGTACTTTAAGTCGTAGAACGTCGGAATAACGACGATTGACTCTCGAGCTCCAATAATACTATGATAGTATATCGACTCTCGTTACCCAATATTACTATTTAGTTTCAGTCTGCACGGCTATATAAACGATCTGAAGCAAATCTAAGTAAAGTTTTCGGGCTGACCCTCACCCAAGATGTAACGTCCACGGAGCTGTTTTTCACATTGCTTCATAGACGGAACCCCATAAATACAAATGTGCGACGGTGGGGCTCGAACCCGCGCACCTATGTGTCTCCTCCGGTTGCGAGGCGCATCCTTAAGCAACCACACCACCGGGCTCGACAAATCTAAAACGCATAAACTCTGTATGATAAACTTGCCTCAAGTGATGGGCCGACCTTTAGTTGTATTTGTCAGCGACTGCTGCCCATGTGCATAGTTCATACTAGCGCGTACTATTGACAATTAGCATTTGATGTTTCGTTCAAATAAATTAGTATACAAGTAGAGCGCGAACACAAACACGCACACAACTTCATGCTTATGATATGTACGCTCACAGAGTAGGGAACAATAGCAGTCGCAGAAATAACAGCGTATTGTCTCCCAGGAACAAATCAGGAGTAATTTGGTTAACCGACTAGTTTGGTTAACTAGCAATAGCTGTAGGTTGCAAGGTTTGCCGACGGGCTGGTATGGCGGGGATATCAGGAACTCTGGCATAGCTGGTCGCGGTTCAATCCCGTCGCAACACATACCACTTCGGCAATGCGATATTTCTTAAAATTTATTGGCAGACTCAGAGTAAGGTTATTATGATAACTAAGCAAGTACTAGCTACCGACTTGAGGTCCGGATATGTTCAAACTCAATTTAAGTATGCACATTTTGTTGAGCCATGCTGCACTGACGAACGGTTAAACATTGAAGCTAAATCAGTGGATAGTTAGCTGGTCAGTAGCGGAGATCGTCGACGGGGATAGAGAGATAATACCTAGATAGAGAGATGGGGGGAAGAGAGAGGAAAGAGATCCTCGCCTGACAAACTGCCCTAGTTGTCTGCATAGACGCGAAGCCTTAACGCCCAGATCTTGGGGCTTCTAAGAGGAGCTTAAATGGCCTACTCCATCAGATAAATCACTCTCTATTGCCGCAGGAGCGCACACGACTATTCATTGCCGCACAGTAACTGGCCGATTTTCGCTATTTTGTTAGCACTAAGCGGTAAGCATTTAGTAGAGCCTGCAGATATTTCGTTGAACGTCTTGAAATGTGCCATGCATTGCTCAAACGGCCTCCGCGGTGAAGGTTCTCCTGGCGACCAGCTGTTCATGCGACTTGACCAGAGTCTCGTAGACGAGAGCCTTTCGGTGGCCACCTCAAAGAGAAAGAAATCGATACTTGCACGATCGAGGGATTGCGGTGGCCAAGTGCAAATCGGCCCACCTAGGCCAATCATGCACCGATTCTCGATGGTCTCGTTTAGGTAATCGCGTGCCCCAACGGTAGAGTGCGGTTGTGGCGCTCCGTCATGTTGGCTATCACACACGCTCTCGCAAACACTGCATCTGGACTACCTCGACTATTAACAACGTTAGCATCAACAACAGGCACAAACACAAGCACAAATTACGAACATTAACCAGAACCACAACAACCTCCGGCGAGGGTTTTGGCTAGTTCCTGCCAAGTCTGGCGACAGCAGCAACAGCAGCAACAGCAACAAAAGCAACAACAACAATAACAACAACAACAACAATAACAGATACAATAGCGACAACAACAACAACAACAATAACAACAACATACAGTAGAGCTACTGCAGGTGCTCGATCGTCAATCTGCCTGTCGAGAGCAACGATAGCCTAGCCGTTGAGGTAGGCCGTTAGCCGTAAGCAAGGGGGTTGTCTTGGACGGGGCGCGGTGGGAAAGAAAATGTCGTCGTCGTCGTCGGCGGCAGCGGCACCACCCCTGGCTCCGCCCCCGCACAGAGACGCCCCCACCACTGTACGAGACGAGTTGCTGCCTTCTGTTTTTTTTGCTGCTATAGTTCGCCAGCAGGCTTTGTATAGAGGTGTGATATGAGGTGTGATCATGGTTGTCGTCGTCGTCGTAGTAGTAGTAGTAAAGTAGTAGTAGTAGTAGTAAAGTAGTAGTAGTAGTAGTAGTGTAGTGGTTCGTGGCAGAAATATGTCGTAGCGGGGGGTACGTGGTGAGGTAGACTAACGACACTGACGATGAAGACTATGACGACGACACGGCGAACACTGGGCGATCTTTTGATGACGATACGGTTCAGCGTTCCTTTTCTTCGGCTCTAGCTGCTGTTGCTGTTGCGGCGGGGGCTACATGGCGATGTTGCTACTGCAGCTGCTCTGCTTGTCCTCCACCTCACACACGTCCTCTTACACAAGATCGATGAGGATTGCTTACAACGACGACACCTCTCTACGGGCAATCCCGTCGCCTTTGCTATTGCTAGATCTTATACTCTGCTTCTGGCGCGGCGCCGAGGCCGCGGCGATTGCGATCAGTCATTCTCGACTGCTCGAACTATTTATTCGACGTAGCACGATAGCCACTAGTGAGAAATATATATACATATATATATATATATATATATATATATATATATATATATATATATATATGCTTCTATTTTTTATATATAAAAAGCATATATATGTATGTATACATGTTCATATATATATATATATATATATATATATATATATATATGCTTCTATTTTTTATATATAAAAAGCATATATATGTATGTATACATGTTCATATATATATATATATATATATATATATATATTATATATATGCTTCTGTTTTTTAATATAAAAAGTATATATATATATATGTATGTATACATGTTCATATATATATATATATATGAACATGTATACATACATATATATGCTTTTTGTATTAAAAAATAGAAGCATATATATGAATCAATAATAAAAAAATCATGTACATATACATTTTTTTAATAAGATAAATCTTTATTATTTTTATTTAGGTTCATATAGTTTTGACAAAGGAGAGCGATTATGTGTCTAACCTCAAAAAAATACCAAGATAACGCTGGTGGATTGCTCTTTGTCAGGAGACTTTTTTTCGAGTGCTATACAGCGCTACTATCGCAGCAAAACAGTTTTTTTGTTAAGACGTACTGGGTGTTTTTTTTTTCATTTTAGCATTACTGGGTCACACACGAAATAAATGTTTGGCATTTTTCAATTATGGCCGTTTTGGAATCCCGCCAACGATACCTTCGGCTGATAGAGCAGTTACAGGAAACCTAGTCTCCCGAGGGCCACAAAGCATTTTTTTTTACTTCAACAGCCTTAACTGCTGCCACAAAAACTGCTTTTTACTCACTCTCTTCGTTCGAACTCTACCATTAAACACCAAATGTGCAACGTTCCGTTTCACCATTAAATATCGAATGTATAACGTTTCGTTTTACCAATAAGTACCGAATGACAACCACCGCATTCGGGATATGTTACCCGGCCAACGTCTCACAATTATAGGCAGGGCTGCTCGCGCATCCATCAACGAGCTTTCTCAGAAATTTGGCCTACTACGTGATGATACTGCAGCTAACCCGATTCTATTTATAGTGTATGCGAAAGTCCTCCGAGACGCCTAAAAGGCATGTGCTATGTGCTCTTCGCGACTTCGTTATTATGACGAAATCGACACCGCCGCATCCACCGACAGTCTTATCTGTATGAGACCGCCGGACGGAACCGCGCAAATACGCTAAGCATCAACATGCCGAAAACGAAAGCCAACAAAAGTCCCGAGGTTTAGCAGAAAGGGAGCGTATGCTCAAGCAGACTGTAACATTAGATGGACTAGATGGACACACGCTGCAACTAGTGTAACTTAACGTGCTTGGGAAAAACAATGACGTCTAGACAGACGTTTAAGCATATATTAAGAATGCGTGCTTGATTAAATAACGATGCTCCTTGTGATGACACGCTCATTAGGTCCCACTCACCTGCTCACAATTGCGCAGTCGCATACAGGGCTAGATCAAAGCCTCATATATATATATATATATATATGGAGCTATAATCTTTATATTATTATCTATTTATTTCGTAGATGTTAACCTCTACTAACAGAAGAACAAATAGTTTTACTTTATTGGTGGACTTTCTCCTACTTAAGCGTCTCTACCTTTATTCATACCCAGATTAACATGTAATTTGTCTCGATGAACCTGTCTGTATATCGATTGGTCAGATGTTTGCCATCCGGATCATAAACAGGTGCTTAAATCTGCTGTTGCTGAAAATATAGTCATTTCGTGATAGTAACCAGACAGGTGCATAACTGGCTATCTATGCCTGACCGCCGAATGCAAATAGCGCATACATGCGGGATGGTAATGCGCAACAGTAATGATTATTTAATTAATAGCGCACACAAGTGGTTGTAGTTTCAGCAGACGGCTTACAACAACAACAACAACAATAACAACAACAAATAACAGCAGCAAAAACAACAACAACAACAACATCTTTTCATCGCTGGCTTTCCTTGCCAGAAAGCCGATTCTGGTTGCCAACGCGCAATTCGAAATGCACGCGTGTATCTTCTACGAGTGTGTATGCATATATACGTATGTATGTATATGGAGAGAACCCTGAACGATCAGCAAGCCGTTTAGTGTATCGAAGAAGTAGAAAGCAGAACGAAAGCAGCGTCCAAAAAGATTGATTAAACGCAATTTCCGTCACACGAAAAAACGACGAACGACATTTTCTGGCACTTGAACACAAAAACGCGTGCGTTAAAGACTACATGCGTAGCTATAACAAACCGTGAATACATGGCCGAATGTATCGTACATATGTATAAGTGACGACAGTGCTGTTAGTTAGTATTGTAGGTAGCTGATGATGCCATAATAGGCTCATCGTTGCTGGCTTCTGTTGCTGTTGCTGCTACTAGAACTACTGTGCTTATTGTTGTCGCTACCGGTGCCGTTGGCGTTGTTTTTGTTTTAAGAATAAAATCTAATTAACGTAGCGGACTAGTTGCCGTTGAAGCAATGTTAAATTGGCTTTGGCTCCTCCCACGCCATCGAATTTAACCACGCCTTATCTCGTAGTAGCAATGACAAACACTGCTTAGCAAACAATAGCCGCTAAATTGGCGCACAATTAGTCACCCACTAGGATCACTTAGAGACTTAAACGCGGCACAAAGACCAACGACAGAATTCGAACTCGTTACCTAGCAACCGACCAAACTTCACCGTACCGACCGACCTTCCTCCCTTTCGACCCCCTTTAACATAGGGCTCTGTGGCAGCTAACCCCCTCAACATTCGCCGACCACCCCCGGACCTCCTTCCGGACCCCAGACAAGCTACCTCGATGCTATCCACCTCCCGATTCTCCACCGAGACGAGGAGCACGAGCTAGGGTCGCGGCGGAGTGAGAGCAGTTATCGAGAACGTGACAATTATATTCACACTATTCTAGCCAGACTGGCGAAATAGCTTCGTTTTATATGATTACAGTTTGTATTTTTTGTTTGGGATCTACGACAGCTACCTTTGCACCTTTACCTTCTGTGATTGCATTTGGTGTGCCAGTAGAATTAAACAAAAAAAGAAAAATTTGATCCCTGGCCCCAACCAATCCACCACCGACTTTGTCGCGACTTTATTTAAAATTTCGACACCCCTCCGTAACAATATTCACGTGCTTAAACGATTCAATCGAGAGTTGCAATTCTCATATCCATCACACTAATTGTATACCACATTGAGGCTTGGAAAGGGAGGCGGCGTTTGAACTTAATAACATTTATAAATAAAAATATATGAAAACCTTATAAAATGTATCAATAAAAATATATGAATTTTAATTGGATTTGAGTCCACGAACGAAATCGGGCGACTGAGGAAGTTCTGTGAGCCAAAAGCGATGTTGTGAGAAAGGCGCGCGAAAAAATGATTCTAACATATGCATATACGAGTTTGTACGTATATATTTGTATGGACCCCTTCTCTCTCTCTCTCTATATATATATATATATATATATATCGACAGCGTTTTGTACGAAAATGTATGCGTGTATCACATCTTTACCATGCTGGACAAACAAAACCTCGAGGGTTCTCCCATCTTACCCTGTATTGGTAACACACCATGCCAATCGAGCAGGATTTCAGGGGGCTACACCTCTGGCCCATACAGCTAAGTAAGCGATTTTGGATCGGTACAGGATACCTGAACGATAGGCCTATATATATATATATATATATATATAGCAACAAGCGTTTTGCATCAACAAAAAAAATTATATATATATATAACCTATCCCAGCGGGTGCTCAACATTTTACAAGATAGATGCGCATAGATGGTCGTATCTCGAGATTCGCTGTAGTAATAATAGCAAGCCAATAATGATTTAATATGTTTACATATATTCGATAAGAATTTCGTACCATCATGTTGACATTCGGACACTAATCACTACACCGTCATAACTACAGCACCCTGCCCGATCGTTTGTACACTTCTCCTAATGACTACCTTGGCGGGATACGGGAGCTGGCTGGAGCTGGCAGCGGTCTCTTCTCAACAAAGGTTTTCTGTGCCTGAACGACGCCCTTCGAGGAGGATGGATGGCAACTTCGTGGATGAAGAATACACGACACTAGGAAGCGGCAGATCCACACGGCAACACCTACGATAATGGCGATTACAAGTTCAGCTTGTATCGTTTTTCGTGGCGTTCTTGTTCTGTACTTACCACTAGAGTAAACTAGGCGTTCGCTAATTGTTTCATAATATTTCACCTCGACAGCTTGGTCCTCCCCGCTATGATGGCTTGCGCTGGGTCAAAGCGTACGCTCCATAATTACTATCTCCTACTCCCTCTTTATATATATATATATAATATATATATATATATATATATATATATATATATATATATATATATATATATATATATATATATATATATATATATATATATATATATATATAAAGCGCAAGAACCAGAGCAGCTAATTATAGAGTTGCTCGCTGCTGGTACAGCTACTACGCCCTGCACGTGGTAAACCCCATAATGAAAATAATTGGAACCATCACAATGACGTCATTCGTAGATAGCATCTTTTAGTAACGTACAAGCACATATGTTCAAAAATAGGATTTATTTATGTAGCATGACGGTATATATGTATATATATATATATATATATATATATATACTATCATCACCATCATCATATATACATATACTAAATGAATCAAAGACAATGTAGCATGGAACACAAGCAATAGACGGACAAATACCAGGCACCCTTTATTGTTTACTATCTCCTCGATGTTCAACACATCAATTCTAACGATCCACAAGCCTTAATATCGCAAGTAAAATATCCCGAACAAGACCCAAATTATATTCTGAATAAGACTCAAATCTTTTAAGGCCCAAAACACTCGTCTACGGCACATACCACACAGTCTCACGGGACCAGGTTCGGACAGTATGCTCGACAATTTGTAACTTTAGTTTGCCTAATTTGGCCATGGCAAAAATAGACGTGTAGGCGGGCGCATTGCCGAGTGACGAAACAGCACAGTCCCTGTCTGCAACGATGGCAACTGTAGTGCTATAATGCGTCCTTTCAGGCGGTCTAAGGGCGCTGCAAAGTACTCCCCTGGTATCGCCCTATTCCTGTCGAAAGGTATCCGATTAATACAAACATCTTTTGCATCTTAGGAAACAGTCGCCAAAGCCTTTACGGTCAAGATGTGCCTCCTCGCCCTGTTGGAAGGTCTTTCGTCGCGAGCCGAAATGTTCCACGGAAATGTGTCACGACTCCCTGGTAGCTCATTTTTGTTCTGGAGTATAGTGGCTTTGTTGGCGGTTAAAGATCGGCCCAAAAATCTTGCGGATTTAACTTCCAAGGTTCGAAATTGCTCTCCGAATGGACACGCGTGTCAGTTTGATGCTTGTGCGATAGAAAGCTACTTTGCTCGATTTTTTTCTGCACAAATACGGATTCAACATTTATTCCACTGCACCATAGCTAATGCCCATCTCTTCCGCATATTTTGTGCAGCTTCAACTTAAGGTCCGTCACCATGAGTTTGTAGACTTCTAGCACAGCTTTCTTATCCGCAGCTGCTTCTGGCCGCCCAGGACGTGGTGCACCTCGGTGCTCACACTTCCTCTGTTAAATGAGGCAATCAATTTGGTAATAGTACTGTACGCCGGCGCAGTAACTTAGCATCCAATTGGCTTTTATTTCGTTGCAGTTTAGCCTTAAAAAAACAATGTTCAGTCACAGCACGGTACTCGTTCTGCTTTATTCTTACTAAAGGGTTTGACGGGTTACAGTTGCGCGAATTGCGACAAGCGCAATTCGAAACCAATTCACATGACACTTATTTTT
>QVRM01006943.1:102500-135796 GCA_003439945.1 Dermanyssus gallinae
TTTACTACAGGATCAAGGACGAAGAAGTCTTTAAGAGCGAACTCAAAAAGGCAATCCTTACAACTTCTCCCCACACTCCAGAAGAACTGCATGACGCCCTCAAAAGGGCCTGCAGTAGAGCTACTAAGCCCCCTCACCCAAGAAGGGCTACATGCCAGCCAAAACACTGGTGGAACAGCGTCATAGCGCAGAAACGGGCGGATTGTAACAGAGCCAAAAGGAAGCTCAAAAAACGCCACAGGACCCGGGAGGCCAAGACCCTCGCCTTGGAAAATTATAGAAGACTCAGAGCGCTTTTAAAAAACGAAATAGCGGAAAGCAAAAAGCTCTACTGGCGACAAATGATTAAGGACATAAATGACAAGCCTTGGGGAAAACCCTACAAAATGATTAGAGGGAGAGGCGTGCAGGCCCCAAAAGTCACACTGCCAGACACAGAGGTCGTACACATTTTAAACAATCTATTTTCACATCATGGACATTTTAATAGGGAAGCATACGCAAGAAGAGGGACAACTTCAGAAGAAGAGGAGTTCCCGCCTATCACACGCGCAGAGGTATTGATGGCAGCGGAGAGGCTCAAGCCAGGGAGATCTCCAGGACCCGACGGCATTCCGCCTATAGCGGTAAAGATGCTCTTCAGGGAACACCCGGAGGTGGTAGCGGCAGTTTTTACCAAGGCGATGGCAAGTGGGGAAATGCCTAGAGACTGGAAAAGGGCGGAAGTGGTCTTGATTCCCAAAAGTAACGGAGGGTACAGACCCGTATGTCTCCTGAACACCCTAGCAAAAGGGTATGAGGCAATTTTAGAAGATAGACTTAGGACGTTTGCGGAACAGTCTGGTCTCCTGTCGTCCAATCAATATGGATTTCGCAAGAAAAGATCAGTTCTTACAGCAATACAACGAATAACAGCCAAAGCTGACTTGCTTCACGGCGAACCTATATATAAACGAAAGCTCCTTGTGGCAGTCCTTCTCGACGTCAGGAACGCGTTTAACAGTCTGCCGTGGAAAGGAATTTTAGACACCCTAGTGAGAAAAGCGGTCCCTTCATTTCTCGTAAGGGCCGTTTCAGGATACTTAGAGGACAGAAAAGTTTTTAACGGCACAGTGGAGATAGACATGACTGCAGGAGTTCCTCAAGGGTCAATCCTGGGACCCCTGCTCTGGAACATAACATATGACGACGTCCTGAGACAAGATCTCCCAGAGGGAGTAGAAATGATTGCTTATGCGGATGACTTAGCCATAATTTCTCAAGCAAAAACAGAGGAAGAACTAGAATTAAAAACAAACATGGCTCTCTGGTCCACAAAGAGATGGATGGATAGCGCTGGGCTACAACTTGCCCCGGAAAAGAGCGAGGCCATCGTTCTGACAGGCAGGAAGAGAGTAGACAGCATGAAACTGATGGTGGCGGGCCAGGAAATCAAGCAGGTAACAGAGGCCAAATATCTTGGCGTCCTACTAGACAAGGGTCTCAGGGGGACAAATCACATCAGAAAGTGTACGGGCAAGGCGGCTAAAGCGGCTAACGCGATAGGCAAGATTCTGCCAAACTTACACGGCCCGCGGGAGTGCCGGCGACGACTACTAATGTCGGTTACCGAGTCCATTGCACTTTTCGCGGCGCCAGTCTGGCTGCAGAACACCTTGAAAACGAGAACGGCAAAAACAGCCCTAAGAAGAACGCAGAGAACAGCGGCGCTTAGGATCCTCCAGGCCTACCGCACGGTTAGCACGAACGCAGCTCTAGTACTGGCTGGCTCCCCACCTTGGGACTTGGTAGTGAATGAAAGGAAAAGTATATGGGAACGAGGGTCTGAATCTAACAAAGAAGCTGAAAGGGAAAAGACGATAAGATTGTGGCAAGAAGAATGGGATGCCATTCCCGCAGGCTCATCGGGTTATTCACTTCGCCTGCTCATCCCGGACATAAAGAAGTGGATTGACCGCCCGGCGGGAGAAATGAACTTTTTTCCTCACGCAGTGTCTCACTGGCCACGGTGATTTTCAAAGTTATCTATTTCGTATAGGCAAAGCTCCCTCGGTAACCTGCGTGCACTGTGAAGACGGCATCGACGATGACCCCGAGCATACCCTCTTAAAATGCAAGGGACTAGAGCAGGCAAGGACAACCGCCATAGCGCTGCTACGATTGAGATGGGCCAAAGAAGCAGGAAAACAAGAAGTCGGGATATCAGACCCGCCGAAAAGTAACATGAGAACGTTTGTAGAGTACATATGCAGCACAGCATCGGAAATACTCCGTACTCAAAGCGTGCGTAAATGCATTCACCCTCCTCCAAAAAAAAAAAAAAAAAAAAAAAAGCATATAGATACATTTATACACATATGTTTGCTAGTGTAACACGCGTTTAGTCTATGTTTGTTTAGATGCAATATATGTTCTCTGATAAAGTATGACACTCCCGCCTCCTCGAACGTCATATCTTCGGGCAAGTGCAACATCGGCAAGTGCAACGTGTCAAGACAAAGAAGAAGTGTGAAAAGTTTTTGTGTTCATAAAAACATACAATGATTAGCATAGTTAGGAAAGTCGGCCGCCCTCGCAGACGACCTTGGCATTGGCCGGGCCATTGAGTGCATTGAGTCAGGTTAACGGCCGTAAATTGCGACGCTATGCGTGTCGCGTAATGCGATGGGAATGTCGGGAAGGTGTGCGGGTCGCGTGCCGCATGGCCAAGCCATGTCGGCCGCAATTACACTGTTGCGCCATTGAAGCAGTCTTCGCTGGTTGATTGAGCCGGCCACGCTCTCACGTTCGATCACACAGTCCGAGCAACTTCGAATGAGAACGGCGTTGCCACTATGAGGCGCGGGCGTTGTGTTCGGCTCGTCGTGTAGAGGCGCCTTGATAGCACAGACAGACAACCATGGGCTTCACGACTCGCATCCCGTAGCACGCCAATACCATCACCACTATCATCTCCATCTTTCGTAGATCCGATACGCAACGCGGATCAGCTCAGTTGTCTGATTGCCGGCCAGTGCAAGTTCACCTGTCGGCACGCGAGATACATACAATAAAGTCTGCACTGCAGTAAACCGTCGCTGTGTGCAAGCGTTGGGGAAGCTTATTATTGTTTTCGTAAGGTTTGGGGAAAATGCTTTATGCGCACGCAGCGCTGATATGGAGGAGCGCGTGAGTAGTGTGGGACTCCCCGATGGTATGGGGTTACTAACCGCTAAAAACCCCTAGTCCTCACCAGGCGTTAGGGAGGCTAGAGGTGTCTGCCGGGCGTTGGTTCTTCTGTAATTGTTGTTGTTGTTTTTGATGATGTTGTCGATTTTCATGTTTTTGTTGTTGTTGATGCTCGTTATTATTGTTATGCTATGTTATTGTTGTTGTTTTTATTGATAATCGTGCTATTGTTGTTGTTTTTGTTGATGCTCGGGGTATTGTTGTTGAATTTGTTGATATCGTTGTTAATGCTGTTGTTGTTTTTGTTGTTGTTTTGCTTACAAATACTACTGCAGCCGGCAAACAATGCACAAAGCACACAGTAATGAACAATGTCTCATCCATCAATCAATGAAGGCGGTCTATTAGCCGATATTTAAGACGGTGTCATCAGAATATGTATTCAAGTACGCCTTCTGGTAGGCTAATTCAAATTTAAACGCACGTATGCACTAATTGATTTGTTGATTAATAGCAGATTCAGATGTGTGGCTATAGATGTCCATGCCTTCGAACCGCAGAGCGCATCAATTAGAGCGACATATGTTTACCATTCCTTAAATAACTTCTGATACAGAGGCGTCGAACAATGCAAACTATATAGATGCGACCCCAATATGCAAACTATATATATATATATATATATACATCCGGACAAAAAACGTTCGGATCTCGGCACGATATAAACATTTACTGCACTAAATCTTAGAGTTGGAAGTGTCAAAAACTAGCCATAAATCACAGTTCATCGAATCGTGTCTATTATTTTAACGTATCTTAATTAGGGCCGCTATGCGAATTAACATTGATCTAATTAAGCAATAGTAGCGTATAGCATTCATGACCCCGCGGAAGTTTTGCTGAAGCTAGAGTCGTAATAATGGGATCAGGTCGGGAGACCACGCTGGCCACCATTATGCTAGTTCTAGTTTCTGCGAAGTACTTCTGAACAAGTGCAGCGGTGTGTGGTGAGTCTGCCGTTGTTCTAAATGTCGGACAAGCAATCATAGACAGCGCTTGCACCGGTTGCGACGTATGGTGCCGGATCCTTATTACCGTACACTCGAATAATTAAACTCTTCTTCTACAAGAATTGCTCACTTAGAGACCTAAGCGAGTTCAATTTCCTGTTTTTACGGCAACAGTCCTCATAGCCGACACGCTTCACAATGCGACGTTGCACAAACTACCCTTCTCGTGGCTTCGTCCACAAACCGACCGACTCACGACTTGTCAACAATCGATATACATACAGTCTGCATATAGCGTGCCAATAGGATCCAGCATGCATGTTACATGCCGAGAGCACTAAAAGCCAAGCTCTAGAAAAGCAATAACCTGGGCGAGCTCTGTCTCAAGTGTAATATGCATTTCTGAGAACTCGTTGTCAACTCTTTGATTAAACACCGTTACTGTCTGACTAACAGCAGTTCACTTGAGACTAACTAAGCGTTTTACTAGAGACTTAGCTGTTTGCTTGATGCGCAGCACCTGCAAATAGAACGGAGCTGACTGGGTTCTCGTTCGCGTTTTCCAATTTACCGTTTTATTGTTAGAAAGGAGAGAAAGAAGACGAAAGGAGGAAAGAATAGGACGAATTTCAACTTCAACAGATTGGCCGTCTTTTTTTACAATGGTAAATTGTCAAACGCAAACTTGGATGTATTTGGATATGGGCCCAGTCATTTCCAGTTTGTTTACAAACGTCTCATATCAAACAAAAAACTAAGTCTCCAGTAAAATGTCTCTCGCCAGTCAGACGATAACATTACTCAGTACGAGCGTCAGTAACGAGTTCTGAAAAATGCATACCACACTAGACAACGATCGACTATTGGTTGTTGCTTTTTTAGAGATAAGCTATAGTCACTATATTGTAGTTCAGCAATATATTTATATTAATGTATACATAAGATCATTTCATTTGCTTAATAACTCGAACGATAATATATTTGTTGCAATTTATATGTTACACACGCCTAGGGGTTAGGTAAATGGACCCTCAACACATGTCATGGCGGCGTGGTCTAGGGGTGGGCTAGTGCGCTACTCATGGTTGTCATCTACCGGGGTGGTGTCGCCGGTTCGATCCTTGTTGTTGATCGAATTGTCTTTGAGCAATGCTCATTGAAAATTGATCATATACCATAGACCGCTGAGAGTCAGCGGCCATGCTGCCAGCACAAGCACTGTTGGGGAAACCCTAGATATCTTAACATGTCCGGCCCTCGGTGCATTGAAGATGTACCTCAGGCTAAGTTCCAACCCCGTTGGGGGGGGACTACTGTGGATAGTCTAGAATTAAAAACAACCTCCTTAACAAAATTTTCTTAATTCTAGCTGCCGTATCTAGCGATGGCGACATCAAACAACAACGACGACGACGACGGCGGTGGTGGAGAAGAAGGACATTGATAGCGTATGTGATTTTTGTGCGCTTCTCGTAAAAACTCAAAGAACACGTGAGCGAGCGAAGATTGACTTCTGCAGGTCTGCTCAATTACGAACCTAAGCGGCAGAAGCAGAAAACTCCGCAGCAGCAGCAGCAGCAGCGTCATACTTGTGTAGCTGTAGCACACACATACATATAGGCGGCGTGCCAGAGCATTGTTAGAAATTTGGTGATTCTGGGAACTATTTATTTTCCCCTGTTTTTACTGCAATTGGCTCACGCCACCATCAACAACGGAACGTGGTTGTCGCAGTCGCGGCGATCCTGCTGCTTGTCGAAGCACGAAGGACACCACGACAAGAATGGTTAAAACAAGCGAACGCACAACGATCCGTTCAATCAATCTGGTTCTGCCGATGGAGTGGACATACTAATAGCGCTGCTATCAACAAGGCTGGCTCTTCTCTCAAGACATGAAGGATTTTTTTGGGGCATTTCAGGGATCTCAGCAGAGAACAACGAGAACAAGCTGCAGCAGCAGCAGCAGGAAAAAGACAAGAAAGGAAGAGAGAACGCTTTGCCTCACAAAAAAAATGTGGCGGCGATTGTCGACACAAATGGCGATTAATGCTGACGCTGTCATCACCATCTCCAATTAGTGTCGCTACGTCAACAGCATCGAAGCTGACTTATCGGCTGTTGTTGTTGATGGTAGTGGTGGTGGAGAAGTAAGGACGCTCACTTATGGATCTCCTCTCTGTCGAATGCGATTCGATTCAAATTAGGAACTGGAAATGAAGTAGAGCCCGGCGCTAGTAATGATTCAGCGATTTTTACATGGACAATCGACAATCTCTAATTTGCGGTTGGAACGGTGGCTTTGTATTCGCGCAATGAGCAGAGAGACTAGAAAATGTAGCTTGGCGCATACGCATATATATATATATATATATATATATATATATTATAGTTCAAGTTTATTGACCAAATAGTAGGTATTATATTTTGTTACATTAGACGGTTTACAGAAACCGGATTGGAGCATTCAAGTAAATGATATGTTGTGCACTGATGGCCGCAACGTTGACAAGTGCATGATTCGTCAGCTTCATGGTGGCCAGGTCGAACATACATTTTATGGTTATATATATATATATATATATATATATATACATAGCAGACCCCTCTCAAAGTAATGAACATTATTATTTAGGAAATTCCAAAATTTGCTGTATCTTTAACTAGCGTGCTCGTTTAGAAAAGTGCTTTGTTTAAAACATTTGTCGATGTGTTCTAATGACGTGAAAATGTGCATCGATAGAGACCTACTTGTTACTACTACTAGTTTTGACAATGGGGCGAATAAAAAATGAATTGATAACTCTGATTCTAAAATGTGCTGTGCTCCGAGCGCGTAGCGACAGTGCTTGTTATAGCACATGTACGAGCATACATACTTAACAACAGAATCAAATAAGCAGGACAGACGGCGGAATCTTTCGAGGCGCAGGTACGACGCAACAGTTATGACGTTTCCGATTGAGATTTGGCTTATTATCCTAAAAATAGATACAAACATAGTACTACATGCGTGCATACATACATGCGTGTGATGTTCTAGACGGCGAAAGAAACTGACAATGCTGTCTGGCAAATGCAGCCAAACACGGAACAGTGACGTCAGCCTTGGCGGCAATTAAGTTGTTATTGTTGTCGTTATTGTTGCCGTCATCGGCATCCTTGTTACCGTCGTTGAGATCTGTCACGCGTTCCCGTCCGTCATCTCTGGTCTGTACGGTAGAAGCGGTGGCTGTGGCGCAATCTCATAGTTCTAACAAGCCCCCAGAACCCCCGTAAAAAAAAAGAAACGATGAAATGAAGATAAACTGGAAGACAGGCAGACAATGCATATGCGAGAGAGCGAGAAAGAAATAAGAAAGGCAAAAACACAGAGCAACACAGAGAAAACGACAGTGGCGTATTTTTTGGCGTGCAGTGTGACAGCGAACGAGAAGGAGCAATGAGTGGAGAATCGGGACAGAATTTCCGGCCGTTCCGTCTCGTTATGGAGACGCACCCAACTAAATGTCTTGCATTACGCTTAGACATATTTTAGGTCTGTGCGGAAGGGTGGGTTTAGGTGACTATATATATATATATATATATATATATATATATTTTTTTTTTTTTTTTTTTTTTTTTTAACGCTCTGACAACTACATTTTAGACGCTCGTAATGGGCTAAGTTGCCTGTGGCACGATAGCGTCTAAATGCATCTATCGTCATCGCGTTCTCGTACTGGAATTATATAGGCTTTCTCCAGCAGAGGTATGTAGCAGCAAGGCAAATGACAACCACGTCCAATTCTACCAGCACGGCCAGGGCTCGAACTATATATATATATATATATATATATATATATACATATATATATATATAACATTCAAACCGCATCAAGTCGCCATTCCGCAGAAAGCACGCAAAAAGCATCCACAGACCTGCCATATCCTCGAGCCCGGTGGCGTGGTGGCTTAAGTATGCGCCTCGCAACCGGAGGAGACACATAGGTGCGCGGGTTCGAGCCCCACCGTTGCACATTTGTATTTATGGGGGTCCGTCTGTGAAGCAATGTGAAAAACAGTTCCCTGGATGTTAAATCTTGGCTTAGGGTCAGCCCGAAAACTTTACTTAGACCTGCCATATCGGTGCACTACTTGGGAATAAGCGGTCCAACTACGATGCGTTCAGTCTTACGCACTCACTCGCCCGCCCGCCCGCTCAATCACTGGCGACAGTCGGACAGTCAAACGTTGCATGCGTGGGCCGCCGGCCAAAGAGGTGGCAGTCATTTGTCATGTTGTCGAAGTTTAACGAACGAAACTAAGACTGGAGCAATAAGAGATGAGAGCAAGACCGAATTGAACCATAAGTGGGGGTAAGTGACCAGAGAATGCGAAACAGAGAGAAGATGAGAGAGGAATACACACCCACACACACTCAAAGGAGGGACGAGAAATTAGAAGGGGAGGAGAGAGATATATGGGGGAGAAAGTTGCAGTAAACCGTACACCGAATAAAAGGTGTTAATTATTATTGATAACTCTTTAATTGTAAACTATAAAAACAGTTACAGTAATACTCACCTGCTTTACTAGTAGTCTATTAACTGTTTAAAATTAGATCTGATTAAACCACATATTGACGTTTCTATATATACACAATATTATGTATGGAACGTTTCTATATATATAATTTAAGACCTCAAATCGCTATGTGTCTAGAGTAGACAGAAATAGAGATACAGATCGAGAGAGAGAGCGAGAGCGCGCGCGAGAAAAATCTAGAAAAATGACGCCGACGAAAATTGAGTTCCTTCGTAGCGAAGAAGAAGAGGAAGAAGAAAAGACCCTACTAGACGGTCGTAGATTCACTTAATTCGCGTCGTCGTCGTAAGACGTCGACCTGGACATTCTCGTCGTCGTCGTCGTCGCTTTCTTCGTCATTTTTGTTCGTCATAGCGAAGCGAACGCGCTTAATGATGCTGGTGAGTGAGCGTCGCGCTAATGGAGACAGACGAAAGCGTGGCTGGGTCGTCACGTATCGTGTGTCTCGCTCTGCTCTGACCTGTCTAGGCTGGTTTGCCTGCTTGCCTGCGTGCCAGCCTGCCTGCTCCCTGTACAGCAGCCGCATACGATGTGACACGCGTGGAGCAGTTTGGCGTTGCACCGGCGACCTACCTGTTCTATGAACCGCGTCTTGTGGAAACTCTGTGTGTCGACAACCTTCCTAGAGGTAGAGAGAGAGCGCCGAAGAGAGACAGAGACGAGAACAGGGTCATACGGGAAACAGAGCGAGAAACAGAGAGAGAAAAAGATTGGAACGCACGTCGTGGAAGATTGTCATTAGCTACTCCTTCGACGTCTCCTCATTTTGGCAGCGTCGAAGCAAGCTGCCAACAACGACAGCAGCAGGGCCAGCTACAGCAGGGCCAGCTACAATATATACGTTGCAGCTTATAACGAACGAAAACCCGCATGCCAGCGTCGGGCGTTTGGCTCAGCATAACTGGCACGAATTTTCGATAGATTTACCTATTCATATATAAGACACGGGCAATAAATAGCCTTTCCGGTAAAATGACCTGAGTAGATACAATTGTTTAAATTTATGTAATTATAGAAGTTTCGAGCTCAATGAAGAATTATTGAAATTAAATAAATTTGCCGTCCGGAATGGACGGTCCTACAAAAAAATATATATATGTAAATATATATATATATACATATATATATATATATATATATATATATATATATATATATATATATATATATATATATATATATATATATATTACATATACTAACAGACTTTTACCCAAGCACTTTCAGCTCGTAGCCAGAAACAGCCAGTTTGTTTAAGGATCTAGCGTACCGCATGAGATTTATAGGCACGTGATGCAGTGTGGGTGGCTGCTTCACAAAGAGGCTTTCTTGCAGCACAATGGCTGTACTAAGAAGCGCACCAAGCTTTGAAATCCACTGCGATTGATCCAATCATCCATCAACGACGTGGGTCGGCTGAAATGGTCGTGAATAGCTATGGCGCTAAAGATGAATAATCAGGTTTTAGCTGTATCTTGCTGCTCTAGCAATTTGCAAGTTCCAAGATTGCCGCCAGTAATCGGTGCATTCAGTGCTTAATGAACTAGTTGAAGCTTACGGTTCGGCATTGCACCTCGTCCTGTACTCTGTTTTTTTTTGTACTCGTCGCTCATCTATGACGCTTACCGGCTCTGCTCTGAGAAAAGGCGTGCAGCGATCTCCAGACGATCAATTTGACGAGCAATTGAATGATCCGTCGTCAAGCCGAGCATAGCACGAGTTAACCCCTAACTTACCCAATGTCTAAGTTTAGTTAGAAAGAACTCGATTTTTTGTCGTGGCTGTCGTGGCAAGTCTATCGCAGCGTATATTAAGTCCACGCATGCCAAGTTCCGAAGGTTCATTGTAAGACTGATTGCACGCACCCCTGTGCGGATAATCTGAACAGTACGCGCTGGGCAACGACCCCAACCCGTGTTTACACAACATTACATTACATAAAATCACCTTTATTGTCACATAAAATGATGTGTAGTACAATTATCATGGACATATATGTACTGTTTTCATTATACGTACTTCTGAAAGAAAAACGCAACTAGGCGCCAATGCTAGTTGAATTTGCATGCGCCCATTTTGCCATTCGCCAAGCAAACAATACGTTCTCAAACTCACTGCGGGCCACCGTTTTTCGAGTGATTGATGTCTCTGACTCCTTAGATTGTTAGAGCGTACATCAAACACGTGTCCTGGCAATTCACAGTTGCGAAATGGACGTAGAGCAGACATATTGCACCCAATGAAAAGTGAGTCAATACTAGGAACAACATTACCTAACACGCCTTGAGAACACCTGATCCGCAGGCGTCTCAGGAACGTGTCTCTGACCCCTTCTACTAACTTTCTGTTTTTAGACAGATACGGCTCCCAGACAAGAGAGCAATATGTAAGTTTAGGAAGAACAAAAGATTTATAAAGGCGAATGTACACATAAGAAGTCGTTAATATGAAACAGCGGAAGATTTACTTTCTGCCATAGACACGTTTCCATATTGTTCTATCTTTTAACACTCTGAGATAGAAAGTATATGGCCATCAAGGACAAAGTAAATTTTAAGGCGTGCAATAACTACGTACCTGTTACGAATGCTGGGCCATTCGAATGGTATGCTTGTAGATAAAAATAAGCTTCAAAACAGTAAACACTGTCTAGTATAGAACCTCTATTTGGAGGCCTTACTAACAAATGCGTGAACGCTAATTATGATGTCGTTATATTACATTTAAAGGCGTATTATTATTAATATAATGTCGCGCTAAATTATAGTCAAATAGTTTTCATCACTGCGTTTTAGTGGTACTAGTCTCGATTAGTCCGTGCGGTTATAAAAATAACAAAAAGTTAATGACCATACGAATTTTCTGGCTTATGGCTCTGATATATTCACGCCGTACAGGAACGACGTCGTAAACGCTATTCTGGGTGAAAACGTCATTTTTTAATAGGCAGGATAAAATAAAGCATATTACTTCTGACTGAAAAGGGGGGGGGGGATGAAAATTAACCTAACAACTTGGTATACTTCCTAGGATATATATAGGAGCGACAGTTGACGATTACTATACTCTGCAACACAACCCGTTGCAGCGTACTCTGAGCATAAGGCTTCTTACTTCATGGGGGCTGTAGACCTTAGGGTCTTCTACGTATTCTAGGGATGCTTTACCTCATGTCTAAGATGTAAATAAGCAACAGAAGCGGCAAAGCGCATCCACCCTAAGATGCACCGCTTGGAACGGATGTGGTTGCCAAAGTCCAAAAAAATCGTGATCGAATGCACTTTTTGGGTCAAAATATTAACAATGAAATGACTTCCGTGGAAGTACGGACACGTGGTCTTGAGTATTTCAAACAACTGCGTGCACGTGGAACGATGTCTGACTTGTTGCATTTTTTTTGTTTCGGCATAAGTATGCTTTGCCTAAAATACTCTGTGGTACATCCAGTTTAATAGGATCCTTCTAGCAGCATTTTAAAGGACCTGGTAAAAAGTGGCCAACTTACTCTAAAAATTAACAAGTAGATCCAGACTAGTAAAAACGGATTCTGTCTGGTGTAAAATTGCACTTTAATTTCAAATAGAAGCTTTTACACTCATGTGTGATTATTATTAAAAGTAATAAAATTAAATCCTAAAACGAAACATATATTTAATCATATTTATTTCACTCAAATAGAGTATGTACATAATAGTTCATGCTATTATTAAACATAAATACTTGTTGTTTTGCCGTTCCACCGAGAGAAGAAGTGTAAGGATCTTCGTTGCAGTGCCGGACAATCAACCGCGTGGTACTTAGCGTATTGCTGCGAGCAGAACCGACAAATACACTGAGTAGTATAGTCTTCATGAAACTCCCTACGGGAGCATACGAGGTGATGGAACCCGTGTACGATGTACCTGGTATATACATGCCTGTCATCGCAGGCCACCCCGGCCCACAACCAAGGAGACTTAAAGACGTCGAGCGTTCTTACCTCCGTCGATGCTTCCGTGAATTTGCGTCGCCACTCTTCCAAGAAATGGTTAAGTGGCTCCGTTAATGGCATACGCAGCCTAAGCCGAAGCATCTCCACCATCGGCGCACAGTCCGACAATACATAGACGAAGCGGCTTCTCGCCTTGATTGAAATGCAGAGTACTCGCTTCATGTATAGTGTGAAGCACTTTTCAAGCAAATTAAAATTAGCTTGAGATAGGTGTTGCCACACTCTGTCTAAGCTATACGCCAACTTTGGCAGAGTTTTTAACATAAACAAGCGCACTGCCGTACCGACGGACAGTCGCCGTACATCTCCGACCCCTCCGTAGAGAGCTGCCAGTGCCGAGGTAACACTGTTTTCGATGTGTGTAGTAAACGATGTTCCCCTGTAGTGAATCCGGAGACCCAAGTATGGGAAAGAGTTTACAAACTCCAATGGCTTCCCGCAGCAACGCATAACGTCGTTTGCACCTAAACGCCCGCCGCGACGAAACTTGATCGCCTTGGTTTTGCGTGAGTTTATTTCTAGCCCTTTTTTCATGAGATACGCCTCTACCATGGCGGTAATGCGCGAGATGGCACCAATGTTACGATGAGCAACAACGATGTCATTAGCATACATCACTACCACGGCATGTTGAAACTCTTGACGCACGTATTGAACAAGGTCGGCCAGAAGCAGCGTGAACGAGATGCAGTTTAGTGGGTCCCCCTGAGGAGTCCCAACATTCTGCGTTAGCTCACGCACGCCGTTCCTTCCCTCGACCAACAGTGTATCATCGTCGAAAAAACTAGAAATTACTCGCAGAAGAGCTCCACCTATGCCAATCTGTCTAAAACAATCGATCATAAGATCGCGCGGAGCCCTGTCAAAGGCCTTGACGCAGTCAATGAAGACTGCATACAGGTGGCCCCCTGGACGAGACACCGTCCGTTCTACTTCGGATTGCAAAACGTGGATGGCGTCGCGGGTCCCCATGCCTTTTCTAAATCCGAACTGCTCGGAAGGCAGAGCATTGTTTGCTATATTTGCAATCCTTTCAATAACTAGCTTACAGAATATTTTCTTGAGCGTTCGCTCCGACGCCACTCCCCGGTACAGATTTGGGTCACTTCTATCGTCGCCGTGTTTACCCTTGAATAACAGAGAAAGCCTAGCAATGCGCCAAACTCTGGGCATTCGCCCTTCCTCCAAAATTCTATTAAAGAAATCACAGAGGATCCTCTTCAAGAGCGGCTCCGATTGCACCCAATGTTCGTAGTAGACCCGAGCTGGCCCACTACTTTTCCATCTAGGAAGGGATCGGATAACTCGGCATACTTCTTCTTCCTCAAAGGGAAGATTCATTGTGTGCTGCTCAAGTGTAAGTGGATACTCAACCTCTGTGGCCGAGTTTTTTACGTGAGGGTTGAACAGCAGATTCGTCAAATGACGTTCTACCGGCTCGTCACTCAGTGAGTGCCGTATCCCCTTACGAGAGCGGTTTATGTAGGCATGGGGCTCCCTTTCTGCTCGTTCAAGTAGACGGGCTTCCTTTCGCCTCGCATGTTCGACCTTATAGTCACGGCATAGCCCTATGTAGGACTTTCTACGAGACGCGTAGTCCTGTCTTCGTCTTGCTTGGAGCTGTGGATCTGCTCGGGCTTTTGCTAGTCTCAGCAAGCCGAGTAGTTTTCTATGTCGGAGGTAACAAGTCCGTGTGAACCACGGCCGGGATCTCCGCGGCTTGAACTTCTTCCACTTAACTGCTCTCTGCATTACTCCTTCGAGAGTCAGACAGCAGACATCTACATCACTTCCGGCCAAGACACTCTCAATACCGACTGGAAGCGCGGCTAAATCGAGTTGACGGGTCGGCTTCATCTGTGAACGTTTCTGCTGTTCCTGCCCTAGAGCAGGCACGCGTACTACAGCTCGTACAGGTAGATGCTTTCTTGAAGCAAGCTCCAGAACTTCAAAGCTCTGAAACTCAGTACGATAAAGATTATGAAACAATAAGTCTATGGTACTCCTGCCGCTATGGCAGTAGGTGAAGTCATTTCGTGCATTAGCACACACAAAACGCACATCATCCATAAGCTGCAGGAGAACTTCCCCTTTGTCGTCATTGGCTCCCTCATCTATTCTGCAATTAAAGTCACCTCCAACAATTGTTGGAGCCCTAAGGTCAAGACCCGAGAGTCCCGCGAATACGACGTCTGTAACTTCTGCAGATTTAAATGTCGGAGGGAGATAAAACACGACAATGTTAACACTTCCGGATGAAAGTGTCATATAGTATTCATCTTTTCTTATACATCGCATAGGGCACAAATAGTTACGTAGATAGACAGAAAGTCCTCCTATTGGTCTGCCCAATCCCCCAACAGGCATGGCGGCCAACTGATGAAACCCTTGCATCTCATCGAAATGCAGTTCTTCCCGCTGGAACGTCTCTACCAAGAGGGCGATGTCTATTTCTCGAAACAAATCATCTGGCATTAGATCCATTGCCCCTTTAAGACCTTCACAGTTATACAATAGTATTCGTCGAGGTACGGTTGCCTCCGAACACACCTCTGTACCACTATCTAGTCATTTCGAGGGGTGAGGACCGTTTTTAGCCACAAAGCTTTGCATGACCATTTTCTCGAATGGAGCGGCGCCGTTCCAGCGACGGAAATACACACCCCTCATCCAGAAGTCCTCCTTGGAGCATCGCACGAAGTCCTTACTCTCAGGTACAACGCAAAATACAGCCCATCTACCTTTTGTATGCAATCTAAATATTGCATCAACTTTAACATCTTTGTCGGCCAGCCAGCTTCGCAGGTCCATTGCCAACGTATCTGCAACTAGTCCTTCTACTCGAAGAGCTTTGATAATAGGTTTGTTGATTTTTGCAAATACTTTACATATTTTCAAATCACTATTCTCTTCTGCTGCACATCCCGCTCGGAGACGGTTGGCCGTTCTCCGTTTATATGTAACGGGAATGAACCCTTTCTCCTTGTCCTCTTCACTCTGCCTCTGCGGTACGTTGTTTTCATCCTTCTCCGCAAATCTCATCTCAATCGCGCCGCTTTCAGCTGGAGCTGTTGTGCCACTCGATCTCTCCTTCTTCCTCTTGGACGGCTTTGCACCACCACCACCTCCGCTACTGCTTTTGATGTTGTTGTTGCTTCTCTCCGCCGAATTGGCTTTGCTGTCGTCTGTCTCCTTGTGCATCTCCAGTGTGACGTCATCAGCTCGGCCAGCTGGACAAGCTATTGATATAGCTGTCAGTGAAGCTGCGCCGGCCGCACCATCTACTGAGACGTGGGGGAGACAAATCTCCATATCTTCAGTCTCGCCACCGTTGACACCATCTAGCGGTGTCGTGGGGAGTTTCCTTGGTGCAGTGCGGGAAGTTTCGAAACTTTCGAAACGTTCGCATCTAGCACCTTGACGCTATCCTTTGCGCTTTGTTTGGCGCATTTTCCGGGTACTGTGAGTGTGGTGTCGCGTTTGTTCTTCTTGCCTTTATTGCTGGTAGTCCCGATGTTAGTCCGAACGTTCACCTGCTCATTGGCGTCGAAGAGCTTCAGCCTGGTGTCGAAGAGCAGCCTTGCCAGCTGCAGCAGCAGTGCTTCTGGACCACTGTGCCTGGACCCCGAGCCGAACAATCCGCGGCTTGGAATCACCGTGAGACAAATCTTCACTGAACCAGGGGGCACAACGAACATATGGAGATACCAATGGTTTCCCCAACATTATCCTTATGGCAGCATGACCGCTGAATTTCAGCAGTACTATGGTTTCTCGTATATTCTCGATGAGCATCGCTCAAGGAAAATGCGGTCAACAACATGGATCGAACCGGCGACACCAGTAGCGCGTCAATGAGACTCGCACACAAACCTCCTAGACCTCACCGCCATTACTGCAATATCTAGGGCGAATACGCTATGGTTTGCTCCCATAAGCGCGAGTCAAGTTATAGAAGCAGACACATACTATCTTAGCTACAACAGCTGATCAGATTGCGTCTGATCAGAGTATATCATATAATAACTATATAAGTAATAAAGCGTTCATAAAAGTAAGTTTGTTATGTTTTAGGCACCCTTGTACGAAGCCGCCGCGAACGATTCAAACGCAATGTCGTGGAATGTGGCGGGCACCGAGACAATGTTTCTTCAGCTGGTCGAGCAGGAAGCCTTTCCCGGTGGCCAAGCCGGCCGGACAACTCAACCGGCTGACATTCTGTACAGCAAACGGTATGGCGCCTCCTACACAGACTACAGCCTCAGCGGTAGCGGCCACAGTAGCGCAGAGAACAGTGACAGCAACGACAGCAACAACCACCACCACAACCACAGCAACATCAGCAGTCTGCGAAGCTTCGTTGGCACGAGTCGAAGCTCGTCAGCAACCTCGGCGAACCTCACCGTCGTGGCCGTCGATGACGCCGTCTACCACTTCTACCAGGTACGTACGCGAAGTGCTAGAGACATGTATGTGCTTAGGAGTATAGCAGTGTAGGTATACATTTTGCTATTCTCATTTATACATATTCGTGTGTCTCACTCACTAGACGTATGTGCAGATCTTTACTTTAGTTGTAAATTAGTAAATAAATGTGTTCTTTGCGTATTCCGGGTAGCTTGCATATTGAGAACATTTGCCCGTTCACTGCAACTTAAATAATTATTTCCATATATGTATATATATATATATATATATATATATATATATATATACATATATATATATATATATATATATATATATATATATATATATATATATATATACATATACATATCTATATATATATTGATGTCGACTAAACGGAATGAAACCATGCCACTTAAAAGATCTACTCTAGAATATCTGTAAACGCAAGTTTCGTTACAGTGATTAAAGCGAGTTATTACTGCTGTTACAAGTACGAATGTAGAATTAAATTAGGAGGCTATAGCGTGTTGTCAAGCGGCTATCTGTTAACTGCACATCATTCCGTTGGTACAGACGTGTTTGGCAACTTGGAAATCACTGCGCTAGGTGAGATTTTCCACGGCCAGTGGAAGCCTCGGCCCACACACGTCTGACCTGGGAGCCGACGCCATGGGACAGAATTAAAACCATTCACGGGGGTGTAAAACTGAAAGGAAACCAGATCCTATGGCTAGCACACGCTTAAAGATATAAAACACTGTTGCTACGCGGTGCATTTGCTCAATGAAACGCCTGTCCGGCATTCCCTTCACAGGTTTTCTTCTCTTGTAAACACTTGCCAACTGCTAGTTAGCATACTGATCTAGCCAGCCTGGTTCAGCCTGGAAGCGTCTGATGGCATATCTGCTTCAGATAACTGGAACCTTGATGTCTGTTTCTTTGACGTTTCCTTAACGATAAACTTAGAACGATCATTGCTGAGACACGGGATAACGATCAGGCGAGGCCGCTCCATGCTTTATTCACGGTTATTGAAGGCAGATTGTGTTTCAAGACGCAGATCGAAGGCTGCCCGTAGATCCTAGGCATTAGTTGCAAAATTGCAAATGCCTCCCTGTTTCAGTAACTTAGTCTTGATGCGCTGCAGCGCCACTAATGTGTTTGTTGAGACTAGTGTCACGCATAACTGTGATGATGATGATGATGATAATAATAATAATAATAATAATAATTCAGGAGAACCAAACTTGACTAACTTCAACGCAGCAGCCTGAATCGCACAGAAGGAGTCGAAGGGCTGGCTGCTGCAACCTCCGAAACTCGAGTTCCCTGCAGTTTTATCTGATCGATTATCGTGTATGTAATTGGACGAACAAACAGATAAATACGTTTTCTTCGTGTGATCATTACGTAACCATGATGGGAGGCATCACGCATTGACTGCAGTCAATACTATTACTGGTAAACGTTGGGTCACACCAATTAGCACGTTTAGCAGTTGTATCAACGGCACAGACCAGTCGACCGTCACCACAACAGCAACAACACGTCGGCAACAATAACAACAACAACATCATCATCAACATTATCATCATCATCATCATCATTAGCATAATCAACAACAACAACAACAGCAACAACAACATCATCAGTAACCGCAGCTGCAGCAGCAACAATAGCAACGACAAGAACTGGCGCACAAGCAAAATCGACGCGTAGGAAGACTTCGAAGATTGACAGCATGAAAAATGAGTGTGCTGACCGCGACGTGTAATAATAAATAAACGCTCGTTATGATTCGAACGCGATTCGCTCTCTCTCTCTCGCTCGCTCGCTCGCTCGTGTGCTATCAATAAATGACACAGATACGGCCATCGTGATCACGTCGGTGACAACGCCGATGTACAACACAATCAATACGACAGCGTTTTCAGAATGTTCCAGATAAGCACGCAGCCGGGGCTGGTTGGACTGCAGCCGGATAGTCACTGATGAGTCTCAATGATAGCCGGGCCCCACCTGTAAGTGACGTTCGTGGGAGCTCGACGAAGCCACTTTGTCAGTGATGGCGGGGCGGGGCGGGGGTTCGATCAGTTGTTACAAGCCAATACTCGTGCTCGTGCACCCCTGATCTTCCCCCCGTACTCGTTTGACTGTTATTGAATTGGTTTTTGTCTTCCTCGTGTCCCAACTAGAAAGAGGTTGCAGGCTAAACATGGCTCCCTCCCCCCTACACTGATTAATCTGCTATAACAATAGCAGTACTACTCGAAGTTGTTGTTGTTGTTGTTATTATTGTTTTCGTTTTACATTTAATGTTTTAAGTGTATCTCCGCTCTTCATAGCTGGGCATCGCTTAACAAATTACTGCGTTACTGGAAACACGTTGTCAGCAGTCTACCTGTCATGCGTTGAGCCCGGATCGCGCTCGCAACTTCTGACACGAGAACCGTAACAGGCCATCTTCACCATACTGTCATGCCATGAGTTGCTCGTGTTGTTGATTCTTCAAGTTTTTAGTTTCGTGTAATAATAATAATATAATAATAATAATAATAATAATAATAATAATAATAATAATAATAATAATAATAATAATAATAATAATAATATGAGTGGCTAAGCATAGCTGCATTTAGAGTTCGAACACAACAACAGCAATAACTCCACTCAAGTAGCAGAAGTACCTATGGTAGTAGTGTTATTTTTTTAGCAGTAGGCATAGTAGTTGTACCATTACTAAACTACTAATTGCTAAAAACAGACTAGATTCTAGATTTTAAAATAACTTCGTTTATTAAGTGTTTTAGTTCTAAGCAGCACCAACAGCTACCACAACCCGAAACAGAAATTATTCAAAGGAGGCGTCGAAGAAGTGCTACGGCTTGTCATGAATCGGCTATAAATGAACCAGACTTTAAACTTCAAGTAGGAAGCATTGCCCTTATAGATGTTCTTGATTATATAAATGACACGTAAATAAATATATAAAGTAAAGACGTAAACGATGCCATGTCTGTGTGAGGCGACTCAACGCGCAATCCGGAATACGGATGCCTTTGTGGTGAAATATTCAGCAATATATGCAGACCGATTTGAAGTATGGGTAGTGCCCATACTTAATTATGCATCCCCAGTACTAAGCACCTGGAAATTTTGGCGTTGGCAAAAATTTTTTTTTTTTCGCAATAGCTTAAATCGCTAATTCAAATGCCAAGTATTGTGATCCAGTTCTAGATGGATAGATCATGATGCATTACAGTGGCTTGAACACAAACCACCTGACAATTTAGCAAAAACGGTTAATGTATCCAAACGTCAACCCGACTGGGTGACAAATTTTGCGCCAACATTTGTAACAATAAAAAAATGTTGTGACTTATACATTTTCTTGGAAGAACACAAAACACTTACATTAGAATTATTTGAAAAACAGAGACACAATTTGTTTAATTAATTTATATATATATATATATATATATATATATATATATATATATAATATATATATATATATATATATATACCTATGCATTGAGAATTGAGAAGTGAGAGAAAAAGGGGAGAGTGTTATAAGAGAATGAATGCCAGTAGTATTTATTTCTGCGACCAAATAACTCGTGCGTACGCTGTAGCTATTACACACGTACATATGCACGTAACTACGTGCGCATGACGATTTCAATTAGAAAAGAAGAACAGAGGCCGTCATTTGCCAGCGATGACGTTTGAACAACGTCCAATAGTATGTTGTCGATACGCAGCAGCAGCAGCAACAACAACAGCGATATCAGCAACAACAACAACAACAATAATATCAGCACTATGGACAGCGTCAGCAGCAGCAACAACAACAGCAATATCAGTAGCAACAACAACAACAACAATAACATCGGCACTATGGACAGCGTCAGCAGCAACAACAACAATAGCAGCAACAACAATAACAACAACAGCAATCGCAGCAGCAACGACAACAACAACAGCCGCAACAGCATCAGTAACGACAGCATTGGCAATTACAACAACAATTACAATAACAGCATTAGCAACAACAACAACAACAGCAGTAGCAATTACAACAACAATCACAATAACAGCATTAGCAACAACAACAACAACAACAACAGCAGTAGCAATTACAACAACAATCACAACAACAACAACAATAGCAACAGCGCAACAACAACAACAACAACAGCAGTAGCAATTACAACAACAATCACAACAACAACAACAATAGCAACAGCGCAACAACAACAACAACAACAGCGCAACAACAATCACAACAACAGCAACAGCGCAACAACAACAACAGCATTAGCAACAACATCAACAACAGCATTAGCAATTACAACAACAATCACAACAACAGCAACAGCGCAACAGCAACAGCGCAACAACAACAACAATAGCAACCGCGCAACAACAACAGCATTAGCAATTACAACAACAATCACAACAACAGCATTAGCAACAACATCAACAACAACATAGTCACCAAGAACAGCAACAGCGCAGCAACAACAACAACAGCTTGACGGTTGCATACTCCTCGAGCGGTCACTGGGTTGGCTTCGCGGCGGACAGATCCCGTCGGTCCACGCGTACGGAGGCATTCGGAGCGTTCATCAGCATTCGATTCGATTCGTTGCGTCGTGCGCGAAAATACTATGTGGACTATGTGCGGGTCACAGTGATATTCATCGTGTCGAGACGTATCGAGTTTGCGCTCGCTCGATTGCACGCGTAGTACAGTGCGTAAAACACATTCGGCATACGCCGCGCCCCATGTAAGCCCATTTCGGTATCGCCCCGGCGTTCGTTATTGCCGTAGCGTAGCAAATTAGAACGGTCCCTGTCACGTAACCGTTTCGTACCATATGTATGCGTTTATATGTATGTATGTATATATATATATATATATATATATATATATATATCTTTATATGTATTTTTTTTTTTGTGGAGGAGGGTTAAATGCAGTTACGCACTACTGCTGCGAGAAAGGAGTTTCCATCTCGAGCTGTGTGGGACTCGACCCCAGCGGATGGATGTTACGCCGCTGAGACCCATACCCACTAAACGCACCTCCCCCCTTAAACTTCACTCTCTGATGGCCCAGATCTCCATAGAACAGTGCTATGGGCCACCAGGAGAAGTGGCGAGTGCCCTATCGGATCAATTGGCCGGGGTCACTCACGGGTTCCCCCACCTGTCAAGCGCACTTTGTCCCAGCCCTTGCGAAACCCGTTTGATTCAAAGTTGCGCTTTCTTCAGCCGTGCTGGCCTCAAAAAGATTCTGTCTCTCCTTGCATCTTCTGTGCTTTGTTTTTAGCACTTCCTGTCCAACTTCCGCTCCCAATTCCCATGTTTGGGTCGAACACAGGATGTATTCCACGAACTCTTTTATACCATTTCGCGGGGGGTCCTGTACTTCGGGATAGGTAAGTCCCGCTCTGGACCATCTCTCACGAATCTTTCTAATTGCCATGGTTCTGGCCTCTTCCCATGCCTGGCACCTGAGGAGTGTGTGTTGTGGGGTGTCTTCCACGGCTTCGTTGCAAAAAAGGCATGTTTCTGATGGGGCCTTCCCTATTCGGTAAAGGTATGACTGGAAGTTGCCATGTCCCGTGAGAACCTGCGTTAGGTAGAAGGTTAAGTCCCCTCCCGGCCTTGCTATCCACGCTCGTATGTTTGGGAGCAGTTTGCTGAGACTCTTTCCGGGGGCACCAAAGGGAATTGCGTCCCACTCTGCTTGCCAGCTCTCTATAGTGGCGTTTCTCTCTCTTGCTTTGTCGCTCTCTGTGGGTGTGCCAATATCCCACAGGCGCTGTCTTTCGGACGCCTTAAGGTCCCAGGGGATTTCTCCGGCAAGCAGCAGAGCTGCGTTTGTGCTGACCGTTCTGTAGCCTTGTATTACCCTAAGGGCTGCGATCCGCTGTGTTTTGCGCAGGATCAACTTTGCTTTTTTTGACTTAAGAGTCGCCCTGGCCCAAACGGCAGCCCCGAAGAGCGCAATTGACTCCGCTACCGTCATCAGTAGTTTCCTTATACGAGCCCGCGGTCCATGTATATTCGGAAGTATCCTGGCAATAGCGTTTGCCGTCTTTAATGCTTTTTCCGTAGCCTTCTTGATCTGCCATAAGCCGGTCATGGACGTGTCCAACGTGATCCCAAGGTAGCGGGCCTTATTCGCGAATCTGATTGGTTGTCCCGCGACCTGTATGTTTAACGGTCGAACCCTCTTTTTGCCCGTTAAGAGAATTATTTCACTTTTTTCTGGGGCGAGTGCCAGCCCCGAGGCCTTCATCCACTCCGCGGTCGAGTGCAATGCTTTGTTTGTATTTAGCTCGAGCTCATCCTCCGTTTTAGCCTGTGCTACGACCGCTAAATCGTCAGCATAAGCAATCAGTTCTATTCCCGGGGGTAGGCCGGTTTGCCGCAGAACGTCGTCATATGCGAGGTTCCACAACAGTGGGCCTAGGATTGAGCCCTGTGGTACCCCGGCTGTCATGGGGAAGACTACGTTGCCGTTTGAAACAGACCTTTCCTTAAGGTATCCAGAAATTACCTAAACTAGGTACGGCGGAACTTTTTTGCGAACAAGCGTGTCCAATATAGTCTTCCATGGTAGGCTGTTGAAGGCATTCCTCACATCCAGAAGGGTGACCATGATTAGCTGTCTTGTACAGATGGTGGATTCACGCACCTGTTCAGCTCTACTGAGGACTCTGTGGATTGCTGTTAGGGCCGATCTGTGCTTACGGAAGCCAAATTGTGCCGGCGACAAGAGTCCGCACTCCTCCGCAAACAGCCTAAGCCTTTCTTCGATGATGGCTTCATAGCCCTTGGCTAGGGCGTTTAGTAAACAGATTGGCCGGTATCCTCCATTCGCTTTGGGGATAAGGTCCACTTCTGCCTGTTTCCATGTTGGTAGAAACTCTCCTGTTCTTATCGCGGAGGTAAGAGATTCTGCAACTGCAGCTGGGTGCTCTTTAAACAGGATTTTGACTGCAGCGGGAGGGACGCCGTCAGGGCCGGGGGCCTTTCCCGTCTTGATCTTGTCAGCTGCTAGGCGAACCTCGAGAGGCTGGATTACCGGGAATTCGTCTTCTGTTACCTGGGGTGTATTTTCGTATGCAGCTCTCTCGAAGATGTCGTGAGTCGGGAAAAGCTTAGTAAGAATATCTACTGTTTCCTGTTCGTCGAGAGCTTCCGTGGCAGCTCTTTTCTTCTTACCGCATACAATTCTGTATGGTTTTCCCCATGGGTCTTCTTGGACCTGCTCTTGGAGCTCTTGCAAGCACTTGGTTTTGCTGTCAGCAATGGCGCTCTTGAGAATTACTCTGCTTCTCCTGTATCTATTCAGTGCCTGCATACGCTCTTTGTTGTCTCGGTGAATCTGCTTCAGTGCTCTTCTGGCCTTGTTGCATTCTTTGCGCTTTTTGGCAATGTCCTGTGTCCACCAGTGCTTCGGCGGTTTTCCTGGCCGTCTTAGGTGCATCCTCACGGTGGCAGTTTTTGCACACGCCTCCTCGAGGATGGCCTGGAGCTGCACCGGGGTCTTGGGAAAATGGGATTGCGTCATTTTGTTTGCTAGTACTTCCTTAAACGATCTTTATATGTATATATATATATATATATATATATATATATATATATATATATATATATATATATAGATGCCTTGCTTCTAATTGTAGGAGAACGTTTTACGCCGCTGAGATGACCCCGATTGCTCAGTAATGAAATCTGCTGCTGATGTTCACAGTAAACCAAAACGGAAGCTTTAGTGTCGTAGTATTGATAACACTTTGTAAGCACGATCATACGAATGAACAAACCAAATAAGTAGGATCGTGCTCATTTAAGCGTCTGGAATCCGTCTGCTTGCCGTGGCTCTATCCTAGCACTGAGTCGACTATTCATCGTCGTACAATTTGTGAGGGCAGTATATCGATGGCTTTTCGCTGAAAGAGCGACATCCCTGACGCACATCTAAAAGTGCGTGTTAGATGATCTACTCTAAAGGTGTACTAAGTCGTTATCTTGCGTGTTTCTTTTAATTTCATCATTTTTATAATGAAATGAATAATCTATTAAATAACATATTAAAAGTAAAGTATTTCAATCAAACTAGTGTGCACTTAAAATGATTAGGTTTGCCACCGCTATGCCGATTCGAGTCTCATGTATAAAATGTCTCGTTAGGCGCAAAAAGTTGAGTGAAACTGCATGCGCTATCTGGGACCTACCTTCCAGCTAGAATACGGAACTTATTTCTGAACACTCCGCTCCGAGTCGGCGAAGGGAAGACAGAGAGTGGCACACACTATACTGCAATAAGTAGAAACATGAAAATTATCAATTTATATTCAAATATTTTGCCTACTTGATTCGCGTTATGCAAGTAATCCGAACATTTAAGGTCGAATACAATAGTACAATACTTTTTTTTGTGGAGGAAAATAAAGGAATTTACGCACTGACGCGACAGGCGTAGCATGGCAGCTTATACGCGCTGTGCGCACCTACTAAACATACCAATATGTCATTGTCGACAACAGTAACAAGATATACTACCCCAAGTTCTATCGACGGTGTTGGTAAAAAATGTATGTGCAATTGATTAACCTATAAAAAATAACTCGGTTGTACCATCTTGTGCACACGGCCACAGATATGTAAGTATGTGTTTGTATATATATATATATATATATATATATATATATATATATATATATATATATATATATATATACATACATACATATATATATATATCCACAAGAATGGCCGACAAATAGGTCAGATGTGGCACGTAGGCAGGCCGTTCGTTTTTGAGCTAGAAGTTGCCTTTTATCAAGCATTCAGAAATAATGTTTTGTTCATATTAGAAAAGGGATCTGTTTGGCGCTGCTGGAAGCAGGCTGTTCGATCGACTACTCATGATCTCGGTCTATTATGAAATTGATGGGTTATGATGGATTTTCTGACGACCATCTTTAATTTACGGTTAGTGTATGCTGGTACCGTTTGCTGATCGTCGTTTGGACGTAATCATTCATACTCTCTCTACATGCCAATAACAGTAGCAGCGGATTCTCTCTTTAGCATTAATTTCTGTTTTACCCTCTTTGACTTGCCACCCCGGTAAGGTGCGAGAAAATTGTTATACTATGTGTGCTGTCCACAACCCAACATTCATGGCTTTCTGTCAGTATATATATATATATATATATATATATATCGATATAGATATATAGATATATAGATCGTGATGGAGTGTATCGTCGGCTAAGCATTTTTCTCCTGGTTGCTTTGACTCTATCAAAAATTGGCTGCGCATGCACTGTCCGAAAATTAGAGCTGTCAGCCTAATATCCGTCGATTACTTATGCATTACTAGAACGCGTGTCGGTAGCTACTTTTCTCTAAAATGTTGGCATTCTTTAGTCGACAACTGCATATACTATACTAAAAGAAAATACAACATTCGTCATTCAAATCCAACATTTATTGGCAAAAGGCAACGAGCTCTCATACGTGTATGTATATTCTTGCACTGATGTGTTTAGAAGTTAAATGAGGGCGGCAATCTAAACTGCAGCAATGACAAGAGACCCTAAACCCCCGTGAAACCAAAGGGAAGGGAGAGGGCAAAAATATATGTAAACACAAATGAATGACACCCAATGCGGGTGTTATAACGACTATATATATATATATATATATATATATATATATATATATACTCGCCTAAAGCAGTTAGTATTGATGAGCCTCTAAGTATAGGAAATCAACAGTCTGCTGCAGCTGTTGCTATATCATATGTACCATACGCGGATACACAATATCAAGACCAGATGTGTATGTTAGATAAAGAGAGTGCCACCACCTGCCTATGTGCGGGGCAAGACGAGGGGTGCTTTCAAGAGCCCCCCCTCCCCCCCCCGGCTCATATGAACCAGGTTGGCGGGAGAGGGGGAATGAACGGTACCCCATCAGCAGCAGCAGCAACGGTAGTCGAACTTGGTGACGTGGTGCATTCGCGTGCGCCTCGCGGCCAGAGGAGACACCTAGGTGTGGGGGTTCGATCCCCACCGTTGCACATTTGTAGTTGTGGGGTTGTTTGTCTTCAGAGGCAATGCGAAAACACCCCCGTCGACGTTAAATGTTGGGCTGAGGGTGAGCCCGAAAAAGTTTAAGTAGCAACGGCACGAACAGCAGCCACGCGATGAATGGCTGCCCTTTTGTCATTATCTCAATTGTGCTGTATGGAGGGCGGAAGAATTTCACTTATTCACCGTAGTTGTTGTTGTTTCTCTCTCTGCTGCAGGGCGGTGGTGTTGTTGTTGCTGCTGCTGCCGTGTTATTGTTGTTGTAGTTATTTTTATTGCTGCTGTTGCTGCTGTTGTCGTCGTCGTTGTTGTTGTTGTTGTTTCACTTTGGGAGCGATATGGCCGTTCAGCAGGCGGTCACTGTTAGTGGCAATGGTCATCATACCGTCTTCTTGAAAGACCCGTCTGCGATGCTTTTCGTCGTCACATTAGCGTTGGCGCATATTATCAAAAGAATTTATATATATATATATATATATATATATATATATATATATATATATATATATATTCAGCGGAAAGGCAATTAATGCGCAATTAATGGGTTGACTGTGCGCTTCCGAACGTTATAAGATGTCGGAGAGAGCTGCCGAACTCTCTCAGGACAAGCAAGCAAATTTCGATGACCGACGGCACCCCGATTGCTTTTAGTAACTATCTGCCTTCTCGGATTTGCGGCCGAATAACAACTCTCCCAATGGGTCGGTGTGGTTTTACTGTGGCGTTTCGAACTGCGAGCACTATTGCTTGGCTTCCCAAGCGTCATAGTAAACTGTTAATACAATTGGTAAATGTGAACGCTGATCGATGGCTAGCTTGCAGTGTATTGTAAGATTTGCGTGCAATCTGTCATCTTACGTTCATTGTTTCTATGGCTGGGGTGAATGTGTGTCAAATGTTCAAGATCGTGCAAATATGTTTCATTTATATGTGTATATATATATATATATATATATATATATATATATATATATATATATATATATATATATATATATATATATATATATATATATATATATATATATATATATATATATATATATATATATATAGCCTGTACGTAATAAGCCAGGCCTATGATCACGTTGGTTTGAAGTAATGGCGGGAGTCCGTGCGTCGAACGTCTTCATACGTTTGTCCAAGTGGCTCTCATCGAGCGCATATTGCATGTCCAGAAGCTGGAAAGTTTTCTGGCGTCAAATGCAAAGGAATGCGGGCCTTATTATCAACGTTTTTCTCTCCCTCTGTTCGCCTGTCAGCTTCACTTGGGGGATATCAATGTATTTCTTGTTGTGTTGCGCGATATTTATTGAGTACCGCTGATCCGTTCAATTCTGTTCATGTTGTTTTCAAGTCTCACTGAGTCACAATATATATGCGATATTCTTGTAGAATAGCCTCATTGAAAAGACTGTTTGTCAACATCATGCAATTCATGCAGTGGATAGTTGGGTAGTCGAGAACGTAGCAACTGCAATCGTATGTTTAAAAGTAACTAGAATTAAAACATTTTTTAAGGAGGTTGTTTTTAATTCTAGACTATCCTCCGTCCCCTACGGGCTTGGAACTCAACCTGAGGTATATCTTCAAAGCACCGAGAGCCGGACATTTTAAGATATCTAGGGTTTTCCTAACAGCCCTTGTGGCAGCATGGCCGCTGACCCTCAGTTTAAAAGTAACTGCCAGTGACGATTCTGACCAGAAGAGGCTTTCGTGTAGCTCGTACTATAGGCAACAAAAAAACAGTTAGATTATCTCCTGGCTAGTTTTATATCGACACTAAATCGGGACCTGGAATTGTCGCTGTGAGTGGCTCACACAGACCGACTTACGAGCAAGGGTTACACCGGTACAGCGTCTGTCGTGTCTATGTAGCAAGGCCAGTCAGGAAACTAATTTAAGCTAAAAAAACGTCCCTGGCAAGACCACCATATTTCAGCTATTCCGCATTTTCGCTTTCTCAAAGAACAATTTTTATTTTCTAGTTCCAACTTCAGCAACGTGTGTTACAGCTGAAAAGGGCGGTGTCTCAGGGGCCTCGGGCCAGCAGCCAACCTTGGCAAACCGAGCATCAGGAACACAGACGTCTCAATAAAAGAGCGCTACCATACACCTCCAAGTATTGTATTGCTATATCGTGCAAGTGGCCCGTTCTACTACATATATCGGCTTACGGCGTCGGTTGGCGAGACGGTGTAGTGGAGGTGTTTTTCGACTTTAATGTTACGAGTTGTTGGTTTGATCCGAACTCGACGCATAACGAGTAGAGGTCAACGACTTGTATACTCTTCTGGGTCCAGTATTTCTAAATAACGGTATGTACATTGAAAAAATAAGTCTGTTGGCCAATCTAAGAGGCTTAAATTGGCTGCCGTCTGCGTCCAGCTATATAGCTTGAGCGGATGAGGGGCTGCCTCGAGGATAAGCTCGACTGGTAGCACTTCTTACAAGCCCTGTTGTAGTTAATTACTCTCATTTCCCTGTAACTATGGGATTAAATAATAAGAGGATAGCTTGAGCGTCACTCATTTTGAGAGACTCAGAAGTATGGCAACCTTCAACAAAATGCTGCCATTGGCGTGGTCTGCCATTGCTAGCGCAAGACGTAGCCGTGAGTTTGACTAAGCTTTTTAAGCATTTAGGTAGAAGCATTTTCTTGTGTGAATGATTGTTTATAAACACACGATTTTTTATTATTATATTTGTATCGTCCAAAGGTCATTCGGCAAAAGTGAACCTGCATATTCGGAAAGTAAAGTATGTTTGTTAAATGTTTTATTCTCTCCTTGATTTTACTTTTTAGAAGATGAAAAATGCAACACCGCTACATTACGTGTGAAGAGCTTCAGGAGGTCTACAGCGGAAAAGACTTTTTACTTGCTTACTTTTTTTTATAAATTCACTTTCGTTATATATATATATATATACCAGAGCGGCGAAACATTTGTTCTGTCTAGTGGGAATTTGTCTTGAATGAGCGGGGACCGCTGCCAACGGAATGTTAGACAGTTTCGGTATAAAAAGTACCTCTCTCTATTCGGGGGGCAGCCGAAATGAAGTGTGTTTTGTCCGAATTGAACACCCACAAAAGGCTGGGAACCTCGCGCAGCGAGATAAGCGATTTGCTAGACGCCTATAGGCCAAAATAATGCACGAAGATGGATGTATTTAAATCCCGCCGTTGGAGATTCGATGAAGTCTGGATAACAAGTGAGGAAATACTCAGGAATTAACTTTTCACACGAGGTTTGTCCGTTGACGTTTGAAACAATGGGAAGCATATGTCCTTTTGCACATGAATGAATTAACTCATAGTTGATTCAGTGTATAGACAAACGTTGTAGTCTTTGGACGGAAGAATCGGTTTTACTGCAGTTTTTACGTCATAGTTTTTACGCCCCTCGATATACAATAGGGAAATGCAGCATCTGTTTTGTTTTTTTAATTTTCTGTATGGCTATTGACCGTGTACGGTTTTTTTCCTGTCATGGCTAATTTTAATCCACTCCGGCATTTACTTTGTCTAAATTAGAAACCATGCAAACCAATTTAAGAGTGGCCGGTCTGGGTCTCGAGCCCAGTCCTCCCGAATGCAACGCAAAGGCTTTGCCACTAAGCCATCTTGCTCGGTTCTGTTAGGGGGACATTATTAAATGCTTATTCCATAGTATACTTATTTATTTATAGATTACTATGTGATAAGGAGAAGATTTTGTTAAAACCAATACAGTATGTTCAAACATCACAATTGTAAGTTTTTCTGATATAAATATATATATATATATATATATATATATATATATATATACATATATATATATATATATATATATATATATATATATATGCATATATATATATACATATATACATATATATAGTCTTATATTGACAAGATAAAGTGTGAATAAATTGAAATTGAAATATATATATAGTCTAGCAGTGCTTAAACTTGTTTTCTGTAAGAAGCCTCGAAGCGAGAAGAGTTACTTGACCTACCTAATAGCCCACGTATATATATATATATATATATACATGAAGCAGCTTTTACTAAATTTACATGTGTCTCCGTATCGCATATGCTCATACCGTGTACATATGCATTTGATGAGGTTTTCTGATCGTCGTTTGTAAATCCGTCTAGGATCAAAGGAGATTGCGTAGGCAATACGATTGCACAGAGACAGTGATGGAGCGATCTAGCTGTCGCACACTTTATATGAAACCTGCCGTCCCGTGGGAAAATAATTACGTAAAAAAATATCGTTGGTCTAGGAAGCGAAACAGTGGTGACAGGTGACTGGGGGCAGACGGGACAAAGAGCTAATCAGAAATTGATGACAGGTCGTGCGTGCTAATTCCCGTAACCGCTCTCAACCCAGGTGATCGACTAAAACCCCAGAGTGCGTCGCTCATTTGACACTAAACGAAGCTATATGACACGCTTGCATGTTCACCATATATCGAGGTGTCTCCCGGGTATTGCTCCCATTATACATAAAGTGAACTACAATGACCGCCTTTATGTACTCAGTCGGTATTCTTGTTGTCGAATAGAGTTAAGATAATTATTTATGCTTACATAAAAGATCCACTTGCAGGGTCTTCCAATTATACCGCTTTTAGTGCAGTAAGTATTTTAATCGAATTTGAACGTTTTTTTTTATTCGAATGCAAATCTCAACGAGTCGGTGCTGTACTGCCTAATCGGCTAAGTACAGTCGGTTCAGAAAACCAGTGACAATCTTTGAAAACATGTCATTAATTACATATTGTCTTGCAAAAAAAGATCGTTTTGCTCATCTTCGTGCTTTTTTGCGCGAGACACGATGAGCATATTATGTTGTTTGTTCACGATCGTTTCGAAATTATCGCCGCTCCGTTTGTTCAATGCACCAATAAGGTTTGACAAATTATCACACAGGTTAAGTTTCGTGAAACGTTACACTATAAAATAAGCTTTGATTTAACCAACTTTACTAATATTTTGTTTTGTTTTATTAACACCCAAACTGGGTAAATGTGTTTATGTTACATCAAAATGTTTCGAGACGCCAACAATCTAGCGTTTTGCTAGTTCTGCTATAGACCTAACCGCCGGGCATTCCGCGGCGTGGTATCGATCATATTTGCTCCAGCATTGTTTGCATTGACATTCATCCTGTGGTTCATGAAAACCCTCCACGTTGCACAGAACGTGATGAAATCCGTGAGCTGCAAAGGCCGTCGTTAGATGTCGATCTATTACACCGCTACCCCGCCATTCAGTGCTCGTCATTGCTGCTGTTCCATAAATACCTATGTCCACTTCACTAATTGTGGTTTCCCAGTTTCGCATATAAACTTCAAAGGCGCACTTTTTCTTCAGATTAAATCGTTTTTGTAGTTTTTCCGTCAGTAGCGGGCCACCCTCCAAGACGTGAACAATTCTATTCCTGCAAGTATTCGAAAGCGCAAAAACCCTTTTTAAAAAGAAAAACCTCACCCCATCAATTAAACGCAATTCGCCTACTCCCAACTTATCCCATATTAGTGGAATGCCGTATGTGGCTATGGGTGCTATCTGTATCCCGAAAAGAGCAATTGCTGCATGAACTGAAAGCATATGTGGCCATTTAATTGCCACAGCTGCGATGGTGGCCTTCCTGACCCTCTCCTGGATGTGTAATCGAAAACTGCTACCGCTTGTTGACAAGGTTATGCCTAGGTATGTAAATTTGTTTACAAATTTAATTTCTGTTTCCCTGACCTGGATCACGTCACCCCTGACCATACGGCCGCCCCTTCGGAATTTCATAGCTACTGTCTTTCCCCAGTTAACCTTCAAGCCCTTCTCATCCATGAATGTAACTAGTCGATTCATCGCTTGTTTCACCCTGAAAATACTGCCACCAAAGATGACCACATCATCAGCGTACAGTAAGATTCTGGCCCACTCTTGGGTCCATCTGGTTATCCACTCTGGTAGTCCACCCAAAAGTACGGAAAACAGCAATGGGCT
>QVRM01006944.1:0-217500 GCA_003439945.1 Dermanyssus gallinae
CCCCCCCTCCCTCGTGCTCCTCCTGTCGTTATAGTTCACCATCTGTATCTCTCTCGTTCTCTCGAGCTTTATCACTACTATTCCACCACTGCTCAGACGGTCGATGAACGCAACGGTCTTGTCTGTTTCCTCATCCTTTCGCATGCCTTCGTCGTTGTTGAGTTTGTTTCAATCACCACCGATCATGGCGCCAGCGACGGCGGCTGAGCGAAGTTATTCTTGCCATTTTCCCTCCCCCCTCTCTCTCTCTCTCTCTCTCTCTCTCTCTCTATATATATATATATATATATATATATATATATATATATGTGTGTAGGACAAGTATTCCCTTCCAAGTCTAGCGGGCATCACGTTCCGTGCTCTACGAATGTCTACGACGAATTGGTTAGCTAGTTAGTTATTCGACATGCGTACACCGCCACATCCTCCGCCGCCGCCGCTACCGCCGCTGTCGACGACGGCGACTCAGTTGGTTTCGCCGCAGCAGCTAACTACTTCATGATGCGGGCAATCTACCGTCACGTCTTTCTCTTTTCCCTCTCACTCTTGCTATATATATATATATATAGATATATATGTTGTTTTTTTATGTCTACAACGACCGCCGTTGTTGTATGTATCCGCTGCGGCCACAAGTTGATGTTGTACGGTTTTACTAGCTGAAGTCATATTCATCAGGCTAACTAAGAGTTGAGCCTTTTAACATATCTCGACATGACTCCAGCTCGAGCTTGTACACCACTTCTATGTAAATTTTCATATAAAAACAAATATATATATATATATAATATATATATATATATATATATGTATATATATATATATTATATATATAATATATATATATGTACACAAATAGTTATATATATATAGATATATATTTCTTTTTTGAAAATCCAAATGATATCCAGACTTACACATCATCTTATCGTCTCGGGTGTCCTGCATATAGAATGAGGTGACAAATCTCTTCAAGTACATGGGCCATCATAGCCTTATCGAACGGTGTTTAATAAGGAGTTGGATCCTGCTGCATTGTGTTCTCTTTTGCTAACAAACAGCGAGTTTGGCACTTAAAAGATAAGAATGGTCTAACGCTGCGCAAGTTTATACATAAATCGCATTTACTTTGAATGCAGCACATGTATGCATATATGTGTATGATATTTCGATGCGATTTTTCTTTAGATTTGCAGATTTAGGTTACACAAAAATAAATAAATATATATATATATATATATATATATTGAAAAAATATTTTATTGTGTTTGGCTATATGTATGAAAAGATAGGTGTTCGGGAATATGAGTCTCCGTGAGCCTAAGCAGTAAAAAATAATGCAACTGACGTGCTATAATGGCTAACGCCGTACGGTAAGGGGGGGTTTACGTCGTTGCAAATCCGTCGACTCATGCACGAAGCGCCAACGTGTGATTATTTCTTTCTAACACGCATAATGTGCTACAAGCAAAAGGTGTCGTAGGTGCGTGCAACCCAGCAAGATTTAGAAAACCAGGACGAGAACCACAAACCAGATCGTGCTAACATAAGTGTGTATCTATGTGCATATATACACGACTATATATATTATATATATATATATATATATATATATATATATATGTGCACAAACAAACAGCATGGTCATCCACGTGTCAGTTTGTACTTGACATATTAGGTATTCAGACTGCATCGCAAATAATTGCCCGTCATGTGAGTGTTTTGAGGCCTTCAGGTTAGTTATTGCCCTCCTAGACATAATGATTAGGTTTGACGTATATATATATATATATATATATATATATATATATATATATATATATATGCATATATATATATATATACATACATATACACACATATGTGCGTGTAGATACTCTCATATGTTGTCTACATCGTGTTAGACGAGACCAAACGCCTGTTGGAGTAAAGTTGACCCGCGTAAGGACCGGAGATAGAAGTGACGTGTTCGTGTGGTAAGCCGGTGCTGTTTAGTCAGCAGTCCACCAGGCGGCGAGGCAGACGTTGGCCGATCGCACAATAGCTCTTCGACGGTTGCACGAAAACAGAGACTCGTCAGCAAAGACAACTTCAAACAAACATGCTGACCCCCTCGATGAACTTTTTCTATTCTGCTCTCTCTCTCTCTCTCTCTCTATTTCTATTTACGTTCGTTTGGCTCCTCCCTAAGCCTAGACGGCCTCACGAAACAGTCGTGTTGCATTATGCTGCCGACGTTTTAACTCCCTACTGATCGTCGTCTAGGGGTGGCGTACCTTCATCTTTCCCAGGTCTTTGTTTAGAAAGGTATTGTTGTTGTTGTTGTGGCTGTTGCGGCTGATGCTGCAACTGTTGCTGTTGCCGTTGTTGTTGTCATCATTGGTTGTTGTTACTGCTGTCATTTTTGTTGCTGTTACTACTACTATCGTGGTTCTCTTTGACGTAGTTCGTGTTGCTGATAATGTTGAGGTGTTCGTCATTGTTGTTGTTGTGGTTGCTGATTCTGTTTTTGATGTTATTGCCGTTGCCGTCGCTGTTGTTGTGGTCATATTCATCGTTTTTGCTTTGCTCGTTCTTGCTCGCACGTCACGATGATTTACGGCCACGGGTACGATGCATGCATGCACACACATACACACACGAACACGATGAGGCGGTACAACTTAATTCGATGCTGCCATAACGGACGATTTTGTGCAGACGAACAACGATCTCTTATGCGACTCAACTATAGGCCGAGTTCCGCCCACCTGTCAGGCCGTTGGCCGTAGTCGCCCAGAACTCGCTCGCCTACTTTAAATGCACAAATTGGCAAAAACATTGATCTCGCCCAATCGATCTATGACACGGGCGCGTCTCATCTGAACTCGACAACACGAAGCAGGGTACTCACCTCAAGCAGTCGAAGGTATTGTGGCCAAAATCGTCGTCCCAACCTATTCGAAGCTCCGAGCAAACGAATAACTCTCTCCCTTTCGACTCGAAAGAGGGATCCCTTGTTGTTCACTATTCACAATATTGGAGTGTTTACACGTCTATCACTTTCGGCTGCTCCGTATTCGGTGACTGCAAGAACCGACTGACCAAGAACTACACTCTTAACAAAGGAAAACATAAAGACAGTAAAATATATGCTTGCTTAACTCACACACACAACCTTGCAAGCTTGTGAGTTCGGCGTTTTTGCCGCAATAGGGAAGAACTATGCATATTAAATGAAAAGTAAGATCATAAGCTGTTTTGTTTATAGTTTGTTTGATAAATAGATTAGAATTAAAAGTGCCGCCTCTTTGTTCATCCTAGATAGTGGCATTCATTTGTCTCGATGATATAACATGTGCTACCATATTACCTACCTGGGTGCTCGTATCTGTGTATAGGAGTACAAGGTATCAATTCTGCTTCTAATCTCGCTGCATAGGGGTTTACCGCGCTTCACATTGGGTTCCATTCACCGAACGGGTTCAAGCTAGCAGTCAACCCGCTCTAGCGCATGCATAGGTACCGCAACGTGAATCAACCCTCAAGGTCAGTTGATATTTGTCTGAGCAAATCAGATATCTGTGTGAGCATGAGATCTATGAATTCAATTCGAATTAATTCAATGTATTCAAATCAAATTAATTTAATTATTAGATACCCGCGCGCAGAACCGCCGCTACCTCACACGACAGCTGGCCACGGCTGTTATCTACCTGCTTGTCTTTGTGCTGCTGATCTATTTAGATTACGAAGACCCGTCTTCATACTTGACTTTTGCTGGCAAGAGAGAGAGAGAGAGAGAGAAAGAAAGAAGCAGAAGACATCACCTGGTAGTCTAGCCCGTTGTTTGTCTTCTACTGGCTTGGAACTCACCGTGAAGCATATTCTCAATGCACCAAGGTTTGCAAATATTGAGACATCTAAGGTTTCCGCAACATTCCTTGTCGCAGCATGGCCACTGACTCTCAAAGATATGTTTCATCATCGATTCTCAATGGGGTTTGCTCCAAAGAAAGTTGATCAACAACGGGAATCGAACCGGAAACATCCCGATAGATCACAGCCATGACTAGTGCACAAGCCTCCTCCTACACCACGCGGCCACACTCATCTTTCAGTATGCTCTCAGTTTACTGTCACCGCTTCACCACTGATGATGGTCTAGATTTAAAAACAATCTGATTAAAAAATAGTTTTTTTTTATTTATTTTAGACGTCGTACGCTCATTCTACGTATTTGTATACACCATTGCTCTCTTTCGATCTTGCGCTTTCTTTGTAGGCATTCTCTCGTCGTTCCTCCGTCTGTTCTGTCTTTTGTCTCGGCTTCTGGTGTCGGTGTTTGCCTCGTCGACATTTGTCTACCTCTTCAGCTTTCAAAGACGGCCATCCGGCGCCGTCGCATATTACGACGCCGGCGAGGCACGGTCCCCGACGGACGGCTGATCCGTCATATTTAGCTCGGGCAATTAACTCACAAAGGAAGCTTAGGGAGCAGCAGCAGCAGCCACGACAACAACAACAGCACTAGAACTAAGTACATAAACGGTGACAACGACAAGCGCTACGACGACATCAAGAGAAACAACAACAACACACACACAACCACAACAACAACAGCAGCAGCAGCAACAAAAACAACAACAGCAGCAACAACAGCAACAACAACAACAACAACGGCAACAACAACAACAACAACAACAATTACAGTGCGCCCCACCGACGATGTGACATGGTTAATTTGTTTACACAGAAAGCCGAACGATGAGTGTAGATTGTCAATTTTTTTCCCCACCCGCGTGTTCCTCTTCATTTTCTTTTCGACCAGCTTGATACACTGGTCTCATTTGCGCTCTTTCTCCAGCCATGGCCAGAGACGCAGGTGCAAGTTAATTCTTTCGTCTGTATCCAAGTCTTAAGGTGCTTGCCATTGGCTTGGCGCCTATGTACGACTAGTAACGAACTTCTTGCGTCCCTTGTATTGTTGTATATTGTGCTTTGTGCTGGGCAGAGCAGATTTTTTTTTTCTTCGTTGATCTCTCGAGATCATCTCAAGCCATGGTATAAGTCTTGCTGTTGCGTTCTTGGCTGTTGTCTTAACCGTAAACACAGGCAATTCGTATTGCCAGTTTGCTTTGCGCCAAGACGGCCGTATCACCGTTACACCGTTGGGGTCGTTACACCTAGGTGGAGTTCACCCAGGCATTCTCCATAGCGATGGCTACTTGTACTCTTCGATGTATGTGTGTCCTCCTCGGGCGCAGTGACCATGATGGCTAGGTCGTACGCGTAAACGATCATCTGGAAGCCCTCCAGTCTGCAGAGTCTCAGTACGTCGTCCTACGCTATGTTCCCAAGCAGAAGCCATGGTAGGAGTCCCTGTGGAACGTCGGCGGTCATGGCAAACCCTTTGTTCCCGTGGACAACTGCATGGCTGCAGAGGTAAAAAGCTATGACTATTTGAAAATACAGGAAGGCTCTCCTTTGAACCACTAATTCTTTAATGACTTAACATCTCAGTGTGTTAAAGGCATTGCAGATCTCGGAAAATGGCCGGAAGTACAGAAAAGATATTCCGGTGCACTGCTAGTAAGGAGAGCAGACGGGCGCTCCTATTGTATTGGTGACGATTTTTGCCTTCCTTGCTTTATTGTAAGGCGTGCTTCACAGACTTCTTTCATGGTCTCTCAATGGCCTCAATCTTTCGGAATGATTTTTTCTGATCATCTCGCCGAAGAAGCAGGCTACGGCCATCTCTTTCTCCTTACTTTCTAGCACTTTTAGGGAGATCCTCCTCTTGGACATATGGTGCTCGTCCAGCTCGGTACACAATCGGCTTCGTTTTTCATCAAATCGCGGGCGTCGCCGAAGCACTACCCAAAAATTACATGCCTCATTTTGCCAGTTTGGGAGAGTGGCAGGTCTCAACCCTCCCGAATTGCAATGGCAAGGCCTCCTTCTGTGGTCTCCGCCTTCTTGATCACGGAGGTTCCGGCACCAGGTAAGTAAGGTAAGTATGGTGAGAAGCTTTTGCTGCTGCTGCTGGTGATGCAACATATATGTGAACTGTTTCCAAGTGTCAAGGTGCCTGCATTGGCACCTACGCATGGCTAGTAAAGATCTTCTTGTGCCCCCTGTATTGCTGTATATCGTGCTCTGTGTCGCCTGCGTTGTAGCCTGGATATTTGCTTTCCCTTGATCCGTCCCCGTCTAGCACAATTGAGTGCACTATTCTCACTCGTACTATTCTCTCTCTTCTCTATCACTCAGACACGTCTCTCTTCTATTACTCAAACGGTAGCGGCGCTGCACAACGGGTGCGCTCGCTATGACGCTACACGTACGGTGTCCATTCAACATTCAACATCCCCCCCCGCATCTCATCAACCACCCCATCCCCCCAGATCTCATCAACCCCCATCTGGCCCCGCCACCACCGCTGGCTCATCATCATTGCGAATTGCCATTTAAGATCCAGGATAAGGCCAGTGAATAGACGTCGGCCCGTAATAATTATCTGGCCGTGATTATCCAGTGATTAAAATCCGATCAGTCATTATATGTTTATGATTGTGATTGTTGTTGTTAGTGTTGTTGTTGGCGGTGTTAGTGTTGTTGTTGTTGTTGTTGTTGTTGTTAGCGTTATTGTTATCAGTGTATTGTTGTGGTAGTCATTGTGATTGTTGTTGTTAATCTTGTTGTTGTTAGGATGACGACGATGATTATGCTATTATTGTTACTAGTACTGATGTTGCTACTATGTGAAGATTTAGAAGTGGATGCGTAAATTGAGCAGTACCAAAGGCGAACGCACCGCCATGTCTTCTCCTAGAAGTTCTGCCGTTGTTGGCAAAAAAGCAGGACTTCTCCCCCCCCCCCACACACACACTAAGAACACATTAGCGGAAGCGACGATACAATGGCCACAACAACAACAACAAATCCGCTCAGTTATTCACTCACATGGGTGCCGTTGGTAATGTTGGTTTGTCGTATTTGCGTTTCGCGTTGTTGGTGTTGGATGTATTATTATTGTCATTATTGTTGTGGTTGTTGTTTTCATATCCTCTATATTGCTGTTGGCGTTCTTTCAGCACCAGTAGCAGTAGTCGTTGTTGTTGTTGCTGTCGTTGTTGTTGTTGTTGCTGTCGTTGTTGTTGTTGCTGTCGTTGTTGTTGTTGTTGTTGTTGTTGTTGTTGTTGTTGTTGTTGTTGTTGTTGTTGTTGTTGTTGTTGTTGTTGTTGTTGTTGTTGTTGTTGTTGTTGTTGTTGTTGTTGTTGTTGTTGTTGTTGTTGTTGTTGTTGTTGTTGTTGTTGTTGTTGTTGTTGTGTTGTTGTTGTTGTTGTTGTTGTTGTTGTTGTTGTTGTTGTTGTTGTTGTTGTTGTTGTTGTTGTTGTTGTTGTTGTTGTTGTTGTTGTTGTTGTTGTTGTTGTTGTGTTGTTGTTGTTGTTGTTGTTGTTGTTGTTGTTGTTGTTGTTGTTGTTGTTGTTCTCGTTGTTGTTGTTCTCGTTGTTGTTGTTGTTGTTGTTGTTGTTGCGGTTGTTGTTGTTGCGTTTTTTGTTGTTCTTGTTGTTGCGGTTGTTATTGTTGTTGTTGTTGTCCCTTTTTTCGTCCATTGTTGTTGTCATAATTGTCGTGGTTGTTGCACTTTTTGTTGTTGATGTTGTTAATGTCACTGTCTCTGCTGCGCCTGCTGCTACAGTCGTTCACGTTGAGGTTGTTGTTGTTATTGCTGTGATTCTTCATCATCTTGTCATCTCAATTGCTTCATTATTTGCTCACTAGGGCGGCGCGCGTCGTTCATGTGACTGTCGCTGTCGCTGTGGCAGATTTCTGCAGAGCCTGTCACGCCGCCGTGACCGAACAAGCGGTCTCTGCGCGCGAACAAACCGCTCGACGGACAGGCGTCTGCTGCTTTAGCGGCTATAATCGGCCGAGTGTTTCTCTAGTGTCGCACCGAACCATAGCGGAAGACTCATCGTAACGCAGAGTCGCCGAATAGACTCCGTCTAGCTGAAGAAGCAGAAGAAGAAGAAGAAGAAAAGGACGAAAAGGACGAAAAGCACACTGTCCCACACGCTTCTACGATAAGTGGGCTCTTTAGGTCCGATCGAAACAGCCAACACTCTCAGCGTTACGCTTGAAATACTGTAACGGTAATTAATCGTATTTGTCAACTGAACATAGCAATCATCTCGCCCATCATCATAATCGTCATCATCATCATCATCATCATCATCACCGGCAGCCGCAGCAGCAACAACGGCGCCGAAACTATAGGTAACGCTGTAAAATTGTACTTTGTATAGCTAACTTTGATTTTCAAATACAATAACAAGTGACTGCAAAAGAGATAGATATGTGAACACACTCGTGATTAAATTGTCTCAATCTCTGCTTTCGCTTGAGATAGGAGAAAGCGCACATTTTCACACATCGTTTCGCATTGCGCATCCGGCTGATATTCTTGTCCGATGTGTCTTTTTCGTGGCGTAAACATTCGTTAAGAAAGCTTTGACAGTAACTGAAAAGTTTTGGCTAGATAGCTGCAATAATGCTTATAATTATCGTAGTGACAGGCCGTAGTGTTTCTGTGAAGCAATAGCTGATCCCTCTTGTGTCAGAATCACTCTACTCTCACTGCATTCGAGACCCGTTCGGGCATCAGGCCGAACCATCGAGATATTCAATTCAGCATTTATTTCACCACAAAATTGGTAGACAATTGATTACATTTTGTTGATAAGCAAGGTGTCACAATGTGACTTTTTGGTCTCACAATATGTATTTAAACCATCGAGATATCGGGCCTCAGTATCTATGCACCTGGAAATAGCAGAAATGTGCCGATTTTTTTTTCACTACGTCTACCGATAAATGACCCGCCGACTACGGAATACAGATTGAAATTGTCATTAAGCCACGCTATGAAACAGCAACAAGCGATACTAGTAGATTGTTATTACTATTTGCCGTGGTTATGAGTGGAGTTAGACGAATTCAGCGAGAAGACAAGTTCTACTTGAGTTAATAGGTCGTCGACGGGCCAAAGCACTTCTCGAGGCGTTCGCTATTCCGGTTCAACTTAGGCAAGCTCGTGTGAAGCTAGACTGTCGCTATCACTGACCAAGAGATTCTCGACGACGAAACGAAGCATGATGGGCCGATGTAAGCCATGCAACTAGTAACTGGGTGGTGAATTCGTCGTAAATAAAAGAGGGGCGCGAAACAATGTGGTTTTCACAGCGTAACGAAAAAAATAAGATATCGACGTTGCTACGGGAAGTCTTTTCTTTAATTCCTACTTGGGAGTGGCTTAACACCGCACTGAATAGCCTTCCGAAAGTAAGCTAACTCGGCCTGATCTCTGTTCTCATTGTTTGGATTTTAGTTGCTTAACGGTTTATTCGACGATTTGTTTGCCCTTCGTAACGCTGGCGTTGGATAAACGTGAAATATGTAATAGGCTGCCCGTTTTCTCTTACTACCTACTTAGCTTACGATTTGTTTGGGCACTTTCTGCGAGAGCATTTCGGCCTCTAGTCGGGGACCTATCGAGTAGCAAACGCTATGACTAGTTGTTTGGCTAGTTCTTTGATTATATTATGCTATCTTTATTACAGTAAGCGTTACAATAAAACTTTGCGATATTTTAATTTGTATGGGCGCGTCTACACAAACGTCAAATCTACGCATTGTTTGCAGCGTTGAGTAAGGCAGCTTCCGATGAGCGCACCGGGTAGCCTGCTGCACGTAACACCGAAATATGTAGAATGACCGAGTTTCCCCGATTAAACCCCTTTGGCGTGCGCAGGTCATGGTCTTGAAGCATCGTCGTCACACTTTGTAAGATTCTGGCCGATTTGGGATTTTTGATTCTCATTGCTGTGTGCTTTATAGAGCGTCCTCAACACACTGGAGTAGGTTCTGGTGCGTAGAACTGTGCTAGACTGGACACGCCCGAACCTGGATGATATGTGACATTTCCACTTGTTTAACCGGTGTACGCGTTCATATGGAAACAATTGTTACATCTTATGTAACTTAGCAAATAAAGTTGTAACTAAAAAAGTTACATTATTTACCGCCTAGCCCCTGAGATTACGATATCATGAAAGAAACCTTGCTTTTAGCATGATTACGTATATAGGCACATGCATACACCTATAATATCTGCAGCTGCATACTAGACTTATTTCACCCTTCCACTAGTCTTCCTCAGCATGTATTTCGGCCTCAAACTATCCATGACGGGCACGGCGTTCCCCACGGTACGCGTAGAGACAAGAGTTGCCTGAGGTAATCCCTTGACCTTAGGTCACTTCGATACGATATTGGCCGAGAGCTCACATTTCGTGGCTTGCATGATGTCATTAGCCCTGGGACATCAGTCAGGTTCCGCATGCTATTGAACGGAAATAAAAGGTACCTGTACATCACAGCACTGTCACCTCATTCGTACCTCATTCGAAACTCGAATGGTGAAAGGTTCTGTAGAAAGAAGAGAATGTACGACATAACCTCAGGAGTCTAGCTGTAGAACTCCGCTGAAGCATTTTTGCTAAGGGATCACAAAAAACACACCATTTAGCAATTGCATTTTTAGACCTTACTTTACGTTATGCTATTGCGACTCTCACGTGTCCGCTTCGTTTGGACTAGGCGGAGACCATTTCAGAAGTGTGCTCTGAACGGAGGCCGTGTTTTTAGACCTTAGGTTAGTGACGGTGTCTGCAATACACGTTCGCCATGTTTCTACTATCTGTCTTACCATATCTAAAAATTTTTTTTTTTAGATATTTATTTCTGGGCTGACTCTCAGCCAAGATTTAACGTCCATGGGACTGCCTTTCGCATTGCTTCATGGACGGACCCCCATAAATACAAATGTGCAACGATGGGGCCCAAACCCGCGCACTGATGTGTCTTCTCCAGTCGCGAGGCCCAGACGAATGCACCACGCCATCAGCCTCGACAACCGCCTCACCATACCTGAGAACTACCTGCCTAACAGACCAAAAGTACATATGGGCGTTGTTCGTATCGAACAAATTGAGTGTTGTAGCAATGTATGTAAGTGTGTTGAAAGGTGTACCTGCATTCATCCCCGTCCTACGATATCAATATATGAACGTGTAGGTGAAGCGGCCTAGCTTCATTTATCAGCTTTTAACCTCCGAACTTCCTTTTTCCAGCTCGCAAACGATCATACAAACATGCCCCTTTACGGGTACAATAATAAAACTAATAATAATAATAATAATAATGAATATTAACTTCTCCATAGCGTGCAAAACGGCCGTCCATTGATGTTGCCACTGCGGCAATACTGATTGCATTGCGCGTACGATTGTCCGTCCGTCCGTCCGTCCGTCCGTCCGTCCGTCTGTCTGTCTGTCTGTCTGTTTGTTTGTCTGTCTGTTTACTGAGTTTACCTATCAGCTGCTCTATCCGTTTTTTCGTCTGTTTGTCTGTCTGTTTGTCAGCTCATTGGCCCATTTATCGGACTGTTTGTCCGCTAGCCGCCGTCCTGCCCGCCGCCCGCCGTTTCCCCGCTGTCCGTCGTCGTCGTCGTTGCCGGCAGATGTTGCTGCTGTTGCCGCTGCTGCTGCTGCTGTTTTCCCTCTGTGCTCTCTGTGTTTAGCTGCTGTCGACTGCCGCTGCCGCTGCTGCTGCTGCTGCTGTTGGATTCGGCGGCCACCGCTACCGCCGTTGTCGTCGGCCGGGGCCGCCGCCAGCGGGGCGGTGGCGGCCGTAGCTGAATCGCCGATATGGCGGCGGCTGATGGGTTCGCCGCCGCCGTCGCTGCCGCCGCCGCCGCCGCCGCTCCGATCAGCGTAGCTCTATAGCCGTAGTAGCCGAGGTAGTAGCACTGGCAGCAGGGAAGCACAGTTGTAAGAAGCTCCTCCTTCGGGCGGGCTTTCCTCCTTGCAGCAGCGGCGGCGGCGGTTGCGGCGGCAGTGGCCGCCGCCGCTGTCGCAGACGACGGTAGTAGCGGCGGCGGCGGCAGCTGCAGCGGCGGCGGCGGCGGCGCACGCGCTACCGCCGCTGCCGCCGCCGTCGTCGTTGTGTGCCGCTTTTTGGGGCCCTGTGTCATGGGCGCCTTCGCGCAGCCGCTCTCCCTTCTACCCGCCCCGTGCTCCTTCCTCCAAGTGCAGTTGCTGCTGGTATGGAATCAGCGGCGGCGCCAACAACAACAGCGGCGGCGGCGGCGGCGACGACAACAACAACAACAACAACCATTATCATAACAACGACAACAGCGGCGGCGGCCGCGAGACTTGATGATGATGAACTGCCGCCGGTAATGATGATGATGATGATGAACTGTCAGTAATGATGATGAACTGTCAGTAATGATGATGAACTGTCAGTAATGATGATGAACTGTCAGTAATGATGATGATGTTGATGAACTACAGCCGATGATGATGACGACGACGACGACGACGACAACCACGACTACGACCACGACAACCGCGAAGGTAGCGGCGGTGTTAGAGGAGGCTGCTAGAGTCAGGGCCCTGCGTAGAGACAGATAGATACCATCCTGCCATCGTGCCATCGTCGTGCTGCCTGGGGCGGCCTGCATGCATCGTCTCTCGTGTCGTCTCGTCTCGTCTGGTTGGTCGTCATCGCCGTCATCGTCGTCGTCGTCGTCGCCTGAAACGCCTGAAAGACAACGACGACGACGTCAACGAGGACTGCGACTGCGGTTGACGGCGGCTGCCGGATCAACAGAGTGACGAACGGACGCCTTGGCGGGACGTTCTTCTGCAGCAGCAGCAGCAGCAGCAAGTGAGTGAATGGGTGGGTGAGTGAGTGAGTGAGTGAGTGAGCGGACCCTGACGGCGCTGACGGCGCTATAGGCGAAGGCAATACGGAACACCTCGCCGCCGACGGCTGCGGCGGCATCATCGGCATCATCAGCATCAGCATCATCATCATCATCATCAGCTACTACTGTTGTTGCCGCCTGTAGCGACATCTTCAGCAGCAGCAGCAGAAGCAGAAGCTTGAGCTTCAATTGTAATAGCGGGCTGGTGGTGGCGGCGGTGGTGGTGGAAGCAGTAGTAATCGAGCAGCAGGCGTCCTGCTACTGTCACTGCTTAACGGGCCGACAACAACAATAACAACAACAACAACAAAAACGACGACGACAACAACAACGGCAGCAGCAGCAACAACAACAACAACAACGACGACAACGAGAACGACACCAAGCCTAATCAAGCGATGAAGAAGCGGCAGCAGCAGCAGCAGCAGCAACAACAACGGCAACAATGACAACAACAACAACAACAGCAACGACGACGACAACTACATCAACATCAACATCAATAGCAACAACAACAACAACAACATTAAACAATATCGGCAAGAAGTAAACAGAGGAGGATGGTGACGAAGAGGAGGACAAGCAATGAAGGCATGAAATACTTTTTTGTTGGCCACTAAAACCGAGTGAACACCACCCATCACAGTGAGATGAGGCAAAAGTACGTCCAATATTAGTAGTAGTAGATGATAATACACTGCATCATTCGCTGCTAACTACGTCAGCAGCCGGTGAAGTCGTCGCACTGAAGCTCTCTGGATGAGCTAGCTTTTGTACGCGCGCCGACAGGAACTGTGACAACTAGGAGTAGACAACCTCGGCAAAAACCTCGGCGACAACAACAACGACGACGACGCCAACAACAACAACAGCAACAACAACAAAGTTACTTAGTAGTAGTGTAATTGTGTGTGCGCGTATATATATTGTAGGAAATATATTCGCGATCCCAGCAGTGCAAAGTGGGCGCTTCAGTGTCGAGTGTGCGCTAACAGTGGCAGTTGTCTGTGGTGATCAAGATGGGTGCAGTGGTGGTGGTGGTGGAGACAGGCCAGGTTGCGCGCAGCTCGATGCTCGACCGCGTTTGTACGCCTAGGTTAGCAGAGCCAGAGCAGTGAAGTCGCCTGACTGAATGAAGAAGTCGAGGAATGTTCTCTGCCTATAGTACCTATGATGTATTTGGTACAGTTCAAAAAGAAACGAGAGAACGAGCAAGAATCAGAGAAACCAGGAAAGATGCCCATGCATTGAAGAAGGCGAATTCGAAACTAAGTACCCTATCCTCCCTCCTCCATGAAGTAAGGAGCGGAGGTCATCTCTCACACGCACACACACACACAGATACACAAACGCATGCATGAGGTGCGGTGCGGTGAGGTGTGAGGGATCTAGAGAGGAACTGAGGACGAGCAAGACGAAGCCAACGAGAGAGTAACATAGAGACCGTGAGTGCGCGAAGTCGAAAATCACGACAGCAGTTTGATGCTATGACAGCATGAAACAAGCTTACGGCAGTTCACAGTTGGAAAGGTTGGCACTGATTCTCAAGCTAGTCTTCCAACGAGTGTCGTGTTAGAATAGTCGAAATCGCGATCTCTTCCCGACGCCGGTTGTTCGGCTCCTGGTTCGTTGGACGACGGTCTTTGACGAGCGTTTGCGAGCTTAGTGTGCTGGCAAGAAAGTTGTTCGTTCAAAAGCACCGTCGTTCGAGCAGTCGGTGAAGTCATTTTGTTTCCATCGGTGTTTCCATCGCCAGCAATGACACCAAGTGCACCATAGCATCAGCAAAAATGTGAACTTGAAATTCACGTACGTGTCTTTCTGTGTGTGTGTGTGTATCTGTGCAAGGCCAGAGGGCTGAGATTGATGCTTGTCGTGGTTGTAGTGGTGTGGGTAAATGGTGCACGCAATCACGCAATGAGTGTTCATCAGAGCTAGAGTTTAGTTATGCTAGTTAGCTACTTGCTGCTTGTTAATTAGCTGCTTCGGTAGTTTGTTTGTCAGTGCTTCCGCTTTTGTGACAACTGTGTACATATGGTGACGATGAGGAGAAGGATGATAACGAAGATGCTGATAGCAATAGTGCTACTGATGGTGATAATATCTTCTGCTGCTGCTGCTGCGGCCGCCGCCACCGCTTAGTATGGTGTATTTTGTTATACGTACGATGCTAATGTCTGTCATCTATAATAGGTGTCATGAATAAGAGATATTAACATCTCGTAGTGGAGACGCTTGTGAACGGAGATTTTGTGTCGCGGGGGGCCTGATCTGTGGCAGCCATATGTGGAACACATGCTTGTGTGTTTACGTGAGTCTCTCTCCGTGTGTGCATATGTGTGTTTCTGTATATATAGGTGCACGTGAGTTCGTAGACGCGTGCAGGCGTTTGTGAATGTCAAAGTGAAGTGATCGTCAATCTGTGTGTATGTGCGTTGTGTATCGCGTACGTCGCCAACGGTGGATGTTATGACGAGGGCCGACAGGCAGGAGGTAACATGTGCGTGACGTATGAATGATGAAGATGAGCTGAGGTATGGGACGACCTCGACGAGTCTCGGAGTGACTCCTTTGTGCCTTGTGTCTATGCCGAGTTTCCCCTGAGAGAAACAAAAAAAAACGCGAGAGAAGGAGCGAGAGCAAGAGAGAGAGAGAGGGGGTTAAAGAAAGAGCACGGGCGGGAAACACAGTCAACGTAACAGCAGCTGGATACGTCGAGCTTCAGTGAGGCAGGCTATCATCGTTGACGCGCGGCAGTCACAGCTGTGCCAACGGCTTGGCTCGCTAGACAACAAAATTGAGAGTAACAACAACAACAACACCGACAACAACAACAACATCGACGACAACAACAACAGCAACAACAATAACATCGACGACGACAACAACAGCAACAGCCCGACTCTCTCCCTCTCTGGTGGCTGAGGCTCTCTGGCGCCGCGATGGACCTTCACGATGCCAGCGCGTACAACTTCTTCAGGTAGTGCCTATTTTGTCGTTCGTGTCTCGGGATGGATTGCCGTCTTCCGTCTTCCGGAGAACAGCATCAGCCGTACCGGGCCCTCGGGCACCACCGGGCGGCAATGCACGTCATATGAGACTGTTTGCAATATTCTTCTAGCTAGATTATTGCTATTTCGGTGTTTAGCATTAGTACGATTGCTCGACAAGCTTTAGGATCTAGTACAACATGGGAAAATATATACAATATATAATTTTTGTATGTATAATTTTTGTATATATAATTTTTTTTTGGAATGGAACAAGGAGCGTTAATGATTTCTAAAAAGATAGTCATTGAGCGTAAAAGCCAAAATATAAGAATGACAAAAATTATCTTTAACACAACAGTTGTTCTGTTGTGAACCAACATAGAATGCAATTCGACAGACGCAAAATGTTGCTCCAAATAAGCAGGTATGATTGGTTTGTCGATATAATCACAGGAATTTTCGCAATCGTAGATTTAGTAAAAATATGTCAGGCTAAAAACTTGGCATAACCATTTTTGGTAATTTCACTATCACTACAAAACAACACATTTCCGTCCCTTTGTACCATAAAAAAAAATGTTTTTCGTCGAGTTGTACTAGACTTCAAAGTTTGTTGGATGAATTCGCTGCTTCGAACTAGCCATGCGGCTATACGAAGTTGTAACACAAACGAGAAACTACAACTAAGAATGAATAAACGCCATATAATATATCATATCAATTCTGGGAGACCCTGTATATATATATATATATATATATATATATATATATATATATATATATATATATATATATATATATATATATATTGTTAATATAATGTAATGGAAGCCACCTTAACTGCACACAATTCTCGAACAACCGCAGCCTTAGTTAGAAGTGACGGCTTAAGATCAAGAGGCGTGATCGTCACCACAGTGATTTTCATTGTCGTCATCATTCGCCCGTCAATTGACAGCCAATAGTGAAGTGCAGGTTAAAGTTCACTCGGTGTACATTTGGTCTTTACTGGCGTTCCTAGTACGACTAAGGCACCGGACAAGCATGCTTTGTAGGTGCACTCGTGTGCATACGTCTTCATGTGACGCAATTATCAGCGCGCCAGCCCGATTTGCTCACCGAAGTCGATCCAGTTGAAGATGAACTTGTTCGTTCGTTCGATCTGCCTCTCGTCGTCTTTCTCTCACTTTGTTTATGGCGACACCGCGTGACCTTCAGTCGTCAAAGGTCATGGCCAAGACGACAAAATCACATCAACAAACACAAACATATGTATCTTACCTACATCCAGATATACGCGTTATATATATATATATACCTTGGTCGATTAAAACCACATACCGAGTACCAAATGATAACCTATGGAACAGTCTCAACTGGAGCTCCGTTTAAAGGAATTCGAATAGATCCGCTAGAAATGGCGACGTAGCTGGGATTTCCTCTACTCACGTGCCTCGTCAAAATCAATCAGGCATATATATGTATATATATCGATATATATATATATATGTATATATATATATATATATATATATATATATATATGTATATCGATATATATATATATATATATATATATATATATGTATATATATATATATATATATATATATATATATATATATATATATATGCATATATATATATATATATATATATATATATATATATATATATGAATATTCAATTATGAAGAGGGAGCCTGAAAAACGGCTACTACATCTAAGGAAGGCAGCAGGCGCGCAAATGACCCAATCCGGGCTCGGGGAGGTAGTGACAAAAAATAACAATGCGGGTCTTAAATAAAGCTTCGTAATTGTAATGAGTACATTCTAAATCCTTTAACCAGCAACTATTGAAGTGCAAGTCTGATGCCCGCAGCCGCGGTAATTCCAGCTCCAATAGCGAATATTAAAATTGTTGCGTCTAAAAAGCTCGTAGTTTGAAAACTGCGAGTTTATATATATATATATATATATATATATATATATATATATATATGTATACTAGAAGTGTTAAGAAAAATAATCTATTTTTTGGGCTGACCCTCAGCCAACGTTTAACATTGCTTCGTAATACGGGCCCCATAAATAAAAATGTGCCACGGTGGGGATCGAACCCGTAACCCTATGTGTCTTGTCTGGTCGCGTAGCGCACGCGAATGCACCGCGCCACCGGGCTCGACGAGAAAGATTATCTGCCTGAGTTTGTCTATTCTGCTAAAAAAACAATGATAGTATTTAACACGTGTCTGGTAATCAGTATGCTGCACCGCTTGAACTCGCTGAAGCCGGTACAGTTGTAGTTCTTCGCTGGTTTTTGCAAAAAAAAATAAACCTAGGTTGAGTTCCCAGCAATATTGTTGTCTTCACGAATAACGCTTTGTTCACGCAAGAGGACAAATTTAATGCACACAAATTTTATTGGTGAGTCACTATGAGAACATGATGACCGGCCCGCATGCACGCTGGGATCGCGTCTCCGCAATTGATTGGGCTGGCATGGTGAATAACGATTTTATAGGTCCTTATCAAACTGCCGAATGCTTAATTAGAAGCAATTTACCACTTCAAAGCAGGACTTTACAAGAACTGCTGGTAGATGTTCCAGAATGTTTTCACTCAAGAGTATGGTTCCAGCACGATGAAGCGCCGTCAATGACGCTGTGGTGCAGGCTCGCCTAGACGCGCTGTTCGAAGATCGACGAATCTTCTAAACACGCGATTATATTAAGGTTCTTTAGCGAACAACTCGTTTTCTCGCAACCAAAAAAATTATGAAGTTATGTACGGCTAGCCACATTGGTATAACAAACATTCGTCACTTCACTGTTACTCCCAGTTTACTGGCATCATGTTCATCCATCTCCGTGAAATCGAACACTTTAAATAATATTCCCTGTAACCCCAAAATTGGAATCAATAGGAGGTTTAATATAGAAACACATGGGACATAGAGAGAAACATAGAAAAACATAGTTAACCGGGAGAGGCTAGGGGTTGAGGGTAACTGGTGTATATATATATTTTTTTTGTTTTGTTTATATATATATATATATATTGATTGATTTATTGTTCGCTTGGCATGTATACCTAAATACACATGTCACCCTTTTATATCAGCGGCAGCATATATATTACCTACGCATCCATATAATCCATGTCTACTTCAGTACCTACTGAGTATTTGCTTTCCATTGTGACAACCTCTTCTTTGTAATATCGACCAGGTCATTTCTAACATTTGGTCCGAATATCTGTGTGTCTATACCGAGAAAATATCTGACTGACACCTACAGTGGAGCACGTACACAGTTTAGCGCACACGAAGCGCAGTCGAAAGACGTGATAGCAACGCAGTACAGGTTGTAATGATATTAACCATGATAACAACAATTACTATTGCTAGAATGTATACCACGATTGTAACTTTACTTGCCATTATGAGCACCATTCGAGTGTAATTTACTCTTTACTTACCACTGGTATTACTACTACACGTATAGCCGCAGCTTGAAGGGGACATTTAATATTATGATTGTTGTCGTCGTTGTTGCTAATTCCTATTGATTCTGTTGTTGCTGTTGCTGCTGTTGTTGTTGTGTACGAGTGCAGGCAAGCAGAACTTGTTTGCATGTTTTATTCGATCCTAGCACAGTAAATTGTTGTCTAAACTCTAGTTGTAAGTATTGATACTTACGCACAGCAGCCCATGAAGGGCCTTTGCTCTAAAAGCGTGATTATTCTGGAAGTATTCACACCACTGAGTTGTGCATAAACCACAGGCCTACCCGCAGGTCGTAACTTTCGGCAGAAGTTCATGATTGACCGGTCCATAAAATCTAATATATGGCGGCAGTCTAGCTATGTGAAAAAGGTCTCCACTAATGACCTCGCCCCCACTCCATCCTATGAACGAGAGTCATTTTACCTCAACAAAACCTACAGTTAACCATATCGGCAGATAATTCGTAAACAAACATTTTCCTCAGGTCGGATTCAATATGAGAGTAGTAACATCAATTGCATGTGCCTTTACATACACCTTTCAAGTAGTTCCTGGCCTAGAGCTGTAATCTTAACAATAAGCTGTTGACTACAACAATCACGACAGCAAAATAACAACAACCACCACCACAACCGCGATAACAGTTACGAAAACGACAACCACAACAATAAGAAAACAACCACGACAGCAAGAACAGCATCAGACACGACGATTACAATAACAACAACCACGATAACAACAATCACGATAACAGTTACTACAACAACAACCATCACAGCAACAACAACAACCGCGATAAGGTAGAATCTCAGGAGAAGGAGGAGGAGGAAGAGACAGCGAGGACGTGCGCCATCATCATCATCATCATCATCATTGTTGCCTTCATCTAGCAGCCGACGATAAAAACAACGACAACCAGACAGCCATAACAGGGGCAGTGGCGCAACCCGTAGCAATGCCGTGGCCGTCAGAGAAGACGTGACGCGATGTCTGACCGGGTCGATGGCTGCCGGGCTGGATTGGCATTCCTCACGTACGGCGACATAGACAGCAGACAGATTACGCACGCGCGCGTCAGAGAAAGAGAGAGTGAGTGGTAGGGGGAGAGAGAACGGGACATACAGATAGACAAACACAGAGAGAGAGAGAGCGCGCAGTGGATCTTTGAATCGTCGTCGACGACGACGACGTCACAGACAGCGAACTCAGCGCCAGTACTGACCGCTGTAGTTGAGACTGTGCTCACCTCTATTGTCTACACTCGGGAACAGGGGGTAACCCTTCTGGGGCAGGTTCCTCCCTGCACCAGAAGGGTTACCCCCTAGAGCAGGCAGGGGGTTCCGCCCTGCCCCAGGAGGGTTACCCCCTAGAACAGGGGGTTCCGCCCTGCCCCAAGAGGGTTACCCTCCTAGAACAAGCAGGGAGTTCCGCCCTGCCCCAGAAGGGCTACTCCCTGGAGCAGGCGGGGGTTCTGCTCCAGGAGGGTTACCCTCTGGAGCATGCCGGGGGGCCCGCCCTGCTCTAAGAGGGTTACCCCCTGAAGCAGGCAAGGGGTTCCGCCCTAACTCTGGAGGGTCCTCTCTGCCGCAGGATGGTTACCCTTTGCCTGAGGGAGGTGGAACCCCCTGCTTTGAGCTTTGCTGCATGGCTGTCTACTTGCCCACATATCTGCCTGCCTAAGAACAGCCAGCACTAAGGCTACAACAGCTTATTAAGTCGTGAAATCGTGATGGCTAGTGAAGAATCCCAACGCAAAGTTGTCGGTGTCGGTGGTGGCATGGTGCATTTGCATGCGCCTTGCGATCGGAGGAGACACATGGGTGCACGGGTCCGATCCTCACCGTTTGTATTTATTTACATTTGTATTTATTAGGGGTCGTCTCATGAAGCAATGCGAGAGCGGTGCCGTGAACGTTAAATGTCGGCTAAGAGACTGCCCGAAAAAACAAAGTGCGCCGCTAACGTTAGCGGCCCTCTCTTATCCTCTTTAGGCGCTGCCGGCTGTCACGCAGCAGGCTGGCTGGCGAACAAGTCGTGGTTGCAGGTTACTGCCACTCGCTAGTAGCTACTATTACGAATATGATTCCGAATCACCAAATCTCTAGCGAATGGCAATCAAATGATTTCGACTGCGAAATACTTCAAACGTTTCATTATGTAGAGTACTCACATTGGCAGCACTAGAGGCCCCGGCCGCTGGGACGATTTACTCGGTATCATCCCGAGGAGGACGGTCGCAATGCGTTTCCTTGTGATATGACGTGTAAGGATGGATCGATGGATGACGGATTTATAACGGCTACTACAATCAAGTTTGTTATTATTACTCTTCTTCTGAGTGTAAAAATTGGCAATATGCTGGCCGCTCAGTGACACTACAATACTAGTAATAATGCTACACCAATAAGTATATCATATTCATAAAAATAAAACGAATACAATATTACTGCTACGATAGTAGCCGCATTGATGACCTGTGCTGCGTTTTAGTCATTATCGGTATCGTGCTGTTGTGTGTTGACGGAACGGTGCGCTAGGACCCCACCGCCGCCGCCGCCGCTGCTGCTATGACACATCATGGGGGTTGTGGGGTGTGGGGGTGACGGCCTGGAAGGCGACCGGCCGGGCGCATAGGGTGGCGACAAAGCGAAAGCTAAAAGGGCGCCAGATCAATGGTGGACCGCCATTGAGCGAAGGGCGGCGGTGATGGCGGCTGCGACGACCGTTAGCTGTGTAGCACGTGTGAATGCTTGTGTATATGTATACACGTGTGCGCATCCGTGTCGTCGTATACCCGTTCTGTGTATGTCTGAGTTAGTGTGTCTGTCTGTCTGTGTGTGGGTGGGTTGGTGGGTTGCTGTGTGACTGACTGAGCATGTGCAGGCGCTGGCGCGGGCGGGGACGAGGGCGCCGCCGACGCGACCGTTGTGTGTCCCTGTGTCTTTTGCAGCATCCGAAGATTTGTGCCGACCAGACAGCATCTGGCATCTGGAGCGGAATTTTGATTGGGCAGGACGTGACACGGCGGAAGCACGTACGGTCTGTCGGTCTGTTTGTCTGCGCCACTGTTGCGATTGGCCACTGATGCAGCTGGTCTGGCTGCGACTGAGTTAGCTGCCATGGCGTGTTGTTGCTACGTTAAAGAATAGCAGCAATAACAATAACGACAATCATGTGGAGGTTTTAACTAAAGAAAAACAATAAATAAATATATATATAAATATATATATTAGGCGCGAACATACGCACAGAAAGCCAGCGCACCGAAGAATCATGATAGAAGAGAAAGATTATATCTTTGATAAAGGCGACAATAAAGACATCAGCAATAACAACAACAGCAGCAGCAATAACAACAACAACAACAACAACAACAACAACAACAACAACAACAACAACAACAACAGCAGCAGCAGCAGCAGCAGCAACAACAACAATGACAACGACGACCAAGGAAAAGGGACCAGATAAACTGTACGCCAATTAGGCAGGCCACCGCCTATGAAACACATGCCGGCCCTAATACTCCGTCCGTTCATTCATCCACATACTCACTGATACAGTGATTTGCTGTACTACTTGATGGCTTTAATTTGGTCTGTAGCGACGTAGGCCTACACCCTTGACACGAGGCTAGCAGTGGTCGCAACCACAAACGGACATAGACGGTGATGAATAGAATTCAGTCTCGGCATTTGAGGGAAAAGCAGCAACACACGCAATTGCAGTAGGTTAATGCTTATATATATATATATATATACGTTGAAACAACAAATGCACCTGACAAAATACAGACACCGAAGTATACCGCGTAAAGACAACATATTACCCTCGCACGACCTTAGTAGTAGACAATGATACACGGCCGAAGTTATAACAGACATACGGTAGCATACGTCTTTAAAGAACTCTAGACTGTACTCGGTCTCCTCTGAGCGTGGAGTCTCCGTAAAGTATACCTTCAATTCACCGAGGGCCAAATATGTTGAGCTGTATAGGGTCCCCTCCTTCAGCACGGCCGCTGACTCTCAGCGGTATCAGTGGTTTATCATGAGCATTGCTGAAAAAAATCACCAACATGGATCGAACCTGCGACACCCGGCAGGCGACAACAATAACTAGTGCACCAGCCTTCTCTAGACCAGCATTTCGAAGTATGCGTGTAAGAATAACTGTGTTCCGTTTGCCGCTTCCACCGATTGTGCCCTTTCGGCTCTCTGTCTGTCTCTTTCTTTAACATGACGAGGGCAACCTTCACGAACCTTGACGTGAAGGCGGAGGCGGGTTGGCCACGTATTTTAACGGCACGCGTGCCGAGTGCGTCTTGTTGGCCTATTGAAGTCGTCTACTGTTTATAGTCTTACAGCTAGTCGCCTTATCTAGTACGTCTTCAGGCGCGTAAATATTGAATTTGATATACGCTCCGGCACGAAATGGTTTCGATGATATAGGCAGACGGCATTCCAATAGAGGGCAGCTGTGTTGTGTGCATTGGCTTCCGAAAGCCTCACTCTATAAGCAGAGAACGCGTCTCGCAACAGGCGTAACGCCCGAATCACAACAAGTTCTTCTTCTTCCTCTTTCTGTCGTTACAGAAAGCTACAGCTAACCTAACAGAGAAGTGAATTAGTTGTACAATTTGTGTATTTGCATACTACATATGCTATAAACAAAAGTTACTGTGTGCAATTTCTTCGTTTGCGACTAGCAACGTACTTTCATTGCTGTTCAACATTCGTTTCCAACAACAACATTCTACCAAATAACGGCAACAACAACAACTACAACACTAAAAACACTAACAACAACAACAACAACACTAACAACAACAACGACAACACTAACAACAACAACAACAACAACAACAACAACGATATAATACCAGCAACACCAACAGGAACGAGGATAGATACACGCATGAGAAAAATGAGACACGCAAGAGCGCGACGCCTCAAGACGTGATCGTTTTGATCCTGACGTAAGGTGGTGAGGTCAACGATTCCTATGCGATCGCGCATGCCGTCCAGTCGGTCGGACGAAAGCGTTGGAAGCTAGACTAGCAGCAACAGGTTCACGGCGAGCAGTAGTAGATGCCATTGGTTTGGCATCGCAAACTCCGGCTCCGGTTAGGTATGAATTTTCAACCAATTCGCTTTCGAGCAGTGTACGTATTCACACATTCATCTCGGCAGTGAACTGGGACGCGGGTTGTCAGAGGTTGGACGGTTTCACTGGACGAAGAGAAGAAGGCCTGATGATCTGTAGACGGGGCTATTTTTTGTTTGACGACTCTGCCAACTGCCATCCGAGAGGGTTTCCGTAACCACAAGACAGACGCTCTCAACGTCTTAATTGTTAACCGACCGCCTCGCCCGAGAACAAGAGGAACTCAGCGAGCACGTAGTGCCGCTCGCTATACATATATATATATATATATATATATATATATTTTTTTTTTTTTCAACCATTTTTATTTACCGAGAACTTAAGCGTTGTGAAATGCAGTTCCGTGAATAAACCACGTTTGAAATTGAAATTGAATATATATATATATTTATACCAAATATTGCGAGCAAAAAGATTTCTAGCGTTTGAGTATTACCAAAGTCTCTGCCGTTCTTTCGGAATCTAGACACTCTGATAAAATAACTTGCTGGCAGGAAGCTTGCGGTAACCTAAAGCACAACGTGTGTATCACGATGAGCGTCATCTCCTTTACGTAAGAGCGCGTATCAAGCAAACGACGACGGAGGACGTAATCTAGCCGTGAGTAGACAGAGACGCTAGGATAGGCGGTCCATCGACCATAGTCGTTTAGCATCGCGAACAACAACGTTTATCTTTACACAAAACAGTCACCTTTCGTATTGCATAAATAGCGCGTACGACACAATGGTCGAATTGTCGCTCATCATTGTGATGAGACTCTCGTCATTCATTGCAGCATTGTTTTAGCCAGCCAACGACCAGGCTGGCTGCACGTGTGTGTTGTGCTCATAGTTAGCCATACTAGCTAAATAAAGAGGCCGTCTTTGCGATCGGACGTAACCACTGCTTTCGTTCGAGTGCACCGTTCGCAGGCTCGTCTGTCACTGGAGACGGCCAGTACCGGCAAAGTCTGTCCAAAAAAACAGTTGTCACGTAAAAAGTTGTCGTAGTCGGTTGCAGGTAGGTTACGCTGTTCAAACAGCAGTCATGTACAGACATGTATTTTTTAGTAGTCAGTGGTCGTCAGGTTAGCGTCAGCGTTAGTAGTGTTTAACGCTCCACCACTCAACAGCCAGCTTTCATGATGGTCAGAAAGTGAGCCATACGTATGCAGTACGCTGCATTTCGTCACGTAAGGCATGGAGAGCAACGGAGGATGTGGGAGGGGGTTGTGATCTCCATTGCTAGGCAAGCAATGTCATCTGAGTTTCAGGCGGCATGTTGCTAGACAACAGACGGATGATGCCAGCGCTGGACTCTTCAACTAGCTCTCTAATAGTGTAAATGTGTTTTCCTTTCGCCGCTATCGACAGTAAGAACAGAACCAATCGTCTTGACCCAAAGGCAGCGTTGTCTAAACTATTTTAACATTCTCTAACGAAACACCTCTACGATCGAGAACATTGAAAAAAAACTGATCATTTAGCACAGTAAGACACCAACGCTGCTATCGAACAGCGGCCTGGGATTTCAAGCGTATTACTTGCGAAGAATTTAAACCTTAGTGGTGGTAACAAGGTGAGCCAGGCGATGAAGCGAGACATCTCTCTAGAGGCGTCGCCTAGAAGCGCCTAATCAGCGTTAGTACTAGACGAGGTTTGCTTCACTAATGCGTTTTTCTAATGTGTCTACATCATCGTCTGGTGTGCGGACTGGCTCGAAGGCCCATCATGGCCGACGAAGCCCTCGTTGTCGGTTGCGTTGTCCTCACCGGCATCACCACCATCATCATCGTCGTCAGTATCATCATCATCATCATCATAAGCCAGTAGCGACAATACGCCAACATTTAGCTATGCTGCAGAAAGAACAGCAGCCAGCAAGGTATGCATTCGGTTCATAGGGTCTTCCAACGGGTGCCCTAGGCCATAACTCGGCCTCAACCAACGTAGGCTTCAATGAGAATCTGGCTACATTTGTGTTGGTATTTTTATTGTTGTTGTTACTGTTGTTAGCGTTGTTGGTATCGTTCTTGTGGAGGGTGGCGACGGTAGTGCTCCGTAGGCTGCGCAGGCTCGGCCCCTGTGTGCCGGGGATCTTCTAGATCCGGGGTTGACGTCGACTTCTGAAGGTCTTCGGACTTCGGACGAGTAGTTGTCCGGTAGACGGCGATAAGAGCGAACGAAGGAAAAACGTACAGCGAAGAAAAGATCTATCTAGATCTAACCGTTCGAGGCGGCAACTGAAGAGCAAGCGATGAAGGAGTAAGAAGAAAGACCACAGGAGCAGGGCAGACAAATTGTAGAGAAAAGTAAGCTAGAGACTAGACAGAGGTAGATAGAGAGATAGATAGATAGGTAAGGAGAAAAAGCGGGTATAGGGGCAGAAAGAGGAAGGGAAGAATTTGAACTGAAAAAAAGAGGAAAGAAATACGCACAACGATGTCGACGGCGAGGCGAAGACTACTTCGGTACGATGTATTTGGCTGTTCAGTCGAATGGGTGGCCGGCCACACGAATACAGGTAGAAATGCTACTACTACTACTACTACTGGTAATAGTACGACCAGAACTGTTAATAGTGCTACGGCGGGTAATGCAGGCCACGACAGGAGCCAAACACCGGAGAGATGTCTAGATGCCTATCTCTCCATCGTATCGCTGCTCTGTATAGCGCTCAACGACGGTGACGTCCGATAATTATCCCCCCCCAACCACCACTACCTCATCTCACCTCACCTTACCGTCGTCGTCGCCGCCGCCGCCGTCGACGACGCCAACGATGACGTCGTGTTGTTTCCCATGCTTTATTCTGTAATGCCGGCATAGCCCGGCGGCCTAAAGACCAGTTATCGCTGCTGTTTCCACTAGCGAGCGAAATTAAGGGTAAATTAAGAGAAAGAAAAGAAACGGAAAGAAAAATGAATGAAGTGGCGGTGGCGGGGAATGGGGGGAGGGGCATCTGCTGAGCGGGAAAAGAAATGCGCCTGCTAAGAGAAAGAAGAAGGCGCGAACATGACAAGGCGTGCATGTTTGTGTGTATGTATATTTATATGTATATATATATATATATATATATATATATATATATATATATATATATATATATATACATTTGTGAGTTATATTTATAAACATGTAATGTTAGCACTTTAAAATGAACTATTGTCGCTGCGCCAACATTAAAGCAGTCGTATTAATTCGTTTTATTAGGTGACTATTCTTTAATTAGTTAAATATAAATCAACAAGATTAGCTATGCTCAACAATGTGCAATAACAATCCAACAACAGTTAAAAGATGCATCAAATCTGCAAAAAAATGCTGTGGTTAAAAGCAAATCATATGTTTTAAAGTGATGGAAATGTTACGAAGGTCAAGCAGTGTCCCGAGATACTGTGTATACGTTGTACCGTTAATTTCGCGACAGTCGTAAAGAGGCTGGACATGACCCCAGTTTGGGAAGTCCGTCGACGCCAATAACAGAAGACGTTGAAAAGGTTCGTGATATGTACTCAGCAATAGCCGAATTACTATCACTAAGATTGCTAAGAAATTGGGGATCTCTTCTAATTTAGTTGTAACAGTGTTGACCAATAGGCGTCAGAAGACTGGCAGCAAAGTTCGTTGCAGAAATATTGAATTTTCAGCAAATTAACGCCCGTCGCAAAATGTCCGAATTGAAGCTTCAGGCTAGAGCAGACGACCCTCGATTGCTTCAGGGAGTGATTACAGGAGACGGGCTATAAATTAGTTGCAATATTGACTACTTATAAAAGGATAAGTAGTCAATATAGATGATTCCTTGGGAATCCTAAATTGCATTAACTTATCCAAAAACTATTATTGATCGCAAGGAAACCGCAACCGCAAACTTTGCTCAACTCGGCTATGATTTAAGCAGCAGTCCACTACTATTTGGAATCAAGATGTTTATTCACGGTGAGGAATTCTTGTTTCTCGGGTCTACGACAAGTGCTGATATGCGCAGTTTAAATGTCTATGACACGTAATTTGTACATCGTTTTTGCCTGAAACTTGATATTAGATTGTGTAGAGAGCGTCACTTCTCGTCATATACTACACAGATCATCGTGGCGTCACCTCGTGGAAATTCAGGTTGCTTATTGAACGACCTATATATATATATATATATATATATATAATATATATAAGCAGACGAGTCCAGTGTCCGAGCACTGCACGTATAAGCGATGATAGTCGCGCGTGTGTTACAAGTGTGTGATCGGGCGGCAGTCTTGTACGTGATAGATTTAAACAACAAGCGTCTTTTGCTAGGACGCTAATTTTATTTGTTGATACTTGTTGCTGGTGATTATGTTATTTTTGCTGCTGTTGTTGTCGCTGTACATGCTGATACTAACGGCGGAGGAAGATGAGTGAGTTAGCTTATATATCTACGGCGAGTTGGCGTCAAACGTATGCATCAAAGTCTTACTCAACACAAGCTCACAAACGACGCGAAGAACAACCGACGCACAGACTGCTAATGAGAGTGCGTGGGATACATATAAATATATATATATATATATACATACATACATATATAGCTGCTTTAGCTATATTTGTTCGCTAGCATTACTACTGCCACTACTATACTGCTTGATGTTATTGTTGTTGTTGTTGCTATTTGTTTTTGTTGCCGATCTGAACCGCCCCTCCTGGGCTACCCCCCCCCCCCCCGCCCCCCAGACGGAGGCGTTCTGGCCCCGCGACGAAAAGCAGGGGAGGGATTCTCAGCATCTCGGTAACGTTTTCTTCATGTGAGCCGTGACGCCTACGGGTCGCCGGCGTGTCAGCCCCACTGGCGTCTTTCTCCGCGACCACGATCGTGGTGTTTGCGATATCGCCGACTCGTCTGCTGATCACCGTCACGTTCCGAACAGTGTCGCTCTGTCGACTGGCATGGATGGACGTTGCGTCGCGTCGCGTCGTGATCGTCGTCCGCCTCCGACACCTCTGTAGCTAGCCGGCTGCCGGCTACGAGCGATTGACCAACCAACCACCCGACCGGGCTGTGAGCGTGTGCTTGTCTATGCCACAACCACACATTGACACGCCCACCCGGCAGCACACACGTGCCTCGAATGCCATCACAACGCATCACAACGTTCTATTACTATACATTACTACTACGACTACTACTACTCGTGGCGGTACTATCATTAATACAGTTATTGCTATTCTCTACAACAACAACAACAACTACTAAAAAAAACAACTACTAAACAACAACTACTACAACTTCTACTACTACTACTACTGCTACTACTACTTCGTCTTCTTGTTTCGTCTACTTCAACTACTACACGATTGGTCGCATTTGAATTGGCCCGCCCTCAATGGCCGGCCGTATTCAGCTGGCTACCATCGTTGGACCACCGTTACGCCCGCTGCCGCCGCCGCCGCCGTACGTCTTGAACGGCTGCGAGAACAAGCACGCTGAAGCACCGCGATGACAATAAAGGTGCTGTTGCTGATGGTGATAATGATGATGGTGGTGGTGATGATTTCTTGTCGGTTGACAGCGTCTTTCGAATATAAAGACCGTAATAACGACGACGATGACGACAACGACGACGACGACGCCGAAGACGAACATGATGATGATGATGATGATGGTGATGGTGATGAATCTGAAGCTGATCATCACGGTGTTGATGTTGAGGCTGTGCTGCTGCTGTTGGCGCTTAAGATGATGTACCAATTATGGCGTTGATGGTGCCGATGATGGCGTTGATGGTGCCGATGATGCCGATGATGCCGATGATGGTGCCGATGATGGCGTTGATGGTGCCGATCATGGCGTTGATGGTGCCGATCATGGCGTTGATGGTGCCGATCATGGCGTTGATGGTGCCGATTATAGCATTGATGGTGCCGATTATAGCGTTGATGGTGCCGATGGTAACGTTGATGGTGCCGATTATAGCGTTGATGGTGCCGATAATGGCGTTGATGGTGCTGATGATAGCGTTAAAAATGCTGATGATGATGATGGCTTTCCTGATACTCACGATGATGTCGGCGTTGGTGGTGGTGCTGCTGCTTCTGCACAATGACGTTCATGATGCTGATTGAGAATGTTGATGAGGACAGGCGTCAATGATGATGAACTCGATGATCATCTTGACGATGGTGTTGATGGTCGTACTGACCAACAACTCGTCGCCCTACAAGGTTGACCTTCACCAGTTTGGTGGCGCTGTTGGTGCTTCTGCTACTACAACTGGTACGACAATGATGATGATGATGATGATGCTAATGATGATGATGATGCTAATGATGATGATGATGCTGATGACGACCTCGGCGAATAACTACTACGATTGTTACTACAGCTTGTGTCGACGGCGCCGCCTTTTCCGGCGAAGCGTGCATGACGACCGCCTTGTCAATGATGGCGGCCGCGGCGGCGGCGGCAGTGGCGGTCATCGACGTTCCTGTAACGTCCAGTTCAGGAAGGTTTGCCGTGAAGTCGCGCCGAGTCGCGCGATTTTGCTCGTGTTGCTTCTGCTGCTGCTAGAACGGCTGCTGCTGCTGCTGCTGGCTGATGACGGTGCTAATTACTAGATGCAAGAGTCTGAGCACGCAAATCGATCCGATTGCGCTCGATTATTCAACACCCGCCGCCGTCGTCGTCATCGTCGTCGCCGTCATCACCACCCATCGTTTGATTATGAAGCGGTGGACGCGGCCGCCTCCGCCGACGTGGCCGAATCGTGGGCGGGCGGGCGGATGAAGTCGAGCGTAGCCAGCCAAAGCAGCGGCACTTCAACAGTCACAGTATCGACAGCAGCAGCAGCAACAGCATCAGCGGGTGCGCACATATATCTATCTGTCTGTCTGTCTGTCAGTAATCGTAGTGCGAAAACAACAATAGAAACAACACTAACCACAATAACGACAACAACAACAACAACAACAGCAACAGCAGCCATAACATCAGTTAGCAGGCCGGCCAAAAGAGCCACACCGCAAAACTGAATAATTTATATATATATATATATATATATATATATATATATATATATATAAAGGCCCTGGTTTATAGATATATAAACCTAGGCACATAGACTTAGCTAATCCATCGTGATACGTAAACATAATGTATTATAAATGAAATTTGATATATATATATATATATATACATATATATATATATATATATATATATATATATATATATATATCAAGTAGAAAAATGCACCCAAAAAAATATATATATATAAATAACTTTTTTATATATGCATTCTTATATTTGATCCTGCCGTTGCTTGGCACGATCATTATCACCACAGAACATCATCGTCATCACCATTGTATTTATGGTCTTCATTACCACCAGAAGACAGCTGCACCGCATCGCCACCCTTATCATCACTACCATCATCATCTTTATGTTCTTCATTGTGTCTTCAGCTTTTCCTTTTGTTTTGCGTTGTATCTTGTGATATCGGCGGCCGCAGCTGTCATTGTCGTGTGTTGCCAATGCGTTTTTGTTGCTGTTGTTGTTTGTTGTTATTGCTGCTTGTTGTTGTTGTTGCTGCTTGTGTTTATTGTTGTTATTGTTGTTGATGCTTCTGCTGGTCTTCTTGTTGCCGCGTCCATCACCGTCGTCGTCGTCGTCGTTGTCATGTTCTGTACCGTTGCGTTCCTTCCCGCACTCGGTACTTACTACTGGCCTGCTTACTTTATATGCCTCTCTAGTTGCATATCGTCCCATATTCTCGAAAGTTATCTATCCCCAAGACATAAATGACGACAGCACCAGTGGACGACACCACCACCACCACATAGCCCCAGCACACACAAACATCCAGCCAGCCGACGGCGGTGGCCCGCTCGCCTTGTATATATACGTCTCGTAGTCTAGAAGTAACACCAAGTTGAATTTATTGGCGGCGGCGGCGGCGGCGGCGGCAGCGGCATTTAGCTCCGACGAGCTCCGTGCGCGCGTCAGTGTGAGCATTTGCTCGTCGTCGCGTTGCAGCTGAACATTTGCGTTAAACATTCATCCGCCACGCCAGCTTCAACGCGGCAGCCGCCACGACGATAGCCAGCGCGAAGACGGACGGACGGACGGAGGGATAAACGCTTGGTTGACTGGCTAGCTGGCTGCTGGTCTATGGCGTCTCGGCGGCGGCAGCGACAGCGACAGCGGCGGCGATGACGGGTGTCGTCGTCGTCGTCGTCGCTCGACATCTCACACTAGAAAGGAGAGTCCGTTTGTGACCGGTCATTGTCATAGTTCTCGGCGATGTCGTCGGTGTTGTTGTTTCTGTTTCTGTTGTTTTCGTTGTTGTTGTTGTTGTTGTTGTTGTTGTTGTTGTTGTTGTTGTTGTAATTTTTATTGTTGTTGTTTCTGTTGTTTTCGTTGTTGTTGTTGTTTCTGTTGTTTTCGTTGTTGTTGCTGTTTCTGTTGTTTTCGTTGTTGTTGTTGTAGTTTTCATTGTTGTTCTTGTTGTTGTTGTCGTTTCTGTTGTTTTCATTGTTGTAGTTTTCATTGTTGTTCTTGTTGTTGTTGTTGTTGTCGTTTCTGTTGTTTTCATTGTTGTTGTTGCTGTTGTTTCTGTTGTTTTCGTTGTTGTTGTTTCTGTTGTTTTCATTGTTGTTGTTGCTGTTGTTTCTGTTGTTTTCGTTGTTGTTGTTTCTGTTGTTTTCATTGTTGTTGTTGCTGTTGTTTCTGTTGTTTTCGTTGTTGTTGTTTCTGTTGTTATTGTTTCTGTTGTTCTCGTTGTTGTTGTTTATGTCGTTTTCATTGTTGTTGCTGTTGTTGTTTCTGTTGTTTTCGTTGTTGTTGTTGGTGTCGCTTGTCTTCCCAGACTGCGCCACCTCAAACCACCAACGGCAACCACAGAAGCGGCCAGAGCAGCAGCAGCAGCAGCAACAACAACAACAACAATAGCAACAACAGCAACAATAATAGCAGCAACAACAACAACAATAGCAACAACAACAAGGTTCGCCTCAGCGAACCATTGAAAAATAACTGATGAACACTGGTAGATATTGAAACGCGGGCAGAAACTAGGAGAAAACGAGAGGAGAGAGAGGGAGAATATCAAAAATTGGTCAGAGAAACAGAAACATTTTGAAGGAACCTCGTACGTTAGACTTGGAACTTCCCCCAGTGAGGTTTGATGATCCTCATTGTTTGGCTGTCACTTTGTGTGCGTTTATATATATATATATATATATATATATATATATATATATATATATATATACATACATACATACATATACATATATCGATGTGTATGCATAAAACGCGACGACTTACTAAAATCCACGACGTCATTTTTGTTCCAAAGGTCTACGGACCGATTCTGCCATCTTAAAATTTTCTACGGTCGCTCGCTTCGGCGTTGTGGCCGCGTCGCTTTTCACAAAGCGATGATATATGCCCATTTTCTTCCATACTGCACCACTACATATTAATCGGCGCTCCGAAAAAAAGTATATGACACTAAATCGTGGGCGGTAAGAAGAAGTGAATAGGCTTTTAGCCTTTAGAGCCCCCCATTTTGTACATGGTACTAAGTTTCCATGAGCACGCACGTTCTGACACTGTGCATCATTCGATCTATATATGTATATATATATATATATATATATATAAGCTAGGATGTCTACTTAAAGATTTCATCATAGCGTTCAGTCTACACTCAGTACTATGAGGGTTGTTCTCTTAGAGCTTTGCTTACTCTTGCTTCTCTCGCTGAGCGTTTTCGCTGCAGGAAAAAGGTCCCACGCAAAATACGGGCATATGGACGTGTCTCTTCCGCTCATACAAATCTGTCTTATCTGTCGGGCCGACCAACCAGAACATTGCAACACACAGATTCTCCTAGTGCTCAAATTACGACTAACAAGCGTCATTATGTTTCTGTTTTAATTCTCAATATTTTTTTGGTCGACACCTCACATGAACACCACGATGCTCACCAAATATCAGATATTAATTTCTGTTCTGTTCGTTGCTGTTGTATTTGTAGGAAGCGCCCCCGGGGGGACTACGGCAAAAACAGCACAATAAACATTTGCCACCCCTCCCTGTCCACACGCGGAGGCGTCGCCCCCCCTCGACGTAATAACTTGGACTTTTTGTAACATTTCATTGGCATCTTGTTTTTTCATGCTCACAACGTAGTTGCGTTGCCAGTTGAGGGTTGATCGCGATTTAAGCGATCCAGTGTCGAGCATTTGAGCATTTTCGATACTTGGCGATAAATACCAAAGAACAGCCAAATATAAATATCATTTTGTGTATATATATACATATATATTATTTTGTGTATATATATACATATATATTATTTTGTGTGTATATATATATATATATATATATATATATATATATATATATATATATATATATATTGAATAAATACAGTCGCATTGATTTGATATGTGCCGCGTCCGATTTTGAGTCGTGACTCATTGTTTTTGAGTCAACGATCCTCTGCCTTAACAATTATATATATATACATATACATGCGTGTGAATGTTATATATCAGTAGGAATCATATACATATATATATATATATATATATATATATCCGTGAATGTTATATATATGCAGGAATCATACGTCCATCTCATACAGTGGGTGTAACAAAGGCGCCGAACGATACGCCGTGGATAAGCGTCTTGCGGCTATTCATGCGTTGTTTTTGGTAGTGGAGGTGTTGTTGTTGTTGTTGCTGATTTCGATGTTGTTGCCGTGTTCTCCACACATTTGTCTCGTTCTCGAATCGGTCGCGCTGAGTAAAACGAAAACCCAACGAACATCATTTACATTTTCAATGTTTGTCGCCTGCTTTTCTGTTGTCACCTCCATTCGGCATTCGGTTGTTTCGGCTTATGTGCCTGTCCCGTCTGGCTGTTGTGTATGAATGTGGCGAGTGTTTACCAGTCCATCAAGTACTTTGTCTCTGGATTGTTCGTCGTGTTTGTCGCTCAGCCGCCCCGGTTCGTCTGTATGCTGAAGTATATGGCGCATCTTGTCGTGAGGAAGTGTTCCAGTCCCTGGCCAGTCATTGTCATCAATCATCATCAGCAGCATCATCGCCATCATCGTCACCACTATCATCATCATCATCATCAATCAACATTGCCATCAATCATATGTGACTAAGCGACCGGGACGATTCGTTTAATGTACGCTATATCTCGATGTGTATATGCCGAGTGTGTGTGCTTCGGTGTTTAAAAATTGTATGGTGGTGTATTTTTATGATCGAATCATTCTGTTTATGAGTGCAATGGATGTATATGTATATGTATATATATATATATATATATATATATATCTGCCGAGTGTGCAAACGTATTGTAAATGATTAATAAATCATTACTATATATATATATATATATATATATATATATATATATGCAAACATTTACTTGAGCGAAGTCACTGGTTCAGGCGTTCAGAAGAAAAGGGAGAAGAATATACACACAGAGTTTACCGTCTCATACTGCACGTATGCACACATATGTATATCATGCATTTATGTATGCATGCATATAGCACGCGCGAATACGCTGTATCTACGGATATGCGAGTGTGTGTAATATATATATATATATATAAATAAATACGCCTATACGGCCTAGCAGCTGCTTGCGAGCTTTGTGTCTTGCTGCTGCTGTTGTCGTTGTTGGTGTTGTTATTGATATTGTTGTCGACATTCGTCTGTCTCCAAAAGGATTCCGCCGCCGCCGCCACCACCGGTGTCGCCAGGAGAAGTTCCGGTTTCGTTCGGTGCGCATTTTTAACGGAGTGGAGAAATATGACGACGTTTGTGGTGGCGGTGTTCCTCACGCTCACTGACTGATCTTCAGCGAGCCGCTCTCTTCTTCTCAGCCACTCGTCTGACTTCTATGACGGCTGACTGACGGCCGCAGTGTTATTGAGGCGATCCGAGATTGCCGTCCGCAGTTCAGTTTCGCGTGCCGTTGGGAGGACGGCGACGACGACGACGACGAAGGTTGGGAAAGGAGAGGCTGCTACGTCGATCCAAGCGACATCTCTCTCTCTCTCTCTCTCTCTCTCTCTCTCTCTCTTTCTCTCTATCTCTCTATCTATCTCTCGCTTCGTTCTCTCTCTATCTATCTCATTCCCTTCTCTCCCTTCCCCTCTCTCTATATCTCCCTTCTTCCTCCCCCCTCTCCCCCCTCTCTCTTCCCCTTCTCTCCCTTCATCTCTCTCTCTCTCTCGCTCTCTCGGAAAGCGTTACACAAATGCAACACATATTATCTATACAGATATATATATTTTTAAATATCCATGCGTCCTTCAGTGTTCATATTCCTCTCGTTTGTTCGTCTATACATTCGTCTCGATCATCATCACGTGATATCGTACGTAGGCTCGCGTGCCGAGGTTTGTCGTCTCGGCTCAATCTTTCGGTACTGCTGCTGCTGCTGCCTGATGCACACAAAAAGATAATGCCTACCAATCATTGGTGAATAAATCTGAATGTGTGATACACAAACAGAGATGCTACGCAACCGTTGTCGCCGGCGCTTCAGTCAAGTTGAGAAGCAAAAACACCGACCGATAAACGCCCGATTTGGAACTTTTTAACGTTTATAGTTCGAGATCAAGTTCAACGCGAATGGGCAACGGTGGGGGAGGGCCGAAACAATACCGCCGGACGGTACCATTCATTCGCTGTGTGGCTGTGCGTGTCCAGCTGAATCCGTCTGATTACCAGTCTGTTCCCCGTGTGCATTTCGTTTAACGCGTCTGATGTAGGGTTCTTTATGCAATAAAAGTGTTCTTTGTGCACAAAAATAAACGTGCAAACACAGTTTTGATTGAAAATCGGCACACCTTAATACGTATATAGTCTCACGACATTAGTAAGCGTTCGTGTTGGACGGCATTGCTTGAACCTTTCTTTCTTGTTGAACTGGCTCGGCGATGCCCACATAGGATCATCCCGTATTTCTCCCTATATTTCTTCTACATATATATGTGCAGTTTCTCTCAGCTTTAGTTTGACCCAATTAGACATCAAATTGGCAAATGCGTGTACCTCTTATCAGCCACCATATACATTCCAAAGTAATGGTGTATATTATTCACCATTGACGGTACAGTGTAGCCGATCACCTCTGTAATGGTGGTATGAATTGGCTGATTCTATCATAGGAATCTGCACCCTATTTATTTTCTGTGCGGTTAACGAATTAGTTTACCCGCTAGTGCTCTGGTGCATATATATATATATGTATATATATATATATATATATATATATATATATGTGAAACAAATCATTATTGTTACTAATTGTGTGGTGCTAAACAAAACGTACGAATGGGACTTTATTGCTAATATGGTGGCTAACATACTTTTTATAAAAAATATTTAAAAGTACGTTAGTAACAACAACAGCAACCACAACAACCACAACAACAACAACATCAACAACAACTGCGATGTGCATATTAAGGACAATGCTGTATGAATGGGATGCTCAATGATTTGCTCGCACCCAAGCCATACGTAGTGAGTGAGAGAAATTAGCCCATAAACGGCTTATAAGCCCGGTGCTCGCCAGCCAGCTTCGTCATCTGCGCACATGAGGGCACGCTCTTAATGTGTTCTCGTCATCTTCCGACGGGCCGCTTCGGCTCCAAACCAGTTGCTCCTCTGTTTTGTTCTGTCTCACGTCACGGTCTCTTGTGTTCATTTGCTAACAACGCCATCAATGAGACAGCATTGAAGAACGAACAACAACATCAGCAGAAACAACAACAACAACGACAACAACAATAAAAGGGACAACAACAATAAACGAAACTTCAACAATGACATCGGTTGGGATTACCGACACGGCTCATGGAAACGTCGACAGCCGTAAAATTACTGTTAACGACAGAATGGCCTTAGGAGTAGTCGTGGAAACTTTAATCGTTGTAAAAGTCGTCGTAGTAGTAGTAGTAGTAGTAGTAGTAGCGGTAATGATTAGAACTAGAATGACAGCGGCATCTCGAATGAGGAACTTCACACACAACAAGCGCGAGCAACATATATGTATATATATATATATATATATATATATATATATATATATTGCTGAGGGACAAAGCGACGGTGACAACAACAACAGCAGCGGCGGCAACAATACCAGAGACAGCAATTGTAACAGGGGAGACAACGGCAAATACAGCGAGGCGTATCGGTCTAACTTTGAGTCGCTGACCAGGAACCCATGTGCGGGCTACCAGACATCGACATCAACGGAGCCACCTCCGGGTCGGTCGTGTTTTCTCGTTGTTGCCTCACCCAACGATGTTGGCCGCAGCAGAATTAGGAGAACCACGTACGACCATGATCATTTTTACTATGTTGACGATGATTATGACGAGGTTAGCGTTGTGACAATCTCTCGGCGCGACTCTCACATGGCTCTCGATCAATCGGGCCATCATCAATTTTATAACGATTTGGTAATAAATCAGTAACCTTATTTGAAGCGTTTAAGTTGACACATGCTGATGTTTATAATAATAATAATAATAATAATAATAATAATAATAATAATAATTAGCCGCTTGTTTGTTATACCAGCATTCGCCAGTAGCCGCATCTCTCCGATTACACTAATGCTAGTCACACCAAAGTAGATGATAATGGTCAAACGTCATTCAGTCTAGGGTGCCAGCTTGCTGCAAGTCAAGCTTGTGCACAAGGAAGTCTAGCTAAACTTTTCGGGCTGGCCCTTAGCCAAGATTTACGGTCCACGAGACTGCATTTCGCATTGCTTTATCGACAAACCCCCATAAATTGCACAAATAGCGGTGGGCAACGGTGGGGCTCGAACCCTATTTCCTACGGTAGCGAGGCGCAGGCGAATACTGCACCACGCCACCGGGCTCTACAGCGGGGGCTATCTAACCTTGTGGGTTTCCCCGTACGTACCCGTATCGTGGAACAGTCGAGCGGAAAGTAGGCACAACTTATTTTTATTTTCGGCAAGGAGTACAAAGCCCGAGACGGCCGATGTGGGTGCCGGCAGAGTTCAAACCACAGTGTTGGCTGAGGTAAAGATTGAAAGGTGAGGAAGAAAGATCGATTGGTCTAGATTGATGGGCCGAGATGGACCTCTGGACAGACGTCATCCATCCGCTCGTGGTGAATCTTTGGTTTTTGCCTCGTTTGATCTTATTCTGTTGTTGTTGTTGTTGTTGTTGTTGTTGGTGACGTCTCTCTCTCTCTCTCTCTATATATATATATATATATATATATATATATTCGTGTATGACTGAATATGTGTATATTTAGAGAAGTAGTTGGCGTTGTTGTTGCAGTCGCCTCCACCGCCTTGTTCTCAGTTCTCAATTACAACCAACACAAGTATGTTCCATAATGGCGCTCCGATGCTCTTGTTGTTGCTCTCACTGTTGTTGTTGCTGCTCTCACTGTTGTTGTTGTTGTTGCTACCACTGTTGTTGTCGTTGCTGTTGTTGTTGTTCAGCTTGTTCTGCATGTTCTGCATCTTGTTGTTGTTGTGTTGTTGTTGTTGTTGTTGTTGTTGTTGTGTTGCCGTCGCCGTGATGAATTCGGCTGCAGCTGAACGGCAGCAACAACACTCCTCTTGTTGTCGGCAGCAGGTAGTTGTTTTGACTTGTACGGCGGCGGCGGCGGTGACTACAGCATCGACCGCCGGCCATGGATGCCTTTTTCGGGTGGCCACAGCCGGCCATTATTGCGGTCATTATTGCTACTACGGCCGCCTAACCACCACCACTATCACGGCTACTACGAGTTGTTAGTACGGCTTGTTACTACGACCACTACGGGTTGTTAGTGCGGGTTGGTTCATCGTCATCATCATCATCATCATGATCATCATCATCGTGATTGTAGTGGGTATCATGGGTCGAGCGAGGCGCGGCATGAATGGCGGCCTGCGCGTACAACGACGACAGGGCGGGAAGACGGCGAGAGACGACGACGACAACGACGACAGCATCAGCATCAGCAAGCAGCAGCATTTTACGTCCGCTGCTGTTGCTGCTACTGATTCTCCTTCGGTCGCACTTATTATTGTTGGCGGCGTTATTGTTGCTGTTGTTGTTGTTGGTGCTTCTGTTGTTTTTCTTGATAGCGTTGTTCTTGTTGGTGGCTTCTCGTTGCTGCTACCATTGTTGTTGTTGCTACCACTGTTGTTGTTGTTGTTGTTGTTGTTGTTACTACTGCTACTGCTGTTGTTGTTGTACTTCTCGTTACTACTGCTATTGTTGTTGTTGTTGTTGTTGCTGTAGCTGACAGTTGTTGCTGTTGTGGTTGCTGACAGTTGTTGTAAGAGCTTCTGTTGTGCTTGTTGCTTGCGCTGTTTATGTTCATTGCAATATTTTTGTTATTTGTTGTTATTGTTGCTGCCGGTTGTTGTTTTGTTGCTGCTGCTGCTGCTGTTGTGGCGGTGGCTGCGGTTGAATTTGTTGGTATTGATGCTTTTGTCGTCGTCGTCGTCGTTGTAGCTTTTGTTGTTGTAATTCTTGTAGCTCTTGTTGTTGCAGAACTCTTGTTGTAATTAATGTTGTTGTTGTCAACAACAACAACAACAACGACAACAACAGCAGCAGCAGCAGCGATTGCTAGTATAAGCCGTACGTATACGCCGAACTGGTAACAGGTGTTTGCTACTACTACGTTTCGACGTTGCTGTTACTACGTTTTCGACGACTATTCATTCAATAATCGACCGACGCGAACGGACATCATTTCGATGATGGGCACGAAATATTATATATAGAGGAGGTTGTAGTGGTGGTGGTGGTGGTGAACCAGACGGCCATAGAAAAAATAGTCATAACTACGTACTTCATCATGGTGGTCATGCTGTCGATGCTGGTGGCATAATTGTCGTTATATTCATACTGATGCTGATGATAAAAAAACAATAATACGAATAATGATGGTGATGATGACAATAATAATAATAACAATAATTATGATGGTGATGCTAAGTTAGTAATCATGTCGAAGTTAACAATGCTGTACGTATTATTGTTGTTGTTGTTGTTGTTGTTGGGGGTGGTTTTGTAAGTGTTGTTGTTGTTGTTTTCCATGATGCCGAAAGGTAGTAGCAGCAGTAGTAGTAATAGTAGATGTAGTACAAACTGGAGCAAGTACGGGAGGCCGCGAGCCGACTGCAAGAGGCGTCCACAGCGAGCAGTTAGCGCGGACAAACGAGTACAGGAATTCTCCATTTTTCAGTGATGTAAAACGAAAGTGTACCGCTGGAAATGGTTATATCAATAATACCATAATATTAAAAAAAAAAAAATTAGTAGTAGTAGTGGTAAAAGTAGCAATCGTTATAGGAACGACTACAATAGCACCATATTGCTTCTTGTTCTGCTATTGATGTTGCTGCCATTGTTGTTGTTGTTGCGGCTACTGCTTGTTTGAATGTGGCCCATCTTGATCATGACACCGCCTCGATCGACCACTGTGTGCTCCCCTTCTGCCCGCCTCCTGTCTATATATGTTTGTAAGCACTCGTATATCTCAGTGCATACAACAGGCGGTATATATATATATATATATATACATCTATATGTGTGTTTTCGTGTGGATATGCGGCTACCGCAATGATGGCTAGCATCAATGAAAAAACGTAGTCTTGTGTCGGTCTGTCCGCTCATTCGCTCCGTGGTCGCTGCTGAGCGATTGAGGGACGAAGATGCGCCGAACGTATAAGAAGAGACAGGCTGGCTGGCTGGGAGGGCCCGTATCGGCTCAGCGCGCCGCACCCGATATTGATTTCGGTGATGGTTTCGTTGTTGTTTCTCTCTCTTTCTCTGGATCACTATTCACTCACTGCCTATTTCGCCCCTTTTCGCTCCCATTCTCTTACATACCTCGTTAGCTCTTCCGTCGTTTTGTTTCGTCCTCTTTCACGCTCTCTCCCCCTCTCTCCCTCTCGAGTGCATTCCCTGCATGCCGGCGGCGCCGTAATGTAGGCGGCTCATCGCCAATTGGACTACTTGTATTACCGGTGAAACTGGCACTCGACGGCGCGACCAGAGCGCACATGGCCTGGCCCTGCCCTACCCTGCCCTGCCCTTACCCTGCCCTGCTGCCCAATCGTCTTGCCCAGCGCACCGCAGTCAGTATACGCCAACCGCCCTCATCATCATCATCACCATGTCCATCACCACCACCACCACCATCATCTTTATCATCATCATCCCCACCATCATCTTTATCATCATCATCCTCAGCAGCAGCACTGCTGTTCTGCATGGACTTGCTTCGCTTTGCCGTTCAAATATGCCCGCGCACGCACGCATATGGTCTACCACCGCCGCCGCAACTACATCAATTTCGACTCTGACGCTCGATGACGCTCGCGCTTGGCGTGGAATGGTGGCGCTTCATGGTAATAATAATCATAATCATAATAATAATGGTGTGCTGGTCTTGGCGCTGGTAACGATCCTGGCGGACCTGGCGTTGCAGCTTTTCGCGGTGGACCTTGGTTGGCCAGAAGGACCAACGGAGCTCGTTTTCGTCGACAACTTCTGCTGTTGTTGCTGCTGCCGCCTCTGCGTTTGTTACCGCCTCTTCTACGTTTTTCTGCGCTTGCTTTCTGCGCTGGTGCACAGTTTGATGGCCACATTGGCTGATGTTGGTTCAGGCTGGTGGTTGTGGCTAGGTGTGGGCTAGATAACGAGCTCAATCAATAATTAATTAGCTATGGTTGTTTTGGGGCGCCGCCACCTCGGTTGTGCTGGTAGTGGTGGTGGTGGTAGTGGTGAAGATGATGGTGAATTAACGTGGGTTCGATCATTCTCTAGCGCCGTTAACCGACGATTGATACACCACCGGTCGGCCGCCGTTGCATCACCGCCAATCGCGTCTGTGTGTGTTTAAGTTAGTTTGAAACAAGACTGCGAGGGAAAAAAACTTAGTAAAAAAATATTACGAGTAATCTCAAATCTCAAAACTAGATCAAATAAAAGTATATATATATATATATATATATATATATATATATATAAGTAGAAGCAGCGTAGTTCAAGGGGGTAGTCCTCTAGTCATGGCATCTACTGGGGTGTCGCCGGGTTCGATGCCAACTTTTGATCGAATTTCTTTGAGCTATACTCATTAAGAGTATACTATATCATAAAACCAGATCGTTGGGAGTCAGCGGCTGTGATGCCACAGCGACTGTTGGGAACAGCCCTAGATTACCATTCGGTCCGGCCCTCGGTGCATTGATGAGATCGTTTACGGTGAGGTCCGAACCCGTAGAGGACACAGGGGCAGTCTCGAACTGCAAACAATTTCCTCAACAAGGGTAAACAAGCAACCGGTATACATCAATCGGTAGTATATTCATATCACGATATTATTTAGCTATTTACAACCAGCTAAATAAGCCGGAGGTCGCCGAGGAGTGACTGACGGCAAATTTGATCAGAGTTGGTAGGCGTTCCGTTTATTGTAATTTGTCAAAGCAAATACCTACATGTATTTAAGTGTTTTTTTCTCAACCTAGGTAAGTTATTTTCTCAGTTGCTGCAATGCAATACCAACTTGCAATGTAAAGCACGCAAGTAAATGTTCTGGGGAGCAAATTTTTTGAGTTCGGAATCAACTCTGTTCTCTTTGATGCCAAATGAACAAGACGTGCTTTGTGCCATGACGAAGTATATCAAGATGAAACGTCAACGACTGTTTACGGTTACTTTAACTTTCCGACGGGATGGTAGATAACCCGGTAGATATATAGGCATTTTCAATATATGTGTGTGTGGAGGCAGAGGATATAATTATACCGTGTGTAGATGGTAATGTCACAGGTAAGATCTTGATTCTATAATAAATAAAAAAGGACCATAACGCCGAGCGCCACGTTGTTGTTGTTGTTGTTGGCTTGATTGTCGTGCCTTAATCGGGTTACATGTAGATTATAGGCTGTCTTGTGCGATAAAGATATTTTAACATATATTTTACTAATATTATCGTTATCTATTTTATATCGTTAATATCAAATTATGAGTAGGTAGTTTGCTTGAGATTGACTAGCTGACAGCTGTCCTGAGAGTAGCTTTAGCAAAGGTATGCTTTGCGCTTATTGGGGCTCTGCCATTGGCCGTCACACATTTCGAAGGCGACTTTGAAGACGGTGCATTTGTTGTTGACTCTATCGACGCTCGTTCGAGTGCCTCAGTCGGGGGGAAAATCGCTCGCTGAACGCACTAGACAACCGCTTCGGTCCGTGAGTGAGAAGCAGTGCATCGTTTCGGGGAATCGCTCTGAATGAGTCTCGAATCTTCTGCTTCTTCGAAGCAGTATCAAACAAACGGAAGAACGAGCGCTGTTGCCCAGCGACACCGGAATTCAGTCAACTATTCAGCTGCTGGTCGCTGGCCATCAGACACAGACAACAGTTACAACGCAATACGCAAGAAAACATGAGGTACGCAAATGAACAGGTAACAGGCGGTCTTATTACGGACGGACGGGGGGGGGGTCTGGCGCATGCCATCGCGGGGGGCTGTGTGATGTGGGCTGATGGACTATAAAAAAACCGCTCCACACACAACGAAAGGATGCGAAACAAATGCTTTTTACAAGGTTGAAAGTGCCATCGGGTCGGGCAATAGCGTTGATACTGCTGCTGTGCTCTTTCTTTTTCTTTCGATCGTTTAAGTCGATCGAGAGGTTCAATGGTTCCGCGTACAGACGGTGGTGTGCCGGGTGGTGAATGGAGAACCGTCAAATACGCAGCGTCGCCCGGCTATTTGGTCGTACGTTTCGTTGGTCAGGCATAAACTCGTTATTGTAACTAACATGTAACTCATTCGGCCGCTTCCGGTTTGTCGACAAGAAATAGAATTGTCTACGGCGCTTACGATTATGAAGCTATACACACACATACGCATATATAAATGAACACATCTAATGCTTGTGTTCCTCGTACGCGCGTTCTCTGAACGATTGTTAATATCGTTGAAAGCGTTTGTTGTCTCCATGGCGTACATCTATATTGAATCAACTGGCGGAAAATTTCGTGGCGTTTAAGCGCTACTATAAAGGCTGTTGATTTCAAGTCTAGTAATGTGCAGTTGCGTATCACCGCATTCGCTTGCACGTGCTATCAAAGTAGTGTTCTTTTCTGCCATTTTAGATATGTTGAATTTTAAGAACCTGAAGATATGGGTCTATGCTAGGCCAGCTGTACATGAATGTATGGGTGGTGGTGGCCAGACGGTTTGAATCGATAGGTTGGCTGGAACCAAACAAGGAGAGTCAAGCACAGACTTTTGTGAGCTGGGACATGCTATTATATAATCACAATGCTGATGTGACGACGCCACCAGTAGCACAGGCTCGATTTCAGGCTGTTTGGCGAATCCACATGATCCGCTGTAGCAGTCGTTCATTTATGCATTGCTGAGTTTGCAGATGGTAATCGTTGAGTTAACCCAACACGTTTACGATGGCGCAGAAAATACTGTTCAGGCTGGCCGTTTTTAAGCTTATCTATAAGATTTCATTGTAACGCTGTGAATTCAGATGCCATCTTGGCTCGCCTTGCACAAGGTTCTGCGGAGATGATTCGTTTTTGTTTCAATCCTGAGCGCATGTCGCAAACGACTCGAATCCCGATTTTTTATTAAGATTTTCCGTAAGGCTATTGCCCGTGTACGGTTTTTCGTTTCATGATTAATTTTAATCCACTCCGGCATTTACCTTGTCTAAATTGGAAACCATGCAAACCAATTTAAGAGTGGCCGGTCTGGGTCTCGAACCCAGTCCTCCCGAATGCAAGGCAAAGGCTTTGCCACTAAGCCATCTTGCTCGGTGATGGGGGAAGGACTTTAGAAGTTGTTTTCTCTTACACGGATATGCACCTTCGTATTTCTACTATTGCAATACGTTGCTCTAGTACTCATTGTTGCGTGTCGAGGTCCCAAAAGAGGTTTTCTAATTGAACACACACACATATTTATATATATATATATATATATATATATATATACATATATATATATATATATATTTGTCGGTTTTCATGTTAAGTCCCAATTTTTTTGTTAGAGGCTCACATTCCGATTAGGATTGGTGGCCCGTTTTTGCGGGAAGATACATTGTCACAGCATGAGTATCTGTCTGTGTTTTCACGGTTCATGTACGTCAGCGTATATGTGTCTGTGTGTATGTAGCCGTCTTTACTTTGTTAGTCGGTGCTCGGTGTCCCGTATTTTTCTGTCTGAACAGGAGGAAACACGTAGACCAATAGGTGTCAATAAGATGGCCGCATTAATATTAAGTTGTCGTGGTAAGCGTTAGCTGGCTATGATGAGCACCGTCATAGCGCTGAGCCCGTAGCGTGCTCAAGCAATGCATGCCGTCACGGCGTAGTGCTGCATAGCCTATTATTATTTTTATTATTATTAGAATAGAAAGCGCCTTTATTTGCCGAAATAAAGGGTGGAAAAGGAGACTAGGTAGGCAATGACGCCCACGAAGCCGCCTTGTTGTGCGATTCTCTGGCTACGCGCCAGGCGAACATATTATTGATTGTTTCGAGTCTTGCAATACATTTTGGTAAAAACATTACTTGACTTCTACGATTGTTCATTGTCACATTGAAGAAACGGTCGATAAGATCAGCACTTGCAAGTTGCGCACGCGTGTCGTTTTTCTTCAGTAAAATCGACAGCGACGGAAGGTTAACAGCATTCGGCTCGATATCACATCTTCTACAGAGTTTTTTTTAGAAATCTTCTTTGAACACCTTTGATCCTGGCTATGTGCTTGCACAGGTGTGGGCTCCAGACGGGTGAGCAATATAAAAGTTTAGATAGCACAATTGCTTTATACAAACGAATATACGCATTTGGGTCCTTGATGATAAAACATTATTATTATTGCACAACGAGAAAAGGCCACTACCCCCAATTGTCGTCTGTAACGGAAATATCCGTAACGGTACTGCTGATGTTGACAAGGCGGTGAAGTGTTAAGCAGACGGCGAAGAGATCGTTGCACTAACGCAGGTTTCTTACACTAGGGGGGGGGGGGAGGGGCTATTACCCCAGGACTCGTTAGAGGAACGTTCCAGGCATATTCGAACTCATTTTGTGCTGCTGTAGTGTGTGACGCGTGCTGGCTGTAACTACTGAAATCGGCATGCTTACACAGAGTGGAGGTGGACCTTCGTAAGAACCTCTACAAATCTCTGCTGCTGCTGCTATTTCTGTAGCTGTTGGGCAACGACACTTGATTTGGTGAATCTCTGTGTCACAATGTAGAAAAAACTACTGCTTTTTAGCCGTAAGTGAAAGTGCTAAAAAGAAGCGAACACGCCGCACTATGCTACATAAGACGACAGAAGGGGAGCCTACGACACTGGTGGCATCAGCCAGTCATAAGTCTCACTGATTGGACTCTGTCGACATGAGGTACGCATTCGAGGAAGATACCAAGGACGTGCTTTTAGGTAACCGAACACACATATATATATATATATATATAAGTGTAACAGTAGCGACCAATAAGTCGAAATTTCCAATTCCCGGAAGAGGAGGAGGAGGTAGAAGCTGTGCAGCCCACTCTGAGGGATCAGACGCCGACGAAGGTGATGCTGAGGTTTCAGTTCGACGGCACCACCGGGCCTCAGTTGGCCCTGCCGCCGCTGCTGCTGCTGTGATGCTCGGCATTGCAACTGCCCGGCTAACCGGGGCCCGGGCCGCATTCTACACTTTACTATTGCTACTACGTTCACGACGACTTCTACGATTCGCACCGATTGGCACTACCAAGAAGAAGAAGAAGACAACAAGCGGCAGTGGTGGTTGTGGTCTTGGGTCAAAGACGGCCTGTCTTCGATGTTCTTTGCGACATCTATCTTGGTTCTGGATAGCTAAAGTGATTCGCTGTTATCGATCAGCGCTGCACAGAGACTCGTTCGGAGTGGCCGAAATGTGAACGCCGATGAAACACGACTGCGCCGTGTTACATGAGGCCTATTACTTGTAGGCAGACATACAAACGGACAGACAGAGAGATAAATAGCGAGACGGGCGAATGGGATGAGCATTGTCGAACATCCATTAGCACCTAGACCACTGCTTAGTGTTACGACATTAGCTACTACTGGCTTGTGGGGAAGCAGTGGCAGTGGCAGCAGCAGCAGCATCAGCAGAAGTTGCTGGTTATCGTGACGCTGGTGAAGCAACGGCCCAAAGCAGCGGTGTCTTTCGGCCACCGCCTTGGCGCATCTTCGTTTGACGTAGAACTGAAGTGGCGAAGCGTTAGTGAAAAACGAGAGGGGGGTGGAAAGAAAAGCGTAGACAAGCGAAGGAAAAGATGAGAATAGGAAAGCTAACGGTCAGAAACAACCACAGCAGCAACAGCAGTAGCAACAGCAACAACAACAACAATAACAACAACAACGATAGCAACAACAACAACAAGATAAAGAACAACAGCTATAACGAAATAAGAATTTGTTAAAAAAACAGAACCATTCTGTGGATAAACAACAAACATTTAGTGGATACTTGTGTTGCCGCATTTTCTACAGTTAAAACGGCAAAATTTGCCAGGTGCCATTTTTCTTACGATTTTGCAGATGGCCACGAAACCCAGCTAAAACGCATCGAGTATGTTACCGGTATCTCGTTCGAGCACGTACGACTACCGTTATTGGTCCACAGTCTACTGCACTAATCGAGCTAACTGTCCTTCTTCACAACTGTTTTTCTAGACCTATGCTCAGAATCTCTGCAAGTATATCTAGACTAGTTTTGTCGTAAAGTTTGAGTTATTTAAGGCACTGCTTCTTTGGAGACGTCCAAAGAGTGTCGTTGAATCTCGGGAACCCAAGACTGTATCTCCAGATACTGTGCACTGCCTGGAAGAACAAAGCTTTCAGGCCGGTATAACGAAGGGTTTCCCTTTGAGCTAGGAGCAACAGCTGATTTGCAATATTTTTGAGTCGGTACTTAATATCAAAAGAAGCCAGTACATCAGAAAAGTGCGACATTCTTTCAGAAAAACCGCACGCTGCCTTCAGCCATTTTCATTGTTACCAATATTGTCTTTATCAATAAGTATTTTGGTGCAGAATTTGCTAGCGACTAAGTTAGTCGCATAGTCGCTGTATTTGAGCGTCTTAGATATTGAAACACCTCGGCGCCGTATTTAACTTATAGTATTACCAGCCTCTTCATCGAGGATGTACGTGTCAGCCGGGTTGGAATGACCAAAATTTAAGGTCCCGCATTTGCTCTGTGTCGACAGCTTTGGATCCAGATACCCAATTCACGCCACAAAGTCGTTTAATATTTCTTGAAGTAGAACTCATTATTTGTTTTCATTGATAGCGCTACAGATCGCAAAGTTTGTATACATTTGAAGATCTAGAATAGTTAGTTCCTTATGTGCAGCCACGTGTGACACGCGAGCATGATGACAGTGCGTCTTTGACTCAAACGCAGAAGATTTTGTTTGTAGGTAAGAGCGCAATAACATTTAACAATATTGACCCATTTGCCATCAAAGTCGATGTTGATTTCATTATTGACCCTTATGCCGTATTTTGATATGATTTTTAAAAGCCTCTTGTGCGTACCCGACTCGAATAGATGTTCAGACAGTTTAGTAAATGCGACACTATTCACAATTAACAGCATTTCTTCATTAGATTCTTGGAGTGCTACGAGTCAAAATACCAATTGAAGGGATGGGTACCTTACGTGTGGTACTTGTGTGTATGCTTTTCGTGAGACGAGTAACGACATTTGAAAATAAAACTGATGCTGCTGGCGCCACTTTTATTTTGTGGCTGAATGAGTAGTCGCAAGCATTGCTGGCTGTGGAGTGAGAAAAGACTTGTTGTTGTTATTGTTGTTGTTGCTGCTGCTGTTGCTGTTGTTGTTGCTGTTGTTGTTGCTGATTCTGTTGTTGTTTTTGTTGCTGCTGCTGTTGCTGTTGCTGTTGTTGTCTCGCCTGTACTGCCTTCATCCAGTTATTCGTCTTTCACTGGCACTCAGTTACTTGAGCGAACTTGTTGCCACCATCATCTTTGTTGTTTGGAAGCTACGCTGGCAAATGGACGATGACCGCAGCGTGATCGGCCGGCTCGGCTCGTCGTCCCATTGCCGCTGTCACCGATTGATCGCCTCGAACTTCATCGAACGAATCCCGTTCAGTCAAGAAACAACCAAACTAGTTAACTAACTAACTAACTAACTAACAAACAAGCAGATCGACAGCTGGCTGATAACAAAGTAATGTTGACGTCGACTGAAAGGCGGCCAAACGGGCAACCTACCCGCGGTATTGGCGGCCTCCGGCATCGCTGCGGCTGGCGAACAAACGAAGACAAGTTTGTCGCCGCGATGAGATTGGCGGAAGATGGCTTCACTTTGTCGTCATCATCTTCGTCGACCTCGTCGTGGACCCCGTCTTCCACCTCAGCCATGCTCACCGCCTTCATCATGAGAAACATGATCAGTGTCATGACAACAACAACAACAACGATGACGATGATGGTGATGATGATGATGATGATGTTGTTGTAGTTGTTGTTCTCGTCATTCCGTTGCTCATCTTCATTCTTCTTCTTCGTCTGCTTGTTAATTTTTCAACCACTACCGCGGCGATCGTTGTCGTTGCCTCCAAACTGTATGCTGTTGTTATGAACGTAGTCGTGTTATTGTTGTTGTTGATGTTGCTGTTGTTGTTGTTGCTGTTGTTGTTGCTGTTGTTGTTGTTGTTGTTGTTGTTGCTGTTGTTATTGCTGTTATCGCTCCTCGTGGCTTGGCGCTGGTCTCCGCCTCTGAAGGAAGCCAGCACTATGAGGGAAGCGCTGTTATGGCCCTGTGGCCCTGTGGCCTTGTGGCCCGATGCACCGGATTAAAGAGGTTATCAGCAGAGCAGCAGAAATCGTCGTCGTCGTCGTCGTCGTCGTCATCGTCGTCGACGACATCGATGTTGTAGTGCGTCGTAGCGCGGTAGTCTTCATCTTCTTTGTCCGCCGTTGTCTTCGTCAGCGACAGCACCATCGCCATCGTGATTCTATTGATTACGATACGAATGTCGTTCAAAGGTGCGCTGTTATTGTAGTTGCGGTTGTTGTTGTTGTTGCTACTGTGGTTGTTGTTGCTGCTGCTGCGGTGATTGTTGTTGCGGTTGTTGCTGTTGTTGTTGTTGCTGCTGCTGCGGTGGTTGTTGTTGTTGTTGCGGTTAGTATTGTTGGTATTATCGTCTGTCGATCGTCGACATGCTCTTTGTCGTCACCGCCGTCAGCATGGATCAGATCTTCGGCGCCCGTTGCCGCCACTATGAAATCGAACGAAATAACGCCGCCGCGATCGCCACCATCAGCAGTAGCAACAACAACAACAACAGCAACAATCACATCAATAGCAACAATAGCAGCAACAACAACAACAACACCAACAATCACATCAATAGCAACAATAGCAGCAACAACAACAACAACAACAACAACAACAACAACAACGATTAAAAAATCACAACTATCTTCAGCCAGTCTGTCAGTCGGTCGATAGATCGATCGATCGGCGCTTTTGCACGAATATTTTGCCGGGCGCTCGGCACCGACGACATATTACCACTACCCCTTCCGCCCGCCCTGCATCAAGCAGTCAATTCGTATTTACTCTGTACGATTCTTCTTCTACTACTACTACTACTACTGCTACTACTTTGACTACTTTGCTCGATTACTTTGACAACTGCTGTTGTTGGCTGAGACCAACAGTTAACGGCAAACTACCACCACCACCACCACCATTCTCACCACCACCACCACCATACACACTGCTCTTCTTTGAAGACGATGAGTGCTTTTTTTCCGATATGACAACGATATGACCCCTACAACAACATTATTGCCTTTACTAGTACTTCTGCTGCTAGAAGCTGTATTATTACTTCTACGACTACTTCTACTATATAATAGTAGTAGTGATAGTAGTATACTACAACTACTATAGCTACTATGGATACTCCTTTTACGGCTAATGAGTGCTAGGGGCTGCAGTAAGCACTGCGCCAGTTACTACAACGACGGCGGCGGCGGCAGCTGTACGAGTACTGGTCGTATCAGACGACATTACGTCTCGACCACGAACGGTGCCCGGACCGTTAACGTTCAACTTGCCAGCAAATCATCATCATCATCATCATTATTATCATCGCATTGCAGGGCCACTGGGTCACCCGATTTTTTGTTCCCTACCTCTATATGCATGCTTATCCGTATGCATTTGTTTTACACTAATCCAATATATGGATATATATATATATATATAAATATATATGTATATATATATATATAAATATATATGTATATATATATATATATATATATATATATATATATATATATATATATATATATGGGACTAATGTATAACAAATTTCACATCTCAATGGACCCCTAAAGATGAACTTGCACATTCATAGACATTGCTGTCCTCGTTGCAAGCAAAGAACACAAAACTTTGACACCAATATATATATATATATATATATCCATGTATCTAGAATATATATATATATATATATATATAATATTTTTACAATAATTCTAGCTAACATAATAAACATATATAAACTAACGGGTGGTTTTAACGCATTAATACGACATCGTATACATACACATTCTTCGTGAGACTCGAGAAAACCACCGACTGACTCTGACACGTAACGTGGTGGAATCCGTGTGCTGCAAACGCCGTTATTAGATGCTTCCCCCTTGTCCTTCCCCCCCTGATCTCGTATACTCGTATGTTTCAAACGCTGCTGTCCTGCTTAATCCCCACTGCGTCTAAAGTTCCTCTGTCAGTAGGGGTGATACACACACACAAATATATATATATATATATATATATATATATATATATATATATATATATATTTATATATATATATATGTATTTATATATATCCCCTAGAGATACGTGCGTTACAAGCAAAGAGGTGATCTACGTGATATACATATGTACTCTCTCTCGTGTTATATATATATATATATATATATATATATATATAAGTGTGCCAAGTTCTAATTTTAGACCTTTAAGCATTTTCACGAGCCGTGCGTACGAGTGAGCACATTTCTTCTTCGATTCTTTTTACCATAAAGGGAAACTCGTCAGCTGATGACTTGTTGTATACTTGTCTTGTACTGTGTCTGCATATTGTTCTACAATCCAGTTTGTTGTTGCATTTCTCCAGTTTGTGAGCGGCTTCGTTTTGCAAGGACGACATAAAGGCGGTGCGACGCTCTACATATTTGTGCAGCCAGTTAGGTTCTGGCGGCATTTTGCACGTACGCGTACTGAATGCCAGAAGGTTAAAGAGTGGTATAGAAATCTGGTCTTGCGCCGCCTATCCACCTGCTTGCAGCGCCTAAATCTTGATGAACCATTCTAAACAATGTGTTCATGCTGTCCGCTTACGTGCGCGACGCATCTAAGGTTCGATGCGACTGCTCTGTTTACCGCGGTGTAGTTATATATATATATATATATATATATATATATATATATGTGTGTGAGAGATACATTTATATATGACGCAGTTTGTCGTTTCTATATCTCTCTTACGTTTATATATATATATATATATATATATATAGAGAGAGAGAGAGAGAGAGAGAGAAAGAGAGAGAGCAATAGAAAACAAACCGCGTTATTTCGATAAATGCGGAAAAAGATGTAGCAATAGCAATCTTACCATATATATATATATATATATATATATATATATATATATATATATATATATATATATACATATATATAAAGAAGGAACGTAAAACAAACTATTGATTTTGTCTCTACATAATTAATTTTTACAGCCAACGACGGCTGAAAACGCGAGCGACGCCTCGGAGCAGAAAAATACACTGACAGCAATAATGACACATGCCAAACCCATGCTGTGCATGCTGCCCGTTGGGTTTTTTTAATGATTTTACTCTCATGTAAATATTTATAATTATCCACTATCGATATACTGCTGCTCCCGCAGCAAATAAAAAGAGGCTAAACAGTAACGCCAGTAACATGAACAACAGAGCCATTTCTTGCGCTACCGCTTTTGCAGATAGTTTCATCACAGACAAGAACACTACTAAATAGATACGAGCGGACGCGAGGGTATATACACGCAAGTATCAGTTCATCACTCGGTCGCAGTTAACTGCTATTTATATAAGTAGTGTGGCTAGAATTAATCTTTTTTGAGAAGGTTGTTTTTAAGCAGTGCGACTGCCGTCCTTTTGTTGTTGTTGTTGTTGTTGTTGTTGTCGTCGTTGTCGTTGTTGTTGTTGTTGATTATGACGATGTTTTTGTTGTTTCAGTCGGCGTCATCGCCGTCGTTCGTAGTTCTGTACTGTGTTGTTGTTGTGGTTGTTATGAACTCGCCATAGCTTAGTTATTTTGTTGTTACACTGCCTTGCTGTTCTTGATAGGTTTAACGCCTTGCATTTTTTTTTATATATTACTGTTTGTTGTTAGAACCGCTACTGTTACTACGAATATACTCTACTCTCGTGAATGTTAGCGTGAACAGACAGATACAACAATGGCGGAGGAGAGGTGCATTTGGCAGCCAAATAATAATAACAAGAATAATAATAGACGCCCAATACGCGAACGGACGGACGAACGAAGCGACGCCAACGAGAAGCGAATAGCAAACAATAATAATAATTAAACAAATGTGATTTAATTAGCGCGGCGATGACCAACCGACCGGGCGACCGCTGGTGGTCGAGCTCTATCTACAACGAGTTAACGAGGAAAGCGAGCACAGAACAAGGTGTACGTACAACATAGAACAACGGGCGTTTCCTTCCTGCCTTTCCGCCTCCTGTGCAGCCTGTTGTTGTTGTTGAGGTCGTCAACATCACATTGAGAAGGTAGCAGAATGTCGCATCTTCCGTTGCTGTTGTTGCTGCTGCTGTTGCTGAAGCAGTGAAGTCATCAGCGTTAGCCATCAGAGGAAAGCAAGCAACGCACCGAGAACCTGTACCGAAGATCCGAGGTGCGGGATGAACGGAAACGATGAAGAGAGGAAAAGCGAAGATGAAGAAGATGATGGTGATGATGATGATGATGATACAGCAAGAAAGACGAGAGAGAAAGACCGCACGAGAAGGAGACTGAGAAAGGGAGCATCATTTGAGATGATGGTGATGATGATGATGACGTTGCCGTAGAGAACGTCGTACGAGAAACGCTTTTCCCGTACGTTCATCCATGAATGAACGCATAAATGAATGGGCCACACCTTACGCACAGACCTAGTCGCCATTTTACCTTACCGACCGCGCCAGCCAGCGTCGAGTTTCGATGAACGTTAATAATGACCATCACGGCCACGACGAAGACAGAAGCATTAGCAGCAGCAGAAGCAACAGTAGTCTAGCTGGTAGTGGTGGAGGCAACAACAACAGCAACAACAACAACAACAACGATTACAAAAACAACAGCAACAGTAACAACTACTACAACCGTGTCGCACTTGTCTCGTGTCGTTTTTTGCATGATGCGGCACTTTCTTGTGATGTTTGCGTTCCTCGATTTTACCCCCTGTACACAAACATCCAGACACACACATAGGGATCGACGGATCGATATATGGAACCATCACACACACTATATATATGTATGTAAATATATATATATATATATATATATATGTGTGTGTTCGTCTATTCAGTTATTTGCTAAGAAATATATGGTGGCTACTATTGGGAGGGGACGTACGACGTAACCGCAGGCTGAACGAGGGGATCGAGGAAGAGCGTCGACACCGACCGGCCAATAGATCGATCGAGCCATGACGATGATGGCGGCGACGGTACAGTTCTTACTGAAGATCCATAGTCAGCGGCGAGCAGAGGACGGCGAGCATCAACAACAAAAACAACGACTACAACAACAACAACAACCACCATCACGATGGCGTTGATCGTGATGAGCTTGATGATGATGACGACGACAACGACTATGATGATGATGATGGTGATGATGCTGTCGTGGTTGATGATAATGATTACGATAGGGGCGGTGGTCATCATTCTCGTTTAGCCGCGCTCGCCTTTGAGTTGCCTGCCTATTTACCGGCCTACATGAGCACGGCTCCTTGCCAAGCAGACGCGGTTGTTGTTGTTGTCGGTGCTGCTACTGCTGGTGTTGCTGTCGTTGTTGTTGTTGATGATACTGTGATTATTGTTGTTGTTGTTGTTGTTGCTTTTGCTGTTGTTGTTGTTGTTGCTTTTGCTGTTGTTGTTGTTGTTCTTGTTGTTCGGAGTCGAATGAACGACATTGGTCAAGACTACGTTGGGAGCGGCTAATACGAATCTCGTAGTCTAAATAGCCAAAGTAGCGACGGCGGCTGTGGTCGCATTCGAACATGGTTGACCAGTCGATCAGTCCGTAGTAACAATCACGCTTAACTACCATGATTGGCCATTCGACGTCGTACTCCCGTCGCGTTGTTGTTGTCGTCATCGTCGTCGTCGTCGTCGTCGTCGTCGTTGTTGTTGTTGTTGTTGTTGTTGTTGTGTGTTGTTGTGGTGTTGTTGTGTTGTTGTTGTTGTTGTTGTTTGTTGTTATGTCTTTTTGCTCTGTTATCGTAGCTCTTGTGTTGTTGTTGTTGTTGCTGTGTTGTTGTGTTGTTGTTATTGTTGCTGCTGTACTACCGGTAGCTGGTGCTGTTATAGAGAAGAAGAGGATACATTATAGAGGCGCCACCGTGCCGTGGTACAGTAGTCAAAATAGTAGCAGTTGTAGTGCTATTTCTAATCGCGGTCTCTAAAGTAAGTAGTCGACTCGTAGGTGCGTCGGGGGGGAATAAGAGATAAAATAGATGAAAGGAGAGAGATAGAGAGATATCGAGAGATAGAAAGATAGATAGATAGATAAAAAGATAATACTAGATAGATAATAATCTAAATAAATATATATATATAATATATAATAATATATATAATATATATATATATATATATATATATAAATATATATATACATATAAATATATATATATATGCCCGTACGGATAGTGGCAGAATTGCGGCTGAAAGCGCAGCAACCTAGTGCAGTGCCGAGAGACTACGTCTACTATGATTATACAATACTTGCCGGCCAGGCTAGCAAGCGTGGCTGACGCCCGACGTCCGACGCGTCGGCCGACGCGTCGTAGGGTTTGGCTCAATGACTCTCTGAGCTCCTGGCTGAGATCGCGCACAGCCAGCGAACCAGCCAGCGAACGGGCCAGCTACTTGTGGTAGATTCGGGCTTCCGATAAAACAAGAATTCATTAACGGGCACGCCTCCGTTGTTCGGCCGCCGCCGTTCGGTGGGGGAACAGCGCCGCTTTGAACAAACACACGCTAACGACGGCGGCAAAAGCAGCAGCAGCGGCCACCACCAACCCACCAACGAGCCAACCAACCAATCAAGCAAGCAACCGTCATAGCATTATCATCATTATTATTATTATTATTATTGCTGTTATTGTTGTTGTTGTTGTTGTTGTTGTTGTTGTTGCTGCTGCTGGCCGTTGTAGAAGCGCGACCAGCAGCGGCGCCTTGTTTTCGGGATGGTTGTTGCTGCTGCTGCTGCTGTTGTTGCTGTTTTGTTGTTGTTGTTGACGTCGTCGTCGTAGTAAAAGTAGCCGACAGTCTCGTCGTCTGGTTTCTTTGCTTGCTGTTGGTCAGTGTCTGTCTGCTGGCCGCGGCGTAGCACACTCTCTCGCTCTCTCTCTCGCTCTCCCTATAGCTGAAGGGCGCGGTGTACTTTGTCTGACCGTGGTGCCGTATCGACGTACTGTATACTGCCCCCCTATGAAAGCGTAAACACGCACGTATACGCATACATGAACCAACAGACATACTTTCATATATATATATATATATATATATATATATATAGATATATTTATATGTGTGTGTGTAGATTTTGTATAACGAATAATGGGCAGAGCATTTGAGAAAATGAGACACCTTACTTTATCCGCCAAACACGTCTACCGTGTTACTTTTATTTGTTTTAATGAAGAAAAACAATATATATATATATATATATATATATTTTCTTTAAAACAATATATAAATATATATATATATATATATATATATATATATATATATATATATATATATATATATATAATTTCGTTATATGGCGACACAAAAGATACTTCACGAATGCATATGTAAGTCCTAGCACATTACTAATAAACTTTGACATAAAGGCATTAGATGACGTGCTACATTAGCGCCGAACGCAGTGCGACATTTGTAGTCTCCGTGTGGACGAACTAAAACAGCTATTAGGAAACAAAGTCTATTACAGAGATGCCCCAAATGCGTTCGTTCTAAACATATGCTGGTAATGTTGATATAAAGAATATATCTATGCCGTGCAGTTTCACGAGATTTTAGGACTGTTTCGTCTGCGGGACCACCGCAGCAGGCTAACGACGGAAACAGTTTGCAATAGGTTCACTCAATGCGGTGCAAATCGTACTATGCTTACGTGAGTTCAGTAATATCTGTGCCTTGTACGACTACACACAGTTATGTCAAATGTCCTCGCCTTGGGTCGACAACGTCCCCGCTCATAACGCCTTCACTGTTCAAACCAGTTTTTGGCAACTAATTTTTCTTGGGTCACGCCGCCCTTCAACCCTTATAAACCGATCATCTTCAACCCTTATAAATAAAATCCAAATTAAATGGTATGTCTTTTGTCGGACATTTGAACACTCCAGACATTCAGTAAGACGTTACGCGCGTGTTAAAAATGAACCCAAAAATGATTTTGTGCCAAGCAATTTAGAGAAACTATTCAATCGTACAAACGAGTGTGTAAGCTGGTAGGTTTGCATTATCACTACACGTCGCAAGTCTAGCGCTATTGAGGCGTAAGCGATAAAATGTATAATTTATTTTTGATAAGGGACTTTGTTCTAAAACTAGTATAACACCGTGGATATAAACACGTACAAATATATATATATATATATATATATATACGCACATTTTTATGTATTACATGTTAAACAATGTTACATCTGGTCTGAACGGATTATTGCAAATCCTTCAAAAAAATACTTTACTCCATGGCGCCTAAGATAGAGGCCGCGTGTTCTCTGCAAATGGCCAAAGACAACGCTTGCCTCAAAAATTGACCTTCTCTTCAGTCACTCGTGACCTCCTGAATTCGCTTACTTAAATTTGAGAGATACTTTGTTTCCCTTGCTGATTGGTCCTAGTGTCTCTATAGCAATAGGCACAAAACTATATCTTGTTTCCAGTTCAGCGTATTTAATCCATTTTCTGGCGTTCGCGTGCTTTGCAACCCTCTCCGGCACATTTATTTTCTATATTTAATTTAATTCGACCCTATTCTTCAAGTTAGGAACTATTAGTTCGAGAGTATATATATATACAAAAAAACTGCAATTGCTTATAAAGACGTGCAGACTCACCGTTGTTAAGTTTTAATGTCGTGTTTTTTTGACATAATAGTTTTATCACCTCATCTATGGTTGTATTTTTAATTGGCTCCATCACAATCGGGTATAATCGAGCCAAGGAATGAGTGTCTCGCATTTCTACTATAAAACTTTCTCCTGTGTCATGCGTATAGTGAATACGCATCCACACTGCTTGTCCTTAAAAAACACAACAAAAATCATAATAAATATTTGTTGTAATCTTTGCTTTGTTCACAGTTTATCGACAGTTTTATGTACTAGCATCACTAGACAATAGTTCTCTCATCAGCCCGAATTGTCCTAGAGGAGCTCGCTGAACTATCTTCGTCTTGATGCTTTTTATAGTTGCAGGTTCGGATAGACCGTAGGCGTACTGACATATACAGAGAGCTTTCAGACATACTTAAATAAGATTAGTAAACTGGATGCAACTTAGTTGGGTGGAAATAGTTCGTATTTACTTTACGTAGCAGCATTCAAGCACACTTATTCGTAGCGCCAATAGAGATTAAGGCATAGCATCTCACTGCTCGGCTTTGGTGTTCTTTGTGTTTGCTTCTATGTTGGGTGTGCTACACGCTGGCGGCTTCGGCAGGAAACTCGGCGGGGGCGGAGGTCTAGCTGATGAAGTCGTAGACTACGGCCACTTTGGAACCGGTAGTGGCCTTCAGCACGCGCTCCATGATCCCTCGCACAAGGTACCAACTCGGTGAGTATCTATTTGTTAACTCTTTCATGTTGTTTTGCCAGTACTTTGAAAATACTATGTATACATTTAATACTTCGCCGAGCTCATATATATATATATATTTATATATGATGGCTCAGTGGCAAAGTCTTTTCGATTTAGAAAGTGCGTACTATATACTCGAACTCGCACTGATTAAACAGTATAGCATGATATAGATGAAACCGAACGCAGGCTAGGGAGCTGGTACGAAACTTCACGCTAACGCAAAACATTGTGATAATTAGGCAGTATTATAGCCATTCTGATAATTCAATTAATAGTTGAAATGCGCTGCAAACGAGTACGTTAGTAAACACTGTATACCACAGTAATAATATAATGATATACGAATCTAGCAGAACACTGTGTAACATGCCACACAGTCAGTGCATCAGATGCAAAAGATATTCAACAAATAATGGTAAATAAAAATTATATATATATATATATATATATATATATATATATATATATATAATCTACTTTCGCGGCTTCTATTTGAGTTGAAATTAATATCGAAGTGATCTGTTATCGGCCATGACCTGAACCACATACATATATATATATATATATAATAAAGAGATACATTGAGCTTTATGAGGGACCCCATTTACCTACACTGGGTCATTCGTTACACACGTGCCGACGATGTATGACCCCTTCTTACGGAAATGCGATAACAGGCGCGTTCAAATCATTCACACCACCGACGTTATGAGGGAAAACAAAAACCTGTGGCCGTTACCAACATAGAAGCAGTCATTGATGAATGAGACTTCTCTCATTCTCTTAGAGTATGCGCGTTTCATTTTTTTCCATCCTATATTATCTCTTCAGTCAACAACAACTATGTGATGGTGTGCTTCATATAGATATTTAAAAAAATTTGTATAGACGAATTTCATACAAAGTTTAAATAGCTAGGTCTACGCTAAGCTGTAGCTGCTAGTTACACAGGCAGTTGACAACGAGGAAATTGCAACAGGAAGTAGAAACATCGTATCGGCGAGTTTAGCTTACAACAGTCACACTTACGATAGCTGCTTCGCGTATGCATATGTCCGTAGAGAACGGGCGTCTCACCGGCGTTTTGTTTTTCGTGTTGTGTGTCACAGATCCTCGTGAGCCCACAAATGTTTTTGTTTATCATTGTACGTAGGTGTATATGTGTGTGTGTGTGTGTGTTCGTATGAACATATGTTCGTGCAAGAGCCAGTGACTGAGATGCTCGAACCATAGAGCGTCGCCGGGCCGCATGAGCTAGCAGCATTTGGCGACGTGAGCGTCAATCCAATCGCCGGCGATCCAAACGCACGGCCGCCTGCCCACCCACCACTGTATGAGAGAGCGAGTATCAGCAGTGCAGCAGCGCGATTTGACACATTTCTGTTGTCTTTTATAACATAAGACACGACGCCGATTTTTGGCAGTACACATGCGTACGTGTTGTGAAACTTACTATCGCTGCCGCCGCCGATACTGAACGCACGAGTCTTGAAGGTAGTGGTGGTGGTCATCATGACCGGTGCCGGTAGACACAACAAGGACCGAGAACTAGCTGAGCCTACTACACGCCTTCGGTTGCGTCCATCCTCAGCCCACTGTTCTTCGCAAGAGAGGCGGATGTTGCTGGATGTTTAGCGTGAACAAATGACCCCCGTGGGTTGACTTCAGTCTGAATAGCGACAATCGTCTGTTGTTGACTTCATGCCGCTGCTTTTTCTTTTTCTTCGTTCCCCTTTTTTCCTCATCTTCTCCTTCTTCTTCTTCTTCATGTTTCGCTTTCTTCATCATGCATTGCTTGTATGGTGGAACCGAGTTTGTAGCCGCTCGAGTTGTCTAGCTAGGAGCCTGCCGCTAGGCAAGCCCTCCTCATCATCCTCGTCCATGCCAGACCCGCCCGTGAAGTCCTGAAGGTTCCTGTCCTTTTTCTTGGTTTTTGTTTCTAAAACAAAATTTCTGCATTTTTACTCCCCACTGGATTTTTCTTCGCTTGTTCTCTCTGCGTTCTAATTGTGCTCTCATTCTACGTTGTGATTCTCGCTCGGTTCGTCTTCGTTCGGTTGGAGGGGTTGCTAAGGCATCAGCAGTGTGGCCAGTGCCGTTGACGCTACCGCCCAAGACGACAAGAGAAACAGTAACAACAACGAAGCAACAACAGCAGCAACAACGACAGCAACAACAACGAGAACAACAACAACAACAACGACAACAGCAACAGCGATGGCCTAAGAAGGGTAGCCTCGGCCTGCGTATAGTCAGTCAGTCAGCCATCAAGCCAAACAACTCACAACTGCAACGGCAGCAGCAGCGGCCGCGCTGCAGTCCGGCGGCGATGTACAATCGCCACTGCTGCTGTTGCTGTCGGCAAGGGGAGCCGCCCTTGGATGCAGGGGCGACTCCCTCCCCTGGCGGCATCGACGACTCGGTGTAAGCAGACTCTCACAGCATACCAATGAAGCGGGTGGCGTTTCTGCTGCTCACGACTACTACTACTACTACTACTACTATTACAGCTACAGCTATTCCAATGCTAGAAGCTGTACCGCCGCAGCTATAATTGACTTCGTCGTCGTCGTCGTCGTCACCCCCGTGTCGTAGAGAGCCCTGGGAAAAAAAGTGTGGGGGGGGGTAAAGAAAGGAGCGACGGGGAGCGAAGGCAGCCGCCGCCGCCGTGAAAGGCCCAAGTGTGTGAATGACTGTGAGCCACAGAGTGGGCGTGGGGGTGTGGAGGTGGGCTGTAAGCGGCCGCTATGTTTGTTTGTGTTTAGCCTACATCAGGCCCAGAATTGGCCGGCAGCGAGACGGATACCCCACTGCCACCACAACCACCACCACCCCTCCGCGTCCTAGAGTGATCCCCCCCACCAAATGCCGCCACCTTCTGCCCTTAGCCCGCGCGACTGAGCTGCCGTTGGACTGCTGGTGACACTACTGGACCGATGATCGCCCCTTCTATTTCCAATCAAGCTTCTATACCCTTGAATATATATATATATATATATATATATATATATTGTATATTAAGGATGCAAGTGGAGCGACAATTGTCTCCCGAGAACGTGTGCACTGTAAATGTTACTTAATCTCGTATAGGTTTATTGTATATTCAATTCAATTTCAATTTCAAACGTGGTTTATTCACGGAACTGCATTTCACAACGCTTAAGTTCTCGGTAAATAATAATGTATATATATATATATATATATATATATATATATACATGTTTGCATATGTTTGGTTTAGTCAAAACCCATATGATGGAGATTCATTTTTCACGTATTTAAAGGGCGCACCCAATTCGTTGAAGGCCTATACATGAACATTTGGTTGTGCCACAAATAAGTGGCAGCCAGCAGCCTTTTCGTGTCACTTTGGCTAAACTATGTCGTTTGGTCGACTTTGGTATCTTCCTGAAGTATTCTTTGGTAATGATCAAATGACTAGTGTAGAAAAATGAATATAAGCACGAAAAGTTTTCAGTAACAAGGCGGGAAAATAACGCGGAAACAAAAAAAAACGGTAAATTTCGAACTACTGGTAAAAGTGGATTCCGCCTAAAAATGATCATGCCGTGCCTATGGTGGCGAACCAAAATTGGGCAAAAATTCGCGATTAATTGCCGCGTTTAATTAAATTTTAAACGCAATTATTTGTTTGAGGAAAATTGTTGCTATACATATATATATATATATATATATATATATATATATATTTACACGACACGTGTATCAGGATATACGTGCTGACCTATGTGTATACTGTATACTGTATGTATACTGACCTTGACCTAAATAGTACGTTATGATTGTACCATGCTGATAGACCACGTCAGCTACACATACATATATCGTCACCCGATAGTTAAAGTAGTTAAATCGTGATGGCTAATGACGGCAAAGATGACGACTGTATTACATACTGGCTTCATCCGGCCCTCTCCGTTCCTTCTTGGCCTAGCTGGAACCGTATCCACAACACGGCGGAGGACAACAACAACAGTCAGACAACAACAGCAACAACAGCCACACGTTGTTGTTGCGCTTTGTTGTTGTTGTTTTCATTGTTGTTGTTGTTGCTGTTGTTGTTTTCATTGTTGTTGTTGCTGCTATGCGCAGTGCGTCAGGTTGCAGCGCATAGATTCGAGATGCAGATCTGACCCTCAGACGACGAGACGGAAAAGTGGCAAGAAGTGACGATTTGGCGGAAGTGGCGCATACTGGCCGGTCTTCGGTCCACAGACACCAGCCGACAGGACTTCGTGTGACCTGTCGGCTCTCGATCTGACATCATCGTCATCATTGTCAGCCGCAGCAGCGGCAGCAGCACCATCTACCTACCTGCGAGGTTCTAACTCGAGTAGGCAATTAGATATACAACACTTACAAGGCACACACTCTGTGTTGTAATCGAGAGAGAGCGAGAAAAGAGAGAGAGAGAGAGGGAATAAAAAGAGGGAGAGAGATAACGAGAAATACGGAGAGGGAGAGAGAGAGCGAGAGAGAGATAGAGAGAGCTTCCTCTTCGGCTTTCCCTGCCGGCGCCACACATCCACTTCCTTCAGAATAGCCTGAATTGATTGAACCTTTTTGTAGAGAAGTCTGCAGGGCGTAGCGAAAGATAACGACAACTTGGGAAGGAATATAGGGGAATAGAGGCAGAGCGTAGTACGAATATACGTGCGGACTCGGGATCGTAACCGTGAATCTAGGCTGTGACCCGCGGACTCACCGCGGGTAGACGCCTTTATCGTGTTCGTAATGTTTTCGTGATGTTCACCACGACGTCGTTGAGATCGTTGCCGTCGTCGTCGTCGCTGCATAGTGAATACGTTACCGCTCGTTAATGTTGTGGTTGTGTCGGTAATTAATTAGCATTGAATAGGAAGGCCGACGGTTGATGATAATTTATATGAAGACCATGACGACGACGATGATGATGGGTGATCATGATTAGTGTGATGGCGGTAAGGATAGGCAGCGGTGGGGAGTCGATAAAAAACATCCGCTCGTCCGTCTGGTCCTTGATCATTGGTAGACTGAACCAACAAATCATGATAATATCAGACGTCAACAATTGACGATGAAATTAGACACAAAGTTATGATGAATGCTAATTTAATTTTTATAAGCCCGGACGACGACAACAACAACAACAACAACAACAACTGCAGCAAGATTTGTAGCAGCAGCAATGACACGAACATTGCCAAAACACAAAACAAACGTGGGGATCCATACTAGAGACTCAGTCATGTAATACTCAGGCGGCGTTTGTTTTGTTCGCAATCTGGTTGACTATATATATATATACGAGATGAGTTGCTGGGTTATTGTTTACGGAAAGGCAACGAGCTTGTGCCTATTAAGTAAACTTGATCCTCAACGCATTACGTCATGCAGTTAGTTGCTTCTCGCATGCGCATTCTGCACTATTATCTGGCTTTAGAATAAACAGTAGCTTGGGCAAGATAAGACGCTGGTGCTTGCAAATGACAGTGTGCCGTTGGCTAGGAGAGTTGCCACGAAAGCCCTTCGCCTCTTTAATTCTATAGAACAAAAAATACATGCTCTTTTGCTAGCGTGAAGCCTGCTTTCCTATACAATCAAATTAAGCGCAACCATAAATAGCCTCAGTCATGACCCTGTGCAATGTCATGACGTTGTTGCAGACGATTCATGACCTATGGCCAATAAAGCCATGTTTCTCTATTAAAAAGAGCTCAGGTGTTTATTCAGTTCATTATGGCGTTTTTAGTAAGCCTATGCGACACCCATATATTGACACATTCCATGTAGCTATTGCGAACTAAGTACAAAGCAACTCAACCATGCGGTGCTGTGAATTGAACTGCATAACTGTACGATCTCGTATCCCGTTAAATGCGTACAATACAGTCTACGAGGCAAATGTATTTACATTTAAAAAATTACGAAAGTAAGTTAACTTTCAGAATTTAGATTCACTGCATTGCGGTACGATCATTCACAAATTTAAGCCCGAAGCAAGGCAGACTTTCTCCGCCTAGGCAGTCGCATTGAGTTGTGTGGTTGTGAAAAAAAGCATCTTCTTACGCAAATAAGCCTTCATAGACGCCTGTTTAATGTCTTTTAGCTGGTTTTAGCTTGTTGGTACCTTACCGTTTCTATTTTCGTCAGTCTTCTTGCCGAGATCCAATCCCTTCATAATCGGTATATGAGTCAGTATTGTGTATGCATGTATGCTATACAGATACAAATATAGCGGTTTATTTTTAGACAATGTTCTGCCCTGAACTAGGCCCAGTTAACAAACAAACGTACACCTATCTGTACGTTGTATACATGCGATGAACCGATACACCGTTTCGGGGCGACGACACTATAGAATTTAGACAAAACCTCGATTAATAATAAGACAACATTTACTATCCGCATCGTTCGAGAATGCGGACGAATGGCTGGCTAATCGTAAGTTGGATTGTCGTCAGATACAAGAGACCCGACCATGAAGCACGCGATTGAAGGTAGACAGGAATTCGGGGATGGAGGGTTAGAGAAATTCGGAGATGGAGGGTTAGCCTTAGCAGTCATCGTAGTAAACTAGTGAAGTTGTAGTGACAGAGCATCAGTAGCACTTCGAGTCGCCTTTTTGCTCTGTGGCTTGGCGCCGTTGCATGTCGGGCGTTTTTGTGGGACGGTGGGAAAAAACTGCAAAAGCAACAGGCATTGAAAGAGAGTCCGCGAGAGAGGCGGGGCGAGGAGAAACAAAACGATAGATAAAGTGAGAGGAGAGGATGAAGGGAAAGGACAAGAACTTGAAAATAGAAATCTACATGTGGTAGGGCTTGACAGCAGGAGACTGGGAAAGAGAGACAAATTATATATATATATATATATATATATATATATATATATATGCAGAGAGAGAGCGCGAGTAGAGGGGGAAACCAGGGAAAAGGGTCACATTGCGAAAATAAAGGTATACACAGAGACATCGTGTCAAATGTATGCAGGTAAGAGATACAGCCGGATGAACAGGTGTAACGGCAACAGGGGTAGCCAGGGGCACACACAAAGAAATATATATATATATATATATTATAGGGCGGTGGGGCAGAAAGAGTGAGAAAGAGGAAAGGAAACCGCGCATTTGCGTTGCTGGCAGAGCAGCTTTGGTCGCTTTGCTGGTCGCGACGCCTTTGATCTTTTGCTGCTGTCGTTGTCGTCGTTGTCGTCGTTGTCGTCGGCGTCGCACTCTTCGCCGCTTTCGCCAACTTCGTCGTTCGTCTCGTTTCTGCGGAATTGAATTAGCACTTTCGTCGCCATTAGGCCATCGTCGGAGACCGCACAAGGACAAGGACGAAAAGAAAGACGCAGAGGGCGCAGTCTGAGAGCAAGCGAGATAAGGGGATAAGGCACACACGAACGAGATTGTTGGCTGAGCGGTGGTGGTGGTGGTGGCGGTGGTGGTTTGGCCTGTGGGCCGCAACAGCCGCAGGGCGGTGACACGATCGACACGACCGCGAAGGACGACATGGAACAGGATCGTCGCGCGTAGGACGCAGGAACTCGGGCCAGTCGAGGGCGAGGCGCCGGCCGGACAAAGTTTCAAAAGTTTGTTCTTGGTTTTCGGGATGCTCCGCTTTCCGTCGCTTTGGTCCTGGCGTGCTCTCGGCTCTGTCTCTGTCGTTTGTATTTCTTTGTTCTTCCTCACTCCACCATCATCAATATCATCATCGTTATCATCATCACCAACATCGGTCTTATCACCATGAACATCATCATCATAACAGCGATGGGGCGATCGCCAGCACCACCTATGTGTATGTCGGTTTGATCATCTCATCGCAGCAAGCAGCTTTGAGGTGTTTCCGCATTGCACATGCACAGACGAGCCGAACTTTGATTGCCAAATAAGTAGTAGTCCGACTGACGAGGTAGCTCTGTGGAAACTGGTCTGGATGACAGCGGCCGGTTTTTTTTGTTACAGGTTTTCGAAACGGGATGATTAGAGCGGCAAATAAGCTCGTAATTTCTATGTCAGTCAAACATATATATATATATATATATATGAAATTACTATGAAAGATTTGTTTGGTTGGGCATGTGTCACACTAGGGTCTAGGAAATAATTGATAACGGAGTTGCCAGCTTACTCGACGCGATGTAGTAACCTATGTAGCTATATAGTTCATATATAATTTAAGGAAGTTGAATGCACCAGCTCTTTTTATTGAGACATCTGGGTTCCCCGTCCTCTTTGTCGGATCATAGCTGATTATAATCCACTCCGGTTCTTACCTTGTCTAAATTGGAAACCATTATCACTAACTTTTGCCACTAAGCCACTTTGCTTGGTATATATAAATATATATACGTCGTGACTAGTATATGCCGAGGGCCATGTTTTAATTAGAATGAAAAAACGCCAATAATGATTAACCTAGCAACAATATCTAATAAATTTTAGCAAAGATCAGAGGTTGTTGTCGCTCTTTGCGTCAGACGGACTCGTAATGTGATTATAAAGTTCTATTGTTTTCCGAAAGCGACAGGAAACAAGACAGCAGCTAAATACGCGGCTGCAGAAAAACTGGTAGTTTCCACACACCAGAGCAGAAGATTTACAATAGAATACGGTGCGTCAGAACTCCAGAACTAAGTGAGGCAGTGCAAAAGTACATTTCGGACAATCCTTGTCCTTCGATGCTACCCTTGAGCACCAGATGTGATGTGTCACCGCAAATCATCTCTTCAAGTGTTCGCGTGCACCTCCGGCAGTTTATGTGCATGCTTTAGGTGTAGTGACGAGTAAGGGAGGCGTTATGGCACAGCGCCTTTAAAAATGTAATGCAAACTGTAGTGGAATCGTGGATTTTATGTTCAGTGGTTTGCCATACACACCTTATGGTTTCCTAAATGTTTCAGCAACACGGCACACCCGCCTCATACCACCTATTTGGTGCAAAGGTGTCCGGCAGAGCATATAAGTATGTTCTGGGAAAACCACTTCCATGGATTAAACAAGCAACATCAGTTATTTCCTATTTAGTTATATATATATATATATATATATATATATATATATATATATATATATATATGCGCAGAAAACTCATAACTGAGTGCTGACCATGTTGCCCTGACAATGCCCGTAAAAAAGCCTGCGCGTTGGATGGATGGATTATTCGCTTGACAGATACATCTAACAACGCATGTCACCCTTTTATATCAGGGGCCCTTAGAGCGGTAGCATAATCTTACACGTTTAGATATCTGTTCATCTGTATCATCTATTCTCAATGAGAATCGCTTAATGAACATTCAATTAACAACAGGGAACGACCCCGCTGGATGACAGCTGTGACTATCATACTAGCTCGCTAGAGCACGCCACCACATCCGCGTTATCAGCTTATAATTACTACTCTATATATATATATATATATATATATATATATATTATACTCAGCTTTTAATTACTATTTGTTCGCACTGCAATTCCATGAAAGCGACCAAGATGCTAGCTAGCCAAGAAGAGGAAACCGAGTCACATTTCGACGTTGTACGTATAACGCTGTAGTTGCCGTCGACTTTGAGCTCATTCCTGGAAACGTGTGCTCAATCACTGTCAACCTCGGCATTGTCAACATCAGCATGTTTATATCATCATATATCACTTGATTTATCAGTTGCGAAGTTCTGCTACTTTCTGAAGTTGAGTCTTTGAGTATACCTGTGTCTGTGCGCGTATATTGTGTGTCGTTTATCTCTGCGGCTCCTTCTATTGTTATTAATGTTGCTTTTCTTGTTGATGTTCACTGACCGGATCGACACTCCAGCTAAGGTCCACCAACAGTGGAATTTTCAATATTGCTGCGATGACAGCATCGTCTTTGCACTTATATCTGTGAAATTATTATTATTATTATTATTATTATTATTATTATTATTATTATTATTATTATTATTATTATTATTATTATTATTATTATTATTATTAGTATTATTATTTGCAGCAGAGCCTTGAGGTCCGCCTTTCTCTATTACTAACTACCGCACTCAACAACCGCTTTGTAAGCAAATTGCCGCAGCTTCGACCCATCAGCGCTGTGGCGTGCGCGATTTTCAACTGTTTGCGAGGCTTTTTCGTGAGTCGTAATGAGCTGAACCTGCCCTGAGCAGAGATATCAATTGTCCGAGCTCTTGTGTTCAGACAGTGCCAAGCAAGATCTAAAGAGGATGAATGAGGCGTTGCCTCGCGCTCCTCGGCGTGCGGAGTCTTTATTGTTGTTGCTGTTGTTTATGTTCACGATTGTTTCTCTTGTTGTCTTCATTGTTGCTGTTGCTGTTGTTGTTGTCGTCGTTGTCGACTTCACTGTTGTTGCTGTTGTTGTTGTTGTTGTTGTTGTCGTCGTTGTCGACTTCACTGTTGCTGCTGTTGTTGTTGACTTCACTGTTGCTGCTGTCATTATGGTTGTTATTTATGTTTTTGTTGTTGCCGCCAGCATTGTTGAGTGAATGAGTTCTTAACATGGCGCGTGGTGACACTCGCTAGTGTTGGCATGTCAGCGTTGTGCTGCATCTTGTTGTCGTCGTCGTCGTCGCCAGCCAAGATACCTTCGCTGTACGAACACCAGTAGAGATAAATACTACTAGTGCAAAGCATGAAACAACGTGTAGCCAGCATCATTTACTTCAGCTGCTGAGATAAGAGGTAAAGGTGGTGATGAGCGTATTCTAATAGTTTGCGATAGAGTTTGTGTCAACGGCTGACCCCTGTGCGACGGCCATTGGGCCCAGAATCTAGACCGCGTCATCTGGTTTCCGAGCGTCGGCGTCGTGCCTATGACGGATATACACACACACAGGGTTTCTGTGTGAGTCCTCCGACGCGACGGATTCGAGCGGTAAGCTTTTGTCGCTACAGTGCTGCTCAACCTAGGAGAAATATTGTAGCAACAGATCGTATGCGAAACTAGCAAAAACGCCGCCTTGCTCAGTAACGTTCCGCCCATAAACGTTGGACTGAAGCATACCTACTATTAAGCAACGGCATAAACATTGAGTTGCTCTCAGCAAACACTTGGGCGCCCAACAATGTTACACATTCATTGGCAGCGCTAACTTGCTTCTCATTCTTACCTCACCGCTAACCATCGTAACCAACACTAATATTAAATAAGCCTACCTTCGCTTGTGCATTGCTGGGTTGCACACAAGAAACAGGTGTGGGTGCCTGCCTTTTATGTATCAGAGAGTATCGAGATTAAACCCACGACTCATGCCATCCGAATTGCAGGCCATCGACAGCCTATCTACTACAAGTTTTTAAAGCGGTTTGAAAGTGCAATAACACCTCTAGTATTTTAGCAACTCATTCGCAGCACTATATTCTGTTGATTTCAATTGGCGTTTACTGCGATCAAAGTGTTGCTGGCTAGCAACTAACTCACATGATGACTGATGTCTAAACCATGGTTGTACCAATAATTATATATATATATATACTATATATGTATATATATTTGTTTATGCTGGCTAGTCCCTACACTGGACCCTTCGTAACGGTGCACACGTTTCCAGGGATCTATATGTCTTGTTCCCACCGTTAATGATTGATTACATCAAATAAATATTGTTTGATTTATATATATATATATATATATATATATATATATAAGCGTTATGACAATGCAGAGTGACCAGTAAGTAGCTTTTTGTAGAAAACAGAAAAACAAACTCGCGCGCAAGTTCGTTCCACAAATGTCAGCGGAAATATATATACGTATAGCGAGCAGGTCATCTGTCGTTCGCTGCCAGAAGGAGCGATTCGATGAAGAGGCAATGTGGCTGTCGCGGTAGCGACAACGGCTTCTGAGCCGAAACCGCGCCGCTAACGCGATGTCGGATAGCCGCACATTATCGTTAGCGGAAGATGGTCCCGATCTCAGGCATTCTGGCTCAATCAACGCCAGTGGTTGTGGTGTTGTTGACGCTGCTGATGATGTTGTTGTGGCTGTTATTGTTGCTGATATTAACTCTGTAGTCGTTGTTGTCGTTGTTTTTGTTGCTGATGTTGTTGTGATTGCCTGCGTCGATGTCAGCTTCTGCTGCTGCCGCCACCAGTACAACTGGCGCAATTCTCGTACCGTAGTGCTCCGTTTAACATGAGCTGTTCCGCTGACATGGCTGGAGCCGTTACTTCTGTTGATAATGCGGCTTCTGGCTGCCACAACTACTACATGCTACAACGAAGACGACGATTACGATGGCTACTACTACTACTATTATTGCTACTACAACAGCTACTATTGCTTCTACAGCAGCTACTATTGCTTCTACGGCAGTTACTATTGCTACTACAACGAAAGCTTGCCCGCCAAGGGTCGGTTGGCGCTGAAGGTAAGAAATCGATTGATCCTACGATCGGTGACTCGTCCGGCCCGGCCGCTGGCTTTTCCCCAATTCGATACGAAGCGATGCCAAGCCAAGCAGTTAGTTAGCAAGCAGTGTTAGACAGTGTAGGGAGGGAGAGCAAACCGCCGCCGCCAGCGAGAGAGAGAGAGAGAGAGAGAGGCAGATGGCATACGAATACGTCATGTTCGCGCACCGAAAAAAAGGAGAGCCCGAAATCCGGGTCGCGCGGTGCGCCAGGCCGCTCTGCTGGGCCGCGCCACGCTACACCGGGCCGGGCCGGGCCGGGATGTCAGCCAGCGATGTGTTGTACTATACCGCTGGCACCACCAGCAATGCGGCTGTCTCCTCAGACGTCCAAATCCAGCGTGATCTTCTTTCATTTATTTATCGATCTGTTTCGTGTGTTTTCTTTCGTTTCTGCTCTCTCCCCCTCCCCTCTCTCTCCCGATCTCGTTCATTCTCTCTCTCTCTCTGCCCCCCCCCCCTCTCTCTCTCTCGCTCTCTGTTCCTCTCTTCGTCATTACGTTGTCTTTTGCAATCTTCATTGGTTTCTCCGTCGCTCCGTCGGCATTCGTTCGTCGACTTTGCTGACTTTGTCAACTGACTGGTTGGTTGACTGACTGTATGGCCCACTTTTCACCTCTGACCCGACAGGGTGGCTCACTCGAGTGGCGTTTTGGCGATGCCTGGCGACGCGCGTCGTCGTCGTCGTCACCCAATTTTGTCGCCGCCACCGAGCTGAACGCTCACTCGCCCGCTTGCTCGTAGCCGCTTGCTGGCCAGGCAGAGACGGAATCATCGACTGACTGACGACCGTCCTGGCCCTGATCCGGGATCCGATCCAGCCTTATTACAGACGTACACACACAGCACACTCATACACACACAGAAAGAGACACTGCTGTTGCTGCTGCTGCTGTTGTTGCTGCTGCTGCTGCTGTTGTTGTTGTTGTTGTTGCTGCTGTTGCTCTTGTTCTGGCTATTGTTGTTGCTGTTGTTCTGGTTGTTGTTGCTGTTGTTGTTCTGGTTGTTGTTGCTGTTGTTCTGGTTGTTGTTGCTGTTGCTGTTGTTGTTGTTGCTGCCGTGGCTGCTGCTGCCGGCCGGAGTATCAGCTGATCGGACTGATTTGATTCGATCACGACTACGACGACGACGAGAACCACAACAATGACGATGATGATGACGACAATGAAGGAAAACAACAAAACGTCTGTTTGTCTGTCTGAATGGCGTCTGAGTGGTGGCGCTGCTAATATACCCTATGCTGGTGGTGGTGGTGTAGGCGGCTCTGTTTCATGCTAGCGAGAGTAGTTTATAGCAGCCGTCAAAGTGGTTTATATATTTACATATAAGGTGGGTTCAAATGAAAAGGTACGAAACGTCGTAACAACCAAATGTGTTCAAATTTTGTTTTGCCGCTCTGGGATAACGTAGTAAGGCATCTAGGGACGCAAACCGAGTTTTTGACAGCGTTGTACATCGCTCTTCTGTGAGAGTAGAGCGATGTACAACTTTTTTTTTAAAAAAGAGAAAACGGCCTGGGCTGCTCACTAAACGAGTGATTGTGCTCCACGATAACGCGCGTCTACACATTCCCAGCATTACACAAAGTCTACTGGGAAATTTGAAGTGGAACATGTCGCCTTAATATATATATATATATATATATATCGAAAAATCTTTAGGTCTGCATATATATATATATATATATATATATCGAAAAATCTATAGGTCTGCATATATATGTATATATATATATATAGAAAAATCTATGGGTCTGCATATATATATATATATATATTGCAGGTAATTTAGGATTCCTACTAGATGTTTTTATCTATTGATAAAATTGCTTGTCTAACTGCCTACGCGTATCTATACTTGTACATTTACATGGAATTTGACAAACATTTAGATAAATACCACGCCATCTGGAGTGCGTCATACAGAAAGACACTGTGGACATCACCGAGCCCGAAATTTGCCAACCGATCTAGCTAACCACTTTGATTTGTCATTTGCCTCGCGTGTTAGTCGAACTAACGCACTGTTAACCTGACCTTGGCGATTCCATCTTTCTACCGTAGTTAGCAAAGGTCAAGGATTGGCTTAGGGATTTTTTTGTGGGATAGATTCGGTGAAAACTTTTGAAAGCCGTTTGGCGTTATCTCTTATCACTTTTATGGAGTTACAACTATGCTTGTCTTGTCAAGGTGGTTTTGATTCGATTCGATCGTTGTTTTGATTTTACACGCGCGTCGACATCAGTCAGTTTACGTCGGAATCGATGGAATTTAGAATCGATCTTATTTGCGCTGATTGCCACGATAGTTAGTCTACTAAGTATGGCTATATCGACGTCATGAAGTTAAATCGTGTCACGGTACACGTGAAGTACACACAGACAAGATGTCTGGAACTAAGAACTCTGTCTTTGAGCGTTCATGCTTTGCTAGGGGGATGAAGGATACGATGATTGCAAAGCTATTCGTGCATATAAATATCACTTTCGTTGCAATATATGTGTGCGTCGCTTTTTTTGTTAACGCTTTTGGTGCTGCTTTCCGTAAGTTCGACAATTCCGTCGCCGCCACCGCCGTCTTTGTCGAGTGCCTCCAGCTTAGAGTGGCAAGTGGAGGCGTGGTTTAGGGAACCAGTGCGCGAGTTATCTAGCCTGTCCTCTAGCGAGGTATCTAGCGCGTTCGAGACCCATTGTTGGTCGAATGTTCTTTGACCGATGCTCATCGAGAACAGAAGACAGTAAACAGTGCGGCTGCCTAGGGTCAGCCTTGGCTTGATTGTGCGGCTGCTGCTGCCATAATGGCTGCTTAATAGGGAAACTCTAGATAATAGCTCGACACGTTTGGCCCTAAGTGCATTAAAAATAAGCAAATCACGGTAATTCCACTACCACACGCAACAGAAGATGGTCTACATAGAAAACAAACTTCATTAATTAGTGTTTTAGTTTTTAGTCGATCAATGGGCACCCAACTACTGGAAGTAGCTCACGATTGGGCGCCGGCCCAAAACCGCAACTTTCCTCAACATGTTATAAGCTTGTGCAAAGCATACCTGAACGACCGTACATTTGTCGTTAAAGTTGAGGATAGCTATTCCGTCGTCGGCAGGTGTGTATCTGGTGCTCCGTAGCGCTCATGCCTAAGCCCACTAATGTACACTATATTTGTATGAAGTCTCGGGACTACGCTCTGAGATATTGGTCTCACATATCAGCTGTATGCAGACGATCTTAAAATCTTTGTTGAGACGAATAATGACAACAACACAGCGATTCTACAGAAAGCGATTCATGCTGTATCCTTATGGGCAGAGGAAAACCGCATGCAGTTATTTACTTCCAAGTCTGCCGTTCTTAAGACAATGCCAGATACTGTTCAGCATATGCTAAATGGCCAACCTATTCCTGAAGTCCGATCCTACAAAGACCTTGGGGCAATTTTCGACCGCTAACTAAAGTTTAAACCTCGCATAGCCGAGGTTGTCAAAGCCGAGTCTCGCATGCGCAATCTCATAATGTGGTCTTTCATTATACAGGATCATAATGTTTACATAAGCCCTTGCCAAATTTCAGTGGTACCAAAGTAGGCTTACTGCTCGCACGTATGGGTACCATTCTATAAAAGAGAAGTCGACTTTTTGCATAGCGTGCAGGATACATTTGTGAAACGAGTTCGGTTTGTCGGTGTTGTCTATCGCATTGCCTCGTGTTAGCGAATACCAATCCCACGCGAATACCAATTCGAGTCGATTACCGTCTGTTTAAACAGCTGACGCGTCAAGATCTTATTACTAGGTGTTTTTTTCTAAGACCAAATAATCTTCAGAGCGACGTTTCCATCTCACGAGGTTGCCCGTGTGGACGTTGTGAAAAATTAATTTGCTTGGAGCACTGCACGTTGTCATTCACACACTCGAAACGACTTTGCTTCGAATAAAAATGATAATCTGACTTCTAGACTCGAGTCTTCGGTAACCTACGCAACATCTTCGCACATAGATTGTCCAGGAACAACAAGCCATTGCATCGCCGTTTCCCCCTCCGAGTAATACGTACCCTTGCTTATTTATTGAGCAATAGGCGTCAACATGGCATGTGCTCGGTCGATTGTTATCTGTGCTGCGTTTTGACGATGTTTGTTGAATTATTGTTATTATGGTCATCTTTGTCTGGGGTTATTGTTAAGTTCACTTTGTGCTGGCTTTTGTTGTTGTTGCTGAAGCTACTCGTGTGTGTTTGCCGCGCTACCGACTGTTAGTGCTTTAGAACTTAACGTTCATTTTACGACGCACTTTAAGGTTTACCATTCAGCTTTAATTGCCTAACGGCTACCAGATGCAACCAGCACGCTGCTGTTCTCACTCATTAATACTAGTTACAGAATAGTCTAATCGTAGTAACTGTTGTTGCTGTTATTGTTGTTACTCTTGTTGTTGTTGCAGAAGTACTAGCACTTGGACAACTGTAAACGGTGTGAAAATTACAAAAGTGCAGCAATAAAAAATGACTTCCCTACAGTAGACACGCACGTGTATATATATATACATAAATAGAGGTAAAAGGTGGCATAGAAAATAAACAATACACTTGTGTGTCTGTTTTGAGAGAGAGAGAGATGGGAAAAGCTGGCCACTGGTCATTATTCGAAACGACGCCCGAGAGCTGCTCTTTATTGAACATCAGCAGCTGCCTGTTTGTGATGCGAGCGAATATAAATCAGCTGAAGAAAGAACAGAGAGAGAGAGAGAGAGAGAGAAACGACCGTGAGAAACAAGGAGAGATCGAGACCAAACGACAGTCATAGAGAGATACAGAGATACAGAGAAAGAGAGCTAAGGCGAGATGGCAAGAAATAAATGACTGGCAAGCGGGGGCTAATTTTGCGACTCGTTTGGGGCAACGTTGAGCAGGCTAAAGTGATTCATCTGCTCATTCATTCTTTTCTTCCTTGCTTCAGTCACTCACTCACTCACCACTACTAACTAGTACAACAACTACTACTACTACTACAGAGTTGCGGCTGCGTCTGCTGTTGCTGCTATTCACTCATTGATGAGTCGCTTCAGCCAGCGTCCATTGAACGAGCGGCCAGGTTTGCGAACCTGCCGGCGCCACCGCCTCTCTCGGTACGGTCGGACACGAAAGTAGTCACCGGCTTGACCGGCTGACCAACTGCTGGTGTTGGTCCGCCATCCTTCCCTGCGTTTGCTTTCGTTCGATTCGTGGCGAGACTCGGCGAGAGATCGGTCATTTCACCGTCGTCGGCGACGGTGATAAGAAGCCGTTGGAAAAGGCAAAAGGCCACGCCAGTTTCTGCTGCTGCTGCTATAGAAGACAATAACAACAACAACAATATCGGTAGTGCCAACAACAACAACAACAACATCGGCAGCGACAACAACAACAACAACATTGGCAGCGACAACAACAACAACAACAATAACAACATTGGCAACGCCAACAACAACGACAACATCGGCAGCAACAACAATACCAGCAGCATTGGCAGCGCCAACAACAACGACAGCATCGGCAGCAGCGACAACAACATCGGCAACGACAGCAACAATTGGCAGCGACAACAACAATTGGCAGCGACAACAACAACAACAACAATTGGCAACAATGACAACAATACCAACAAATGCTGATAATGTGCGAACGCCCGAGTCTACAACCCTCAGGTAGTAGCACTAGTAATAGTAGTAGTAGTAGTAGTAGTAGTAGTAGCAGCAGCATTAGTAAAGCATCAGCATAGACTAGCAGCAGCATCCGCAGTAGATGAGTAGACAAATGTTGGCTACCCACTCACTCAGTCGACAGCGACAGCGACGACTCTCTCAAATTGGTCCCGCCAATTTGTGGCAGCGGCGGCGACGGAGGCCGCCGCCATAGCTCATTGTGCCAATTGCTCGAGAGGCGAAACAGTGCAGCGACAGTGAGGTGCGAGTGAGGAGTACGCGCGTACCTCAACTACTTCGTCAGTCTGCTACTATGAGGGTGGTCGTGCTGCATTGTATTGTACTACTATTACTGCTACTACTACGACTATTATTGCTATTTCTATTTTTATTGTTACTATTATTGCCACTATTGTATTGCCAGCATTATTTTATTCGTTTTGATGATGAGGATGATGATGATGATGCCGTCTTTCTCTCGTCTTCTGGCGTTCAAGGCTTCCCAGTTCTTAAGTGGCTGTGAGGAGTCATTGAGGTGTTTCCCGCTCGAGGTGTCTTCGCTCGTCCTATTCCTCTCTCTCTCTCTCCTTCACACACTTTCTTCACTTCTCCGGCCCGTGCCCCGCCGGCTCGTTCTCGCACCGCCTCGATCTTAGAGCGCTTGACCCTCCCGTGTCCTCTAGTTAGTTACTTAGTTAGCTTTAGTTAGCTTTCCTAGTAGTAGTAGTAGTAGCAGTAGCATCAGCAGTCTGCCACACTACCCGTTAGGCAAATGAGCGAGCGGCCGGCGTAGGCTTCCCGATTGGTTACTGCTTGAACCACTATTGCCCCCGCTAGCGTAGCAACACTAAAAGAGCCATTTCTTCAGACAAATACCCCTGACAATCAAAGTTTTGTTACGGAGCACAATCAAGCAAAATGTTATTTTATTTCTTTATATATATATATATATATATATATATATATATATATATATATGGCAATCGTTCTGAAACCCTCTCGGGGTTGTTCCGCTACGCTGTTGTAGAAATAAAAACAAAAAAGTTGCTGCTATCGAAATAGGCCTCTTCTTCTTGTGTAACACTGAAAACAAAATTAAAGGTTTGAAACTTTGTTTTCTTTACCGAGCCGCAGTACTACAAGAAAATAGTGGTGTACATGCGCTTCCGTCGTTTAACGCATTAAACTGATATATGATTGTTGCCGTTGTGCGTTGGCGGGTGTTGTTTTCGATTGGCGCCTGAAATTTGGAATAGATGAAGACGCCAATCGCCGTTATTCGTCGCTTATTGTAGCGGTTTATTTTCATTCTTTGCCAACTTTTGAATTCCAAGTCTTTCAAATGTGCGATCTGCCAACGTAACACCTCACCACAATAAGGTAACGTACAACAGCGTGCTCATGCGGTGCTACTAGCTGAAAACTGTCGAGAAACCTTTCGAGTTCAATACCGAAATCTGTATGTTGACACTGACCTCTCAAAGCAAAAAGTAAGACGAATGTAGGTGGTTTGTTATAGCGGCGTACACTCGTTGTCGCCGACAGACAATGCATATATATATATATATTCATATATATATATATATACACATACACATATATACATCTTGCGGTGACAATATACTCTACCCGTAGCAGTTGATAGACGCCGGTAGCAGGATATCGATGGATCGCCGCGTGGCTGTTGGACTTGGGACACATTTCCACAAGCCAACTCTAAAGAGTGCATTGTGTTGGCGCGGCGGCGGAGGGGGGGAGGGCTGGGGCTGGGTCAGGTAGCTTGGGCAGCGGGAGGAGGTAAGCTAGATAGAGAAAAGGGCCAAGAGGGAAGAGGTGTAGTGAGGCCGGAGAGTGGGGCATCTCGGCTTCGGGCTCAATAGACGCCGAGGAGATGGCCGGTACCCGTCGCGAGCGCGAGCGTCGACGCGCACGACGAGGCGGAGTAGCAAAATGCGACCGAGGAAGAGGCGACTCCGAGGGGTTTTAGGCCTGTCTGTCTCTCTGCCTGCCTGCTTACCTACCCACCGCACTCTCTAGCACTGGCACTAGTAGTAGTAGCTCTGCCGCCGTTAGGGTTCGCGAACGCTGAAGGCTGATTCGGCCCGAAGCTACCCGAAGTGGACGAAGCTCTGGCTATTGGGTGGAAAAGGCGACAACGACGACAACAAGGAAAAGGGAAACAGCAGCAGCAGCGGTAGCAGGAAAAAGAGGAAAAGAAAATGGCGACGAAGACCGCGGCTAGCTGGCTGGTAGCCAGTCAACCGGCCGGTGTCGGCGAACCTAGCGACCAACGGACGAAGGGACGCACGGACGGACGGACAGACAGACGGACGAAGAATGGACGAGTGGACGACGATGACGCCGACGACGAGTCAACGCTGCCTCTTGTAGCAGCGGTGGTGCTACTATGAGCCAGCCAGCCAGTCAGGCAGGGAGCAAGATAGGAAGGGAAGGAGTCCTGTGTGTGTGTGGCGCGAACAGAGAGCGGTGTGTTGAAGCTGAAGCTCCTAGCTAGCTAGCGGTGGTTGATCCAATTATGTAGATTTACTTGATTCGAAGAAACGAACGGAAAGAAAGAGCTTCGGTCTTTTTTTGTTGTGCTGCCACCTACACCTACGGCGGTGGCGGCGGCGGCAGCGATAGCACAACGACAACGGCCACGACGCCGACGCCGCTTCGTCCTCGTCATCTATCATCATCGTCATCGGCAGTTTCACCTTCACGTATGACCCCGCCATGACGTCTACCAACCACTACTACGATACTACGACTGCTCTTGCTACTACACTACAACTTTTTTAAACGTACTCCAAGTTACTCTACTACTTTTTACTTCCAACTTTATGCTACACGTACTCCAGCTTACTCGTACTACTCTTACTACAACGTATTCTACTATACGTACTACAAACTTCTACCAATGTTGTACTACTACTACAGTTTTCTACAGTCAAAAGTGCCCCGATACTATAAAGTTACTTGGCTACTAAGGGTGCCATTAAGTCTACTATGACCAATACAGCTGACTATGGCGGCGAGAGCAGCAAGCTACAACAACAACAACAACAACATGTACGACAATAACAATAACAACAACAGAATACACACTGGCTGTGTGTTCTATCGCTCACTCACCTAGCCGCCTACCCGACGCATACATACGTGAACACACATACACAAATATACTAGCAAAAAAAAAATATATATATATATATATATAATCGTTGGCTTTCACTTTCGGCGGCGCGTGGCACATTCCGATAGGCGTTTTTATTTGGTGGCAGTGGCAGCGGTAAAAGTAGCGACAATGAGGTTGCCACTTGCTACGAGAATTGCCGCAAAAAACAACAACAACAAGAGCGACGTCGTCGACGGATGATGAGAATACCGACAATAACCGCAGATCGACACGCTGATCCAACCAACACGAAGATCAAGCTCACCGGATGTCACGGCAGGACACGGTCTATCGTGACCACCCGTGGCGGAGCGTCCACCTACCTGTCCGCATGGACCAAGTAGAGTCTATCCCGTCAGGGTCCAAGACCTACGCAGTCAACCACTATCTACGGTAGTCGTAGAGATCCAAGACTCACGCAGCACCATCATCGTTGTAATCATCATCACCATCATCATCGTTATCATCATCACCATCATCATCGTTATCATCATCATCATCACCTGTTTGTCTGATTCCCTACCATATTTTTCCTGCACTCGCAAAAGCTGAACACGACAGTGCAACCGACAGACTTCAGAAAGGATTTACCAACCACACCAATGGCATACTCTGGTTGCGGACGCGGGTTTCAAGCCTGCTGTTTTAGTTGATATGTGTGCACAATACATTCGGAAAAAAACGTGACGTGGCAGAGCAAAGGGACGCCTAGTCGGAACAATACGAGGATTTCGGCCGTCAGGACATCGATGCTTAGACGGCTAGGACGCAGGGGAAGCTGCCGATATCTCGTAGCTTTCCCCCCTATCTCTTCCTCTCTCTTTTTGCTCCGATGTATATATATATATATATATATATATTTATACATCTACATTGACGAGAAAGCGAGAAGGCGGGTGCCAGCAGAGAGACATGAATTTCAATAACGCGAAATAAAACTAAAATTGGCCTCAGAGGAGTCATAACGCTGGTTATGCTGGCAGACGACCAGAGTAAAATATATACGAGGAGGAGGATGAGGAGGAGACGGAGGTGGGTAGGACAGTAAGTAAAGCACTATGCCGTAGTAAAACAGTAAGTAAAGCACTACGGCGATCCTGCGGCTCCCGCTGCCAAAGTCACGCAGCCGGTTACTAAGAAGACATGGCAGACTATTATTACTCAATTGGAACAGAAACGACTTCGAACCAACTTCACAAAACCTAAAAAGTAGCCTAAAGCCAACAATAATAATAATAATCACGACGGCAAATATGCGGTTGTGATCGAAACGACACAATCACAATAAATAAATCGTTGCTAGTTTTTGTTTTGTTTATTTATTGTGATTGTTGTTTCGGTTACAACTGCATATATATATATATATATATATATATATATATATATATATATATATATATATATATTTATACATTCTTGACATATGGACACATATTTTTTTATTAAATAACTTTCAGAAATACACGAGGGGACTTCCCTTCTGCATTATCCCTACCTACACTGTTTTTTTAAAGTGCCGTTGTTTGACACGGTACGTCGTATCTATTTTGTTGAGTACTATGGGGGAGCTTGTTGCAAGCTACCGCCGCTGACCAGATAGGCCTTTGGCGTATCGACGAAAATTTGTATGTTCTCGTGGACAAGATCACGACTCCTATCCACCGTGAGATTCTTTCGTGACATTGTTGACAAATGACACGTTTCATTGATATTTTACCCTAAGTTTACTATTAGTCGTTTGATATATTATATTAGAATCGTTTTGATTACCCAAGGTGAACAATGAGGGATAGCACATAAATGTATGCGGCCTTGAAGATGTTTGAGGAGAGTTCTGCCAACCCGGCAAGTTGTTGGTTATTTTGTAAGCGTTTAAATAATAAAAAAAAGCCGATAGAAAACACGTATACACAGGAGCAAACTTCATACGAGATCGGGACTGACCATACCGTGATTTCCCACTATTGGATCGTTACTCCAATAACTGTTACAGCTGTACAACCTGTTTTGCACTAGCTTTAAGATTTAGCGTTTCTGTAAAGACCATGATGTTGCGTTTTGGTTTTCCGTTCAACATTCTGCAATTGCTGCACCGCATTTGGATATGATTCGGGACCACGTAAACCCCATGCTCCGTAGAAATGCTGTCTTAGAAGCTAACAGACGGGTGGCAGATCTTCTGCTGGTCCCTATATCTATATCATGGTGATCATGATGCTAGTGCCAAGCAATCCGGCGTGCTGCCTTCTTCTTAGCTTCAGATCTTCAGCACTGAATAAAGACTTGAGGCAAACGAGCGGCCGGCGAGCGCGAGACAGAATGCATAGATGCACAGGGGCATAGAGGTAAGGTTTAGAGAGACAAATAGAGGAACACGGGCAAAGAACAGAGTGGTAGGGGGACACAGAAGGAAAAAGGGAGATAAAGAACAGAGAGAACCGCCAGACGACGCATGCGGCCCTGTACAGGGGGGGCTTCACAGGGGCTAAACAGGCAAACTCATTTGAGGATTTTCTATGCAAATTGGAAGACTTGAGCCCAGCACCGCCACCGCCCAGTGCGCGCCGCTATCGGCCACGCGGCGCTCTCTGACATCGAGAACGACGATGTCTTCGACGACAGCATATTATTATGCTCATCCATATAGCAGCTGATACTGCGGCTGTAGGGATCGCTGGCCGAATCGCTACCCCAATTTAGCCCAGCCCGGCCCGGCCTAGCGTTGTCCAGGCCAGACATCCCCCCGTCTCTCCCCCCGCGCCGCCTCACACAAGGATCGACAAACACCTTTTAAAACACCCCGCGCTATGTTCGAAGGCGCGCCACCGAGGATGGGAGGGATGGAGGAAACAAGATCGAGAGATGATACTCAGACGATATGCTTCAGGGCAGGCGGAGCTTTAATGGTGAAAACAGATGATGCCAGTGATGATGATGATGATGGTGGTGGTGGTGGTGCTGACGAAGATACTGATGTTGTGATAAGAATTGATACACTTTTGAATACAAGCAGGTTCGCCATCTTCTACCACACATACACACAAACCAAGGGAGGAGCTGCTAAGCTGGCTGTTTTAGCGGTACCAACGACGACGCAGGCGGCGGTGCTGAACCTGTTTGGCCTGGGCAGTGCAGGCCAAAGCGCTGAGGCGCATAGCCTCGTGAGGCTCCTCGCTTGATCTTTGCTTCGTTGATGGAATACTTGAATACTTGTGTGTCGGCAGTAAGCCATTGAAGCCGCCAAGACGGAAGCGGGCAAGGTAGAAGCAACCCCTTACATTTATTTGCCAGACAAGTTGCATCAATGCAAAAGCAGGAAAAAGTGTTATAGGCTCACACAGCTGTATGTGTGTCTTGGGCATAGTACTGTCCAGACAAAACATATTCTCAGTCAAACGTTTAAAGTTAATGCCCTCAGCATCTAAGAGTCTGGCTCCCTACTGGCTGGGCTACGTGAGGGACATACGTACGTGTGTTTGATTCAATATCTAGTTCTATGTGGTGCGTTTATATATATATATATATATATATATATATATATAGTTGCGAGTGTGACCGGTAATAGAGTAGTGCATGATGCGGAAAATACGTAATATGTAGTTATTTTGAGTATAAAATAAGTAATTTTCTGTGCGCATGGGCGTCTTGGAGTGTGCACATATTTATACGCACAGCTACATGTGTACAATGACAGGTGAGCGATCAGGACTTACATGGTAACGCTGCGTGAGGGGGGCTATCCGCTTCTAGCCTACACGAACATTGGGCTTATCATCTCGCTAACAGGGTCTAAATCAGCAGTCGTTTCTCACCTAACAGATGCGAACAACAACAACAGCCATAACAACGACAGCAACGACAACACCACCAACAACAATAACAACAACACCAACAATTACGGAGACAACAACAACAAGCACAATCTCTGCACCCACGACAACGACGATAGGGCGACAGGATTTAGCAAAAGCACGCGGCACACGCGTGGCGCTTGATAAGTGAGTGGGAGGGGGGGAAACGACCAGGAAGAGTAATGGTCGCTGCATATCTATGAATGTATGCATTAATGTATGTATGAGTGTATATAGGGTCCGTGTATGGCCCATGTATGCAGTGTACGGATGTCCATTTCTTCGTCGGAACTGGCTGGTGGTGGGGATTCGCCTCCCGTAGAGCCAGAGCCGAGCAAAGTTTGCTGCTGCTTTTTCGCCTCCTGCTTCCGCTACTGCTGTTGTCCCTGCAGCAAACGGTCGACGGCGGTCTACAAATCGAGCTAGATTAAGATTTGTACATACATGGCTACATGTCTATACAAATTTGCACACGCAACTACATCTATATATATATATATATATATATATATATATATGTTTTTTTAAATAAAATATTTTTACGCACACACGAAATAATGACTGTCCTGGCTAAGGACAGTCATAACTAAGTGTTGTTATGTATACATACATCCACATATCCGTGTACTTACGCTTATATACAAATATACCGCTATATATGTATATAAATATACATGAAACGCAGACTACACAATCAAACAACTACCGATGCAGACAAACGTCGTTTTTGTTCGAATGACGACGAACACTAAACACGTTAGCAGTTAGGTAAGCCTGTGGGCGTGGACTGTTTTTTCTGCTACCTGACGAGCCGGCGCTTTCTTTCTGTGGACAACAACGACAGCCTCGGGAGGGGGGGGGGGGGGGGGGGTGAGAACAAGCAGGAAGAGGGGGGAAAAGGGAGAAGGGGGATAGGAGGAGGCTGTCGGGGCCGCCGGAAAAGTGAATGGAGTTGCTGCAGAGTTCGTCCGGTGGGTCGCCAAGTAAGTCGAGCTCCGTCCAGTCGGCCAGAGACTAAGGCGGCGCAGCGATTGTCAACGAACACCAACGAAAGCACGGTGGTTCGTTCTCTCTCTCTCTCTCTCGCTGATGTCTTGCCTTTGCTGAGTTGCCTTAAGTTCGTTGGTTCGTTCGTTCGAGAAAAGCAAATACGAGAAACGCACGCCGTGCAACGAGCGGCAACCCACCGCGGTAGGCAACGAGCGACTCGAGCATTGTACGGAGGCGGACATTGCCGACTCGAGCAGCAGCAGCAGCAGATTTGCCGTGCTTTTTGCGCTGTCCTTCTGTCTATTTGTGTGTATCGTCAACCGGTCGGTCGGTCAATCGGGGGTCTGTTTGACGGCGGTCTGTGGGGCTCTCTGTCTGCCTCGTTTTTGTTGTTCGCCGCCGCCGCCGCCGCCACCTCCTTCTTCTTTGTCGCGGACGCTCTACGCCGACGCGAGAGAACGCGCGGCTAAAAAAAAGACAGACCGAGAGCAAAACAGACAGAAATGAAAGGAAAAAAGAAAAGGACACAGTGAGACTGTGTGACAGAGGGAAAGAGAGAGAGAGATAGAGAGAGAGAGGGAGAGAGAGATGAGGGGTAATTGCACAAAGACGTGTGCTTGTGTATAGAGTTTGTTGTTCAGCGTACCGGCACAGCCAACGTTAGATTTTTCTTTTGTGCAATCAGCGCTGCTAGTGATGTTGATTGTCATGAGGATGATGATGATGATGATGGTGAAGATAATATGATGATGATGATGACGATGATGATGTTTGTGATGATGATGATATTGATGATGATGAGGACGGGCGCAGCGGCCATACGCGAAAGCATACAGACCGCGTAGTCTATGCTGCCGAGCATACCAACAAGGACTAACAACGTCTTCTCTTCACTTTCTCTCTCCACTCTCTCTCTCTCACACACACACACCTCGGTATTTCTCTTTCTCACTGGGGTCCCGTTTCGAACGTCTATTTCTCCCTCTTGCTGGCGTCGAGAATGAGGCAATGTCGTATAGGTTGTCTCGGTTACTTGGACGAAAAGCGACTACCCATGTCCATAATACCGTTTGACGGCCTCTACAGAAGAAGGAAGGTCCGTAGTCACTCATACTCAGCCAACCGCCAATGGAATGGAGGAAATCTGTGTATGTGCGCTGACTGTGCTGCTGGATGCTGAATTTGGCGGCCGGATACGTGTTAGGAGCTACATTCGACAACGATATAGATTGCGATAGAGTTGAGTTGGCATTTCTCGCTCACTCACTCACCTGGCCGTCAGCTACGCAAGCAGTCGATTATTGAGACACAGCCTGAAAAGTAGTAATATTAAATTGTTTAAAATAGATTACCTTAGGCTTAATGTTTAAGCGCCCTGTGCATCATAATGCATCATCAAATAACATATACATATATACACACACACGCACATATATATATATATATATATATATATATGTTCAATACGTTAAATAGGCTATATATATATATATATCGCTGATTAGACCTTAATCTTATCATATGCCGAAAATTTTAAATCATATTGAACGAAGGGGTATGCTTTTCGATAGGCAATCACAAACGAAACGGTACGAACTTTAACAGCAGTTTCTTCTGGCTGAACGGTCTGTTAGCATCTTGCTTTCTATAGTGCTGAGTACGATGGGCTCGTGATGGTATATGATGAAGTCGAAGGCGGCGAGAACTGTAACAGCGAAGACTTATTTAAGATTACTCAAAAAAACTGTTGTTGTTGTTATACCTTTTGGTGCTGAATTTCGCAGCAGCTACAACTGGCAACAACCACGACGCAGAAGTTGGACGCTTGTTCTAAACTGTTCGAACACGAAATCGTCGACAGCAAAAATGGTCCAATGGATAGAGTCGCTTTAACTAGTAGTCGCCACTTGTTTCACCAAAAGCCGACGAGCGAAGCATTGAAGGGACATCGGTCATTGATGAACAGAAGTAGCAGCGCCAGTAGCAAAAGCTCGTAGTAGCATCAATTGGGTTGTTGTTGTTGTTGTCTTCGGTATTCTATGTTGCCCGAAGTAACTACAAAATGGCCCACTGAGCAAACCGGGCCCTGTCTGAATCTGTCATTTCAGCAGCAGTAATATCGCAATCACAACAATAATGGCAACAACAACAACACGCAACAACAACAGCAACTCAGACAACAATGGCAATAGCAACAACAACCTCGCTTGCGTCTTGTTGCGTCCACGAATGCGGTTAATCCGAATCGATGTTACTCTACTTGTAACGCGATGAGGACCGTGTTAGTGACGGTGAGTTTGATGCTGATGATGCTGCTGCTGCTGCTGGAAGTGGTGCTGGTGGTGAAGGCACATATGATGAAGTGATAAAATTGTGCTACAAAGTTTTAAGCGTTCAGCTCAAAGAAAGCGTATAGACGGTCACCCGTGGTGGTGTGGTGTCCTATCACTGCCAATAAGACGAAAAATAAGATACCACACTGACGAAGACGGCCAACGGGCAGCTGCTGCTTATGTTACGACAGCTACTATTACTGCTTCCTAACAATAACAACAACAACAGCAACAGCAACAACACCACAAACACAACAACAACAACCCAATGCCACTGCTGCTATTAGTCTATTACTCTAGGTATTTTAACTGTCGATGCCGCTGCGTGTGTTGTTCATGTGTTGTAGTGCGGTATTCGCTGGGGGTGCGAGCTACAGCCGCGTTAAAGCATATATATATATATATATATATTTTTTTTTTATATATATGAAAAGAGAAAGCTGTTTTAATTCGTATAAGGTAAAATATAGTTCATTGCAATTGGTTTTGCTGTGTGGTTATAGTTATCCACCTTTGATAGAGTACAATGATAACAATTTTGGGAACAATGCAATGACAACTTAGAGACAATGACAAAATTTGAAGTGCGCGATATTGAGCACTAGTCAAGGTTGGAAGATTACAAAGCCTCAAAAATGTGTCGAGATAACTAATAAAAATAGGGATTATTTACATGGTACACATGTGTCAAAGCGCGGACTGAGGAGATGGTTGGCGGCTTGAGTACTAGGAGCCGCGGATTCGGCTCTCGGCGCCATACAACCCTTCTGGGAAAGATCTTTTTAAGATTTGTGGACTGGGGTTAAAAGTCTTAGAAATAAGATACGGCATGTGAGAATAGCCGTTTTATAATTGTGATCCTCTCGGTACGGATGTTTCCGAAAAGTCCCACAGTTTGTAAAGTAAACTTATAGGATTCGAAAAGTCAGATAACGTTTCCGAGTAGACTACGGCTATACTCTACTATAATCCGTTTGGCATTCACATATCAGCCTGAGCACCGTACTGACAAGGGGTATTGCGGCCTCCCAGGCCAAGTCTACACAGCTCCTCAAAACGTACGTAAACATTTACAACCAGTACACCTCCCTACAAAGCAATGCAACACATCGCTGCATGCATTGCAAGAAGACACTTGTCTAACTCCCCTGTCACTAGCTGGTTATCGTAACGGGTAAAAAGAAATTGCTCCCGTGCTTCGCCATATGTCTGAGCTTTTGTCTAGCTAGTTTCATATGTTTAACGTAAACAACAAAAAGCCAAAGCTCAAACTTAGTAACAGAAGACATAAATTCGATATAAATAGCCGCGCACCTTTTATGCCACATTGCACACGCACCAAGCACACACCAAACGCTATACTGACATTATGTACTTAGCAGTTGTTGTAATAAACGGTAGTAGTATTTGTAGTTGTACTAGTAATGGTAGCAATAACAGCCTAGAAATAGCAGCCACTGTGCTAGTTATCTTAATTAAAAGTGTTTCATTAAAAGAGACCCTCAACAAGTGATTGCAAGAAAGCTGGTAATGCCAGCTTTTCCACACGTTCGCTGGCCCAAGCTAACTATTGGGCAAACAAGATTGAAGCATATTAAGACCAGGGTAACATACAAATTATACTACTACTACCACAACTATTACAATCCCTGTCAGTTAACTTTGCCGACTTAGTGCGAGATAGCTTAGACTAAACATCGTGACTTCATATCGTTGACCCGGTCTGTGGACGTGCGGAGTCAAGTCGAACCAACAGAAAAAGGAAGGAGAAGAATTCAGAAGCGGACGACACTCGCCCTTCAATCACTTCAGCGATGGCGATGCTAGTGGTGAAGACAATGATAACGATGACGCCAAACGATAAAGTCTATGCGGCCACCTAAAGCAGAGAATGTTGGCAGGAGAATGAAGATTGTAAAGCTTTCACTTTATTTGTCACACCTCAGGATGCGCGAAACGGTTCGTTTTGCAGACTGCTCTTGCTGTTGTACTACTGCATCCTACAAAATGACTGGTGGACATGGTCCGTTTTCATAGTGACTTTAGATATAAATGCATTAGTATATAAATAATTTTAGAAGTGCAAATTCCCTGCCGTGGAAAGAGGTTGCCGGCAGCTTGATGGCCGCGTTTCCTAAGGTCGTTTGAGGTAGCCAAAACGGAGAACGTCGTTGGAAGCCGTGGAAAAAAACTGCAAATCCTATGCGCAGCAGCTCTTGTTCATTTCAACATAGCCGTCAAACAGCTGTACATAGAGTGCACTTGTATTACTAATATTTAAGGGCTAAAGCTCATAAGAAATTGACACCTAACGCGTATCGCGATGAATCTTATGACTAATTCTTGCTGGCACAGCGTCTCGTCTCCCGCCGTGCAAAAATGATCTAATTTTTATTGCGCTCTTTCTAAAGCCTCGTTTGAGCCTTCAGCCGCGTGCTGACTTGAGATCATGGTCGGTAGATAGAGCAACTTCATCGAGGCTTACGTATGTCGCGGGGCTCGCCGAGCGCTGGATCGAAACGCTGGACTGACGACGGATCGGGTCGGGTCGGAATGGGGAAGACAGCGTTCCTTCCATTTGTCTTCTGTCAAGTTGGCGTCGACAGAACCGCATGTTCTCGCTCCGAGAAAAGCTGCCGGGTTCATTTTACCGACCGAAAAAAAGAGTCCTTCTCTTTATCTCTCCTACACATACACACTCGCGGATTCTCGCAGCTTGCTGTCAATGTAGGCGGTTCCAGCGACGGCGCTGTGTGTAAGCCGCTCTTTATTATACGATGCCGGTTGCGATGTCGTCTAGTTATCATTACGGAACAGCCTGGCGAGCTATCGCGCCGAGCGATGACGGCGACGACGACGACATAGACGAAAATCAGGATCATCATTATCATTGAGATGAGTTTTAAGGTAATGACTTGTCCCCGCTGTCAGCCGTGAAGCACGCCCACCAACTGAACGGCTATGGGGCTGAACGGTGGGGGTGTTTAAAACTAGTGCGCGGAGGGGCTCTTAACAATTGCTGCTACCGGAACAAGAACAACAACGCTAACAAGAAACTTTAACAACAGCAACAACAACGACCACAACACTAGCCGCAACAACAACAACAACAACACTTATAACAACGCCGGCGACGTTGAATCGAAAAGCGTTTTTAATTATCTAGATTTAACGCTCCCGGTGTGGTCTAGGAGACTAGTGCGCTCGTCATTGTTGTCATCTACCGGGATATCGCCGGTTCGATCCCGATTGTTGTTGATCGAATTTTCTTTAAGCAATGTTTATTCAGAATAGATGATAAACCATACCGCTGAGAGTCAGCGTCATGCTGCCACAAGCACTGTTGGGGAAACCCTACATATCCTAACATGTGCGGCCTTCGGTGCATTGAAGATATGTCTCAAAATGAGTTCCAAGCCTGTAGGGGACGGAGAATGGTCTAGAATTAAAAACAACTTTCTTAATTTTTTTATTCTAGATTTAACGCTCCCGGTTCGAGAGAGGCGATAGAGGGTCTGCTGCTCACGCGGCGTATATTGTATAAATCGTTGACGTTTAAAAAACAGATATATGCTTATACATAAATGATTGTCATCGGTATATGTACACACATAAAAAAATATATTTAATAAGGTTCAACCTATCTTTGCTAATTTTTAGAGAGAGTCCTTTAGGTATATATATATATATATATATATTTGTGGACGCTGTGCTTGGTAAATGACGATGCTTATAAAGTACGCGTTACATTGAAGTTACTAGTTTAGAATTTCAAAAACCAAATAATCTTTTTCTACCCAGTGTCGCATCGCATAATTCTATAGTATATTTTGATAATTTGACGATTCACCTAAAGAACAATGCTCATCCAGGTGGGTGAATCGTGACTTATTTGACTGGGCGAGTAGAGACCAACGAAGGCATGTCTGTATGCGTCGAATGTTTTTTTTTCGTGATTGTGATGAAGTTGAACCGAAGTCTTATCTATCACTGAAGTACACATCAACAACAGCATCATCAACAACAGCAACAACAACAACATCAACAACAGGAACAATTACACGTCGTCACAACGTCTTATCATCGTCATCAACCTGCGTGCTCGTGCGGTGTTTCGTCGATTTCGTCGTGTCATGTCGACTTGTGCGGGTGGGCCTTGTCGATAAGTGTGCTGCTGCTGCTTCATTCAGCCCGCGCTAGCAGAGTTGGAGAACATGGACGACGTGAAGACAGACCCCTTGACCAGCGTCACCTGGATCAGCGATATCGTGGGGCATCTGGGCATCAGAAGCCTTGAATGTTGTCGTGCGCGTCACTTTCACTTTCACCATCATCATCATCACTATCACTATCGCCTTCATCATCATTACCACAATATGGTCATGAACAACAACAACAGCAACAGGCAACTACGACGTTGTTGTTGTTGCTTTTGTTGAAATATGGTGGTGATGATGATGCTGCTGCTGCTGCTGAAGCGTCACGATGGCAATCGCGAAGGTGACGAACACAACTTCAACTACTTCTAGTACTGCTAGCTTTACGAACTCTGCTACTACTGCTCTACTACGACTACTACTAGACTTCAACAGACGCGCCTTCTTTTGACCATGACGCCTACGACCAGTAGGCCAACGGCCACATGTCGCGTAACAGCAGCAGCGGCAAACGACCGCTAACTTACCTTGCGGCCCACATGAAGGAGCGCGCGCCGTGTAGAAGCTTTCATATCGACACCATGGCCGCCGCCGCCATCATCATCATAACAACCACCGCCAGTTCCATCAGTCTCTTGGTCGTCATGATCATCATAACCATCTATCTATTTACTCGTATACATATTGCTTGCTAACTATAGCAACCAACACACACATATATATATATATATATATATATCTGAGGAAAGGAGACCAAGGTGCGATCGGCCGGCGGCAAGAAGCGGACTCTGGCAGTTTCTCGTTGTAGTAGTAGAACTCGTAGTAGTAGTAGTAGCATTGGTAGTAATTCGGGTGCGCGCGCTTATCGGCTCGTAGGCCATCCATAACGAACTTGCTGCTTGCTGGTAGTGGCCGTGCCGTGGTTGTGGACGACACCCTTCGTCCACACCCTTCGATGTGGCCGGCAGTAGTGGTGGTGGTCGTGGTAGTGGGGGTTGCCGCGGTGGTGGGGGTAGCCGCGCCGGCCAGGGGCCAAAGACAGGAGGGGTCTGCTGCTGCTGCTGCTGCCGCCGCTGCTCTGAACGAACTAGTCGATACATAGACAGGCAAGACAGACCGCTGACAGACAGACAGATATGTAGATGCAAGGGCTGACTGATGCCGGCCTGTGGAGAGCAGAGTGCATATTGTGGAAGCCCGGCGACGACGGGGGGGGGGGGGGGGGGGGCGAAGAAGGCGAAACACGACGAAAACGCCAATGACGACCCACACCCCCCCAACGCCTTGATCATGTGGGGCTGACGGTGACGGTCGAGGGAGGTCGGCCTCCCCCCCACCATAGCGCGTCGGTAACTTCGGTCTGTCGGTATGTTTGGCGCCGCCAACATGGCCATGATCTACGGACGTATAGCCTTCAGTGTGACGGCAGTATGCGTCTCGCCAGCACGCCGATACATATAGATATAGATATGGAGAAGTCGCTAGGCAGGTAGGTAGGTTTGGTAGGCCGTAGGTACCAAAAGAAGATAGATATTGGGGTGGTGGTGGTAGTACATATATTGGCGACCCGCTCGGTAGAAGGCGAAAGCGGATCGGCGCCGACTCACGCCGCTCACCCGCTCGGAGCGCCGACCGCTTCAAGCATCGGCGTGACTCGACGCCGGGGGAGCGGGGGTAGGTGGGAGTGGAAGCGCGGGGGGGGGGGGGAACGAGGGGAGATAAAACGCTTTTAAATTTTTCGCGCCGCTTCGACGTTCTCAGACGACGAGAAGAGGAAGTTTTGCGACCGCGACGACGACGACGACGACGATGATGATGTTGATGAGGATGATGATGCCGACGAGGGCGACTGCAACAACAACAACAGCAACAACCGCGACAGGCTAGAAAGTAGTGTGTAGGTAAATGATCGAGACCCCAGACCCGACCGTCGAGGCTTAGTGGCCATAAATTTTGATTGAGACGCCAGCGCTGGACATGGGATTTTAACACGAGGGATTTCCTAGGTTTTAGAGTGAACGACGCACAAGAAACAGGCGGACGGACGGACGGACGGACGGGCGGCTAGGCAAGCAAGCAAGCAGGCAGGCCAAAGACGCAAAGCCGATGGGGTGGTGGCGGCGGCGGTGATGGTAATGTATCCTGTTCGAATGCCGCTAAGCAAGTACATCTCGTTCTAGCTATATATATATATATATATATATAAACAACGAGAATGTATTTTTAAGGAAATTCATATATATATATATATATATATATATATATATATATATATATAATGTAAAGGCTGTCGCTACGAGGTTCGTTTCGGTTAGAGTGATCTAGTTGGCATTTGCGTATACCTCGTAGACAAGCAGATACATTTGCCAATACATTTGGTGGCATTTATTTATCTAGAGATATGGCGCAGTATGGACGAGTTGTGACGGGCTTGGAGATTTTCCCGTTCCCAACTATTAAGTTTAGGCCTACACATCGTGAAGAAACCTACTCTTACAGTTGAAGTAGTGGTTGCCGAAAGCAAAATGTTGCTCAGAGCTTATTTATGGCCGAAGTTGGTGTAATGAAGGTTGCTTCTACTTATCTATTCATGCGCGTTCTTCGCACAGTGGGTATACGGTGGGAATATCGCACAGGTCCATCTTTCTTGACGTGTTTCGTGTCAGAACATGTATGCCTACTGCGTCGCTATCATGAAGTCTAGTTACAATCGTTATCATAAAGTATAGTCCCTCGCCTGTTACATAGTAGGTTTTGATACAGCGCCAAGGTCGAGCGATGCTTGTTGCGTCTATCATATATGATTTGCATTCTGCATTTAACAATATAATGTCACCTTTATTATCACATAAATGAATGTGTGGCACAACGATATTTTTTATTTATTTATTTAATCAACATAGTATTAGGAAACGTCTCTATTCCTACGGATCTCAGGGAACCCTTCGGCGGAGGGAATGGACCCTTCGACTGACGCCGCGTTTCCCCGCTGAAGCTCGATCGATACTCGCTGCGTAGGAACTCTCCAGAACGAGGATCCCTTGTGACTGCGTTCAGTCTTTTTCCAGCTCCTTGAAAAAATTTTTGACGTTTCTTCACCCATGGGTCCGTAAGTTTCTATGGCAATTGCTGGACGATAAACTGCGGATTGAGTTCTCTGTATTTCGCTAACTTGCGGTCCTCCGCAAGACAAGCAGAAGCCCCAGCTTTCTGGCTTGTTCGAGCGACGTAGCTTCTGGCCAATGTACACGACACGGTAACGTCCCATACAAGTAGACGACCTCTTTCCCAAGGGGTTAGAGTTTTGCCGTCCGGTCGTAACCCACTATTGGCGCTGAGGCCTAGTGGCTCTTTCACAGCCGGCACCTGTGCACTATGCAGTGCACGACAGACGACGTCGTTTATTGCATAGTGTCGTGGGTGGCGGCCGGCGCTGTATCGGCACGATAGAGCGTGTACCCCTGTTGTTGTTACGGGGAACCGACACCGGTTGCAAAGATGAGCGGCACAGACCGACTCCCCCAGCCGCAGACCAGACACGATGCGGAGTGTGTTATTGTCCAGCATCGTACCTAGTTGCGGCGAGGGGAGGGCCTGAAGCCACTTGCCACTCATCGGATCGAAGCAAGCTCGTAGTCTGGCCTTGTCAGCCGTGGTTTGCGCCTGAGACAGGAGATAGGCCTGTTTTCGCTCTACGACAATGCGGTCGAGAGACTCTTGCGTTGGGGAAACCGGTAAAGCCTCCCACCGCGATTCAAATTCGTCCAGGCTCGTGCGCGAAGCCCGTTCAATCACCTCCGATGTACCTTCCGGGCCTATGGAAACAATTAGATGTTTAAAATCTGTGATCGAGCCCACGTAGCACGATAAGGCCAGATCCTTAGTTGTACGGACACCGAGGCCACCCGCGCTGATTGGCAGCGTAGCTTGGGCCCATGCGTTGTCTTCTAGGCGCACATTAAGTAAGCATTCGAGTGTCGTCCGGAAGAGTTCGTCGAGAACGTGGAGCAGGTCATCTCTCTTGTACGAGGGAGAACATCGTAAAAGATAAATTAAACGAGGCGTGGAAAGGCTTTGTCGTAGAAGATACAGGGCTGGGTGTGCGTCTAGATGTTTTAATCTACTGCACCACCGTTTCGCATCTGAGAGCCTCTTTTGGAGGGCACCCGCAACTGCTGCGTCAGTTAACGGTGCACCCAACAATTCAACGTTTTCCTCTGTTAGCCACTTGATATTGGGTAGTTTTGCTCGCACTGCGGCAGCAGTTTCCTCTCTGTCGTTGCGCGATAACACAAGGAGCTCACATTTTTTGTCGTTGAGCTTCAGGCCCGAGACCGCCTCGAAGTCCTGGACCTTCTTAATGTCGGAAAGGACATCAGGCGAATCGCCTGCAAGTAGTCCATCGTCTAAGTACCACGGTCGCAATTCTGACTGCAGTTGTGCCTGAAGCTCATGTAATCCTATGCAGAAGAGGGCAGGCCCACACGGGTCGCCCTGCTGCACCCCACACTTCGACAGCAAAGTCTTTCCTTGCCAATAGAGGTTGGACGGGAAGCGATACATCTGGTAGATAGCGGCGTACAGCGCCGGGGTTCGCCGTTTAACCGAGTTTAAAATGTGGTCTCTCCGCATCATGTTAAAGGCATTTTGAAAATCCAACTTTACCAACGTTTTTTGGTTTGCGGCTCTGTGTGATTCAATGTATGCAGCGGTGGCATGTACGGCAGCTTCGGTACCCCCCTTAATACCACAGCCAAGTTGCAATGGGGCAACTAACTCAACAATGTGGCACAACTGTTTTAAATGTGTTTTGTATATGTTTTGAAGCGTCCGTGGCAGGAGAACACGATTAAAATGACGTCAAACGGTATACCTCGATTTGGATTTACATAGCACCATGTGGCACTCCACAAAGGACCTACGTTCCTCGAACGGTTTTCGACACTTGGAGTGGAACCGAGCGCTGGTTCCTTAACTTGGTGAAGTTTGCGTCAAAAAGTGTAGGCCAGTTTTCTTTTGCTGCTCGAACTCAGGGAGCCTACACTAGAAAAAGCGTCGACCGTCACGATTAGAGGGCATCTTACTCACCCTCAATTGATATCCTTAGCTGTATAGGACCCCCGAGCGAGAGAGCTGTATCTAAGGTTGGGTAGAACAAGATGTACAGTCACCCTTACAACAACAATATTTCTAAGGGCGACTGTACATCAGGGGTCGTTAGGACAACAGAAACTACCAGATGTAACGTGTACACCACTCGGGTCATCTCTATGCCTAAGGGTCGACAAGGAGGATCAGTGTCATTGATTATATAAGCAGGTCAAGTGCTGGTTTGGTTTCAGTACGACATCTTCTATAAGTAAGAGAAGCCTGTCATTCTCGGATTAAGTATCCGAGTATAGCCAGCGATGACCAATTGTAGAGTAATGTGGGAATAATTCGTTCAGACGGGATTGTAAAGTTCTAGATCATCAGCGTATTTAAGATATTTGACGTTTGGGGCAGAGACCTGTCTATGTCAACGCCCTAAGACACGCCAGAGACACGCACTACATTCCGTAGATATGCTATGGGCGTGTTAAACTCAAATAGCCATATCTCGTGGGACACTATGCTAACTAAATTCATCGTCAACCCTCGTTCAAACGGGACGCTCGCTCAGGATTGCTCTAATCTATTGCATTGTACGGGTGTGAGTGTCCGTTAAAATATGTTCAGTCTTCAGCCAAGATAAAGTATATATATATATATATATATAGAGAGAGAGAGATAACTCATTCTTTACTGCAGCTAACGTTAAGAATTTCTTACTGAAGTATGCATTTTTTGAACCATATACCCTTATTTGGGTTATACAAAAACACATATTGGCATCTATCCAATATGTGTCGTGTCGTGTATTTAGTTGAGCATCGTTTGTCTCGTCCAGTGTATTTTTGAGATTATACTTTCTGCTATATACCTATTTGTGCGACATGATAGTCTTCGTCGTTATTGTTGTTGCCAGTGATTGCTCATGAAGACCTCGATCATTGATTTGCACCCACAAGGGTTGACTGTTCATAACTGTGATGATGTTTACGTGTACAATGCCTGTCTTAGTCGGCCATTTCCTGATCCGCCCCGGCTTCGACGGCGAACTCTGCCCATAGTCAAAGTCTCAGAGGAGTCGGTTTGCGTGCTGGCTGCGAGGATTTTGCCAGATATTTCTCACTTGATAGGGGTCATGGTAATTAGAGACACCTAGCCGACGAACCAAGTAAACAACGTTTGTTAGTGCTATTGCATTGATTTCTGTTGCTGCAACTGCGGCTAGTGTTGTTGTTGCTGCCCTTGTTGTTGCTGTTGCTGCTGTTGTTGTTACTGTTGTTGCTGCTGTTGTTGTTACTGTTGTTGCTGTTGCTGCTGCTGTTGTTACTGTTGCTGCTGCTGTTGTTACTGTTGTTGCTGCTGCTATTGTGGTTGTTGCTATTGTCATCGTTGATGAAGTTGAACACCAGCCACTGGTGATATTAGGCAAATATACACCCCCGGTAACCAACAACGTTGACGCTTGACATCAAGCGCACTTACTCTCCTTTCCCCATCTTTTTCTCTCCCCCCCTCTCGCTCTCTCTCCTTCCCTCCCCCCGTCGGTCTGTAAGCTCGGACGCACCCCTGGGTGTGTATAGGCTCTCGCCTTCGTTCAATCGGTCGGCTGGTCGGTCGGTTGGTGGGTTGTCGCTTTCTTCGGCCAGTCTTGGTTTCCTTCCTATGACTTGTTTCCTTTTCTTTTCCCCGTGTGTTTCTCTCGTTCCTCATCATGTTTATCGCGTGATGCCTGCGTTCGTGGCCATAGCGATGATTAGGAGGACATAAATCAAGTCGCACAGATTCCGGCTGTTCCGCATCTAGCCGCATCGGCATAGTGTCGTCGCATGATAAACGGCCGCTAACACGCCGGCTCAGGCCGGGCCGAACATCGGGTGTCAACAAACAGCGTTCGTTCATACACGCTTGTATTTGTATACAAGCGAGTAAGAGCTAGATAGAGAGAGAAAAAGTGATACATGTATATCTGGTGTACTAGTTGCATCTTGTGTGGCCGTGGTAAAAATAGTTAGAAGTTGTGGTTGCAGTAGCAACAGCAGCAGCAGCCACCGGTATTGTTTACAGGTGGTGATACTGTTAAATGTCAGCGTCTTTGTAACCTGGGAATGCTATGTAGCATACGGTATGGCTTATACACACAAATATATATATATATATATATATATATATATATAAATATATATATATATATATATATATATAAATATATATATATAAATATATATATATATATATATATATAAATATATATATATATATATATATATATATATATATATATATATATATATATCTGCACATATAGGCACGTACACGTATTGACCACCAGCGTGGCCAATTAGCGTTCATGTTTCAGTCGATAGGTACACATCTATTTTCTAGTTGGTATTTATTTGTTAGAAGCCCTAACCCAAATACGTAAGTCTTGAAAAGATAGATCGCTTCAAAAATGTACTGTGGCGCTGAAATCAAACCCGCAACTTCCAGTGCCAGAGTCGTCGGGAATTTTCTCTGTAATATATATATATATATATATATATATATATATATATATGCGTACATACATAGATAGAGAAGTCTATATATATATTTATATATATATAGAAACATACATGTACCAACAGTGAGTGCAATAAGTTGCACCGGATAAAAAGGGCGCCAAAAATATGGGGCGGGTTTGGCCTAGGAGAAGAAGGGAAGAAAATGGTGGTGGTGAAAGCGGCGGCGGAAATCTCATCAGCAGTGACATCAGCATCAGCGGCGACAGTAGACAAGCTTCGAACAATCGTGCTGAATCCAGCAGGCGGTTGGCGGCTATGAGCTAGAGCGGCCCGTGCCGTGAAGTGACCGAAACATGAAGCTGACGCCACGAGGACTTCATGGCCATAGTGGTGGTGGTGGAGGTAGTGGTGGTCATGGTGGAAGGTGGGGGCGGAAGAGTGTGATATGGTGGTTGCCAACTTCACCGCAGCAGCAGCTGCAGCTGCTAATCCGCAAAACACACGGTCTCGGCGAGATCACGGCTCTCTGGGTAGACTTTCTCCAGTTGTTTCGTTCTCTCCCCTCTCTCTATCACACATACAGACACAATCTCGCTTGCTCGCTCAGTCTGTGTGGCGCACCGCCGTTGGGCCCGCTGGTTTATTTCTTTATTAGTGTTGTTATTATTATTATTCTGATATCGCTCAACGGCGCTCGCAGCCGCCACGATGACCGTCTCTCGCCCGGCAAAAGCAAACAGGGCATCAGCAGTGGCAGCGCTATTCGTCGTAGTAACAGCATTATCGATGATCTAGCAGATCTTGCAGTAAGAGTCGGTCAGAGTGCAGTAGGAGTAGAGCAATGATGGCGGCACATGATCTCCTGATGCAGAGACAACACAGCTCCTGCTGTTGCTCGATCGAGATTGAGGTGGCTTCTGCCTCAGTTACAGAGACGTTCGTTGTGGCCAATCGTTGTCAACGTCGTGTCGCTCCACTCTCGGCGACTCTACTCTGCAGCGACTTCATAATGATACGGCTGAGCTGAGAGAAGGCCTATGCGACGATGATAAGAACGGCCGTTGACCGGCACAACGTGTCAGAGTCTAAAACAGTGCGGTAACAACAACAGCAGCAACAACAACAACAACAACAACAACAACAACAAGAAACCTCAACTACACCTAACTGAAAGATGAAAACAACAGCAACAACAAGAACAACAAAAACTGTAACAAAACGACAAGAGCAGCAACAAAAAACAAAAATTGCAACAACAACAACAGCAATCTTAACGAGGGCGCATCCTGGCAGGAAAAAATCGGTGCAAGGAGATGATGAACACATGAGAGGGTATTCCTTAAGGACCATATGGTAGCTTACGCCTGTGGAGAGACGTTAGAGCCGTCACCGGCAACTGGAATGCTCCTATAGAAACAATTGCTGCACGTGTTCGAATTTCTACGAGCACGAACATGAGATGATGCTAATAATAACGCGTAAGCTATAGCTCGTTCGTTTTAGTGCATTCTGCGCTTCCTAGGTGCGATGACGCTGCAAAAATACGTCTAATTGTGGCGTCCATTGTCGCGACGAGTGCGCCAAACATACCGAGAGGTCGACAGTGCTAAACTCCATAGCAAAAGTGAGGTCACATGTTGTTCTCGAATGATGATTATGATGATGGTGCTAATGATGGACGATCTAAAGAAAAGCCACGCACTATCGAATGAAACCTTTTTGTATATGTTAAAAATATGTTTATCTCACTATTTTGTGCGAAGATAGCTTAGCGCCGAGTCACCTTTTTTATCATATAAAGGGGTCTGTGGTCCAATGGATTATGATCATAGATAAACTATTTACAAGTGTATGTACTCGTGGCGGGAGAACATTAGTTACCACCGAATTTATGAGCACCATTTGGCCCTGCAAGTTTCAATTTGTTTATTTGCCAAGCAAACAACCCTAACCTGTTATGGACTTAAAAAGGGCCAAAGCGGAGTAACGGATTGCTGACTCACTAGGTTATTGTGGCGCACATAAATGGTGTCTCAGCAAAGAGAGACACAGTGTTTCATCTCGTAAGTTGACCTATAGCAGATTTGTTACACTGCTAGATTGTTTCCTATATGTACGCTATAAAGTATGATGCGTGCCAAGACATAATAAAATGCGGTTTATAAAGGTCACTCTACAAATGCACTTTATATATATATATATATAGAAAATATTGTGATGATTTATTAATCATTTGCAATACGTTTGCACACTCGGCAGGGCTCTCCTCTTTATATATACATATATATTTTTTTGTTCTGTATTTGATTTCTGGTCTACGTTCTGACCCTGTGTTCCAGATTTGCTGTATTTGCCGCGCGGCTGTTCTGACGGTTCACCGTGTTTATGTTTGATATGCATATGTATCCTTCATTTCACCACGACAGGTTGTCTCTCGCTAGTCGAAGAGTGCCTTCTGTCCGTTGGTTCCGACGCTGTTCAACAAACAGCAGCAGGACGAGGTTTCAGGGGTTAGAGATACCGTTAGTCCCGCACAGGACGCTCTCGAACTCGCCGTCCTCTGAACGAGTTACGACAAGACTGGACCGTCGCAATCGACCGAACGTGTTCACATGAGCCGCCTTCTGCTCGAGCAGACAGAGCTTGCGCAGGGGCCACGTTGTCCTTTGCTTATTTCGCCTCGCCGTCGTCTTCATCATCGTCATCTGTTGAGGCTTTGCTATTGGTGCGCGCGTGTTACTGCTGCAACTGCTGGTTCGATCTTCGTTGTCGTCGTCGTCCTCCTCCTGTAGCAATACTAACTTTTGTGGGACTCTAGCAGGACGTCGCGAGAGGAACGTCGACTCCGACCCGGCAACGAATGAGAGAACACGGAACCCCCAGGGGGTGGGACAAGGGAAAGAGGGAGAGAGAGGTCTAGCCGACACCGATGACGACGGGCCTAGTTTGTGGCCCCGGTGTGGGACCGAGCCAAAGTTTCTTCCGCCCATGATCCGGGTCCTATGCTTTCTGCCTTCTTATGCCGTCGTTCCGTACTTCTGCACCATCCCCACCACCACCACTCAGTTCTATTCAGCTCTGCGTAATTAGATGAGGGCGCCACTAAGCACGTAGGCCGTGCATGGCTAGCAGCTGCTGGACTTACAGCAAGTGCTGCTGGATTGGCCCAGAAACTCCGCTGGACGAGTCTCCGTATCGTCGGCAGTAGCAAAAGTAGTGTCCCCCACCTCCCCCTGTTCTCCGTTCCTATTGCAACGGGAGCCTCCAATGGCCCGCGTTCCTCACTTCGCAACAACCTCCCACCAGTGCCATATGCACGGGAGATCGCGTCATCTTGAGCTCCAGCAAGATAACTTACCAGTCCCTGTGCAGCTGCTGCTGCTAATGCTGCTGTGACGTTTGGCAATAGCTAACGTAGCAGCGCCGATACTTCGCCGGTAGGGCCGCTGTTAGCGTTGCCGTCGGCGCCATTCCCCTTCTACTGTTGACGCAGCATCAACCGTCGCCACCGGGGAATTTCTTCGTGCCGGCTAGCTTTCTCACGAGGGAGGCACGCGGGGGATCTCGTCGAAGGAAGCCCCCCGTAATGCGCCTCCGCCTTGTGTCATCGAACTATCATCTATGTCCCTGCGTAGCGCTCAACCTCCTCTTCATCCCTCCCGCGTTGGCATAATAGAAGTGACTATTGACGAGAGCTAGATCGTGCCGCTGGCCTGTTTGGGTCCGGCTTCTCGACGATCAAACTATTCTTGCTATCCCTCTTCCCGCGATGATCGTATGTGGCTCACAGGGGAACACCAAGCGTTCTCTGGCGTCATACAATAATAATAATAATAATAATAACTGTACTAGTAGTGCGTACGATAACAGACAAATAGCTAATTTGCTGCTTCTCATATATGGATCGCTATATATATATATATATATATATACAAATGAAATTTGAACGACAGATACACAGAGTAGCATCAATGTCTGTCATCATAACCACAAGCCTAGCACGTAACAACGTTAAACCACGCTCTCCCATTTATTTCAGTCGGCGTACCCTCTTACGGAAATATTGCAGATGATCGCGCTAGTGACTAGTAACGTGATGAAAATAGCGTTTCATTAATATCAACGCATATGTGATATGATGCGTATGTGCATATCAAGGCGCATAGGATTTGAGTCCGTCCGGTTTATTTTCATTAAAATTTTCATTTGGTTGAGCTGCTGAATTTTGTTTCCAATGTCGGTCTGCTGTTGTCGCCTGCCCGTGGGTCGTGGTGGCCCATACTAACGGGACGCTGCGACTATTATCTAATAACAAGCTGGGTCAAGAGGCCACGTGAAAACTGCTTGTCTACGAATGCAGTTTTTTGGCACTTAACGTATCTAACGATTGAATGACGTTCGTGGTCAGTCGCCGTCGACTTCGGAGCGATTCACTAGCACTCGTGGCGCTAACTACTAGCAATAAGCTAATAATATATTATTAGATATAGTTGTGTTGTCGCTGACTGTCTATGGCAGTTAGGGTTTTTGTTTTGCTCATTTTTCTCTCTCTCTCTCTATATATCTATATATATATATATATATATATATATATATATATATATATATATATATATATACATATACGGTTTCTGGCCCAATATTTATAATACTACTACTATTTGTTATGCGCTTTAAGAACACGTATGACAAAGTAGTAGTATTAGTAATCTCGACGCATAAACCAAATCTCATTGAGCTTCGTCTGGCTTGAAAACGACTGGACATCAACTGCGAAGCGGCGAAGTGGACACAGTGGAAGTTCGGCGCAACCCGGCCCTCATCTAAAATTTCCCTTTAACTCGCACTTGTCGTCATTGTTGCCATTGTCACCGCCACCGCACTCATAGTTAATGCCTGAATACGAACGAAAGAACGCCTCTGTCTGCCTCGTAGTATTAAACGCCTGCCTCAGCACGAAGACGAAGTACTACTGTAAGCAAGCGTAAGTTAAGCAAAGCATATGACAAAATGGGAAAAGCCGAATCTCTTCCTTGCGCGACGAAGACGCTCTGTCGTTGTTGGTGGTATTGTTGTTGTCGTCGTCGTCGTTGTTGTTGTTGTTGTTGTTGTTGTTGTTGTTGTTGTTGTTGTTGTTGTTGTTGTTGTTGTTGTTGTTGTTGTTGTTGTCGTCATGGCTTGGCTTTCGTGATTTACGGCATACTGCCACAACCAACACTACCAGCATCGCTTGGCCGCAGGTTCAATGAAGGCAGGTGGTCACTTGCTTCCACCACTTTGCCTGCTCATCAACAGCAGCAGCAGCAGCACCAACAACAATTGTATATGTATCGCGGGCACAGCTTACAGAGTAGCGCTAATTTTAGCGCTATGCGTTGGGCCTAATAATAGTAATGACAATCGTAATGGCGGGAACACGACAAGTAGGAGTCGGCGGCTGCGCTAACTCATGTGAGGTAACGCCACGGGTGGGTTGGATGGCGCTAAAGAAACAACCGTGCATGCGACCCGTGCACCGCTAGCCTTTGAGCAATAAGCTTCTTCGTAACTTCTGACATTCTGACAGGTCACATCAGAATGCGCGTCTATGTCGTCAAACGCTATAGAACGGCAGCAATTGTAAAATGTCGCGCAAGTACACACGTATTCAGAAAATCGGCTTATTACCTTGAACATATTTATTTAATCAAACCTCTAATGTGTTTATATATATATATATATATATATAACATATATATATATATATATATATATATATATATATATATATATATATATATATATGTGTATGTGTTGTCGCGACAAAAAACTCCGTTTAGCTTCATTGCTCTGCACTATAATGACAAATTCGACTAGTTAGGCCTGCAGACTTTTGCGTTGTTGATTTACGATAGTTAATTGTGCTTTGTCTCGTAAAGAAATGACAAGCCGTACCTGAGTAGTGTAGGGTGCATCAATACCTAAAGGAAACTATTAGAATATCATGCGCAACTTGGCATGAGTGCATCACAGGTAGCAGATCCGCCACGATGCGTGTTCTTATAACAGACGACCACCACCTCAGCTTTAGTCTGGAGTTATATATATATATATATATATATATATATGTCAATTTTGATATGTATACAATTCGCAAGTGAGCTGACTGAGAAGCCGTAAGGACACATGTAAAATTGTCTTTGTTATATCCCGGTGCCACGCGATGGGTGGAAACGACAGGATTCACTACCACTCCAGCCAGTGTTAACATATCAATAGCTCATTTTGTCGGAGGAGAGACGCACAATAATAGATTCAACTACTACAGCTACTGCATTTGCAAGACTCGCCCCTCTGGTGAGGACAGTGCAACCTTAACTCGGCGGGTCTCCTGGCTTTGTGGTATCTACACTGCTTGTCAATCTAGATAGCATCTAGCCGCTTAAGGACTCTCGACAAACCCCCAAAAAGACAGGCTATATATATATATATATATATATATATATATATATATATATATATATATATATATATATATATATATATATATATATATATATATATACATATATATATATACATGTGTGTATGTATATATATATATATATATACACATGTGTGTATGTATATATATATATATATATATACATATATCCGCCAAAGAGCGTAGAACACAATGCTATCTTGTGCACAAAAAGTAACATTGTCATTTGTTGTTATTGGTTATTAATAAAATTTTCGCCTATAGCTATACTATCATCGGGATTACGATTGGGGCATCAAGGAAATTGTCGTTTCATGGTTGTTCCACGTGTTGCTTGCGCTGCACTGTTTGAAAATCTGCTGTGTCTGCTTCCGCATAGTGTTTGCTTCCGTTGCGGTTGCTTTCGACATCCGTTTTTCACGGTCTTTTCTTCACGCACTAATTAATGGGCGAGTGCTAAGCTTGGCTCCGTATTTTGTGCGTTCTGGACAGTAACACCAGCCTCATGTACCGCGTTCTTGCCAACTATCTGGCAGAACCCGTTGTAGCACACACTCTATAATACTCTTACCATACAATTACAGCGCGCGCTTACCGGCTGCGGGTATTGTATATTGCACTCCGTATACTGCTTAAGTACTAGGATACCAGACTCGATCATTGAGCGAGCACTTACTGTATTGTCCTGAACTGGACTGGATAGACTGGGACTGGATAGATAATGGATAGACTGGGTGGATGGTCCAATGTGGCCTTTTTTTCTGTGCACTGGTCTACGACGACGGAGCCCCATTCCCCCCCCCCCTTCTGTGAAGTGTTCTCACCTACCTTTTGTGAGCTGTGCTGCTCACTTAAGCTGACCAACAGAAAGTTGTTAAGCGGGTCTCGCGGTGCCCTGTACTGAGTGTAGGAGGTCTACCGTGGCAGAGCAAAGCCTGCCTACGCTTGCACATAGACGCATACTCACGATCAGACGGCCCACTCCTGGCGTTTTCCCCGGGTTGCCCTATTTAGCTTGCGCACTCCACTCGAATTGATAGAGGATGACAACCGCGTCTACGCCACAACCGTGCGGACAACAGCAGCGACCGTCGCAGGCGCAACGCTATTATTTCTGACCCGCCGATCTGAAGATGGTCATTTACATCTAGATGTGCCGAGTGTGACCGAGGTGTTCAGTCAGAAGAAGTCTGTGCCTGTAGCACCTCACAAACTCACGGCGTCGGCGCTGTCGTTGTAACACGACGATCGAGGACAACAAGTACAACATTGATTTTCCTTTCTGACAAACACACACACGCCCCATGCCCTTACCGCTGGCGAGAAGCAGACCCAGCAAATGAAACTGCGGGAAAAAGACTGTGGATAAAGGAATCCCTTGTTTATTTGACCCGGCGGTCAGCCCCTTCACGGCATGCTTGTCGTCTCTAGAGATATATGGGGGGGAATGTAGCAAACCGATGTCCATACTCTGGGTCCGGGACAGCGTGGTGGAACACTAGAGATCGGTGCCCGAGGAGCTCTCAGCGAAAAACAAGCGAATCGACCGAGGATCGACAGCGGGCCATCTTAAGAACTTCGAGTGGCCATCACTGGCTTGACGTTCTTGTCGAGGTCCCCAATGGCATCCTCCACCACCCTAACACTTCGCATCACTTTCTCCAACTTCCGCTTCTGCTCAACTCCGATGTGGTGTTGTGGTTAGTGACCGACCTATTGACGTCTATTGTAAAGAATATCTATTAAGTTGTTAATAAGTGTGAAGTTGTTCATGTCCGCTCACCGATATATTGATATCGTTGCCGGTATGCCTTGTCGAAACGACGTTCGGCTCTCTGCGCTCTACTCCTATATGGTTTTGAAGCTTGTCTTCTGGCATGTTTTGTAATGACAGCCCTCATATATATATATATATATATATATATATATATGCAGTGCAAAACAGCGTAACTCAGTTCCAAATTCAGCGGAACTGAATTCATATAACAATGTTGTACATCAAGACGCGTCATTACATATGAATACATTGTATAAAACAAGCAACATTTCAATTTCCCCTGCCGGTTTGTTGCGGCAAATGCGGCTTAAGTTTTCTTCGATGTGATTAGGTAGATTATTAATTGTTCGAGTCAACTGTCTACTCTAATAGCAAATATATTTACATATATATATATATATATATATATATATATATAGAGAGAGAGAGAGAGAGAGAGAGAAGGATGATATATGCAGAGCTGCGCGTGTTTTATGTTGCTGTGTTATTTATTTGTTTGTTTGCCTATTTGGCCGGCTATATGCTTGTGCGGGTGAGAGTCTGAGTGCGTGCGTGCATGTGCCTTCAGTGCAGGGGGTTATCAGTCAGCTAGCTACCTGTGCTGGCTGCGAGGCAGCGGCGGCGGGGACCATGGCATTATATCAGTGGTGTTTGTCTGATGTGTCGATGATGTCGTTCGTGGGTGGGTGTTCGTGGGGTTGGCTGGCTGGATATATGGTTGGTTGGTTGGTTGTATGGCTCAAGTGGATGACCGGCCAATTGCCGATCGTCCGATAGCGTACGCTATCCGCACTGATGGTAGCAAGCGTCTTAGTAGCAGTAGTAAATGTGGACTGCCTGGCTATCTCTCGGACAACGCAGTGCAATAGAGTAGCGTGGCGCAGTGCAGTGTATTCGTGACGCGATGCTACTGGCGGTCATCGTGTCGTCTTGTTGCAGCAGTAGGAGCCGCACAGCCCAGTCAATAGACGCCGTTGTGCGCAGCCTAGGTGATAGGTTGCTTCGTCAACATCAACAACAACAACGACGGCAGCCGTGCGAGCACGAGTTTATGGGGTAAACATATAAAGACGCCATAAAGACGTCACCGCGACTCGATCAGGTCATCGGCTTGTGCGGGAGCCGAGACCCTTCGCCGACAATGCACGCGCCCGGGCCACAGGAAAGGAGGAGGTAGTTGACAGCCAAAGAGAATAGAGCTACATGGGGGGGGGTAAATTTATATGGGGAGTATAGGGCTTTATGGGGGAATAGGGCTCTACTATGGGAAGAATAGGGCTCTATGGGGAGAATAGAGCTATAGGGGGTGGGATAGGGCTTTATGGGGGAGACAAGCCGAGGATGATGACAAAGAGATAACGAAAAAAGTGCAACCGCTATATTCCTAGAGGAGGAAGTGGAACAAGACCAAGGGGACAATATGTAAGCCGAGAAGGGTCCGGTGGCGGTGCTGCCTGCTGCGGCGCTTACGACCAAAGGTGATAGTGACGCCTCGCCTTCGAGCATATTCAGAAACGGACACAGTGATAGCGGGGGTTAGTAGTACTGGTCATACTGTTGTAGCAGCGCTTGTAGTTGGGCTGCGGGGGGGGGGGGGGGGGGGAGGGCATCTGCTACTGGTGGTAAGAGCGCATTCAGGATCGTTGGTTCACGCGGCGGTGGTTATTGGCTACGTCTGCTTTCCTTCTCCGATCGGTCAAGTGTGCGACTTCTTTCTTACAGGCGGGGGGGGGCGAGATAGGGGGATCACAATGATTTGGGGAACAAGCAACGCTGCTTGTTCACCGCCACGGTGTCGAGGAAAAGTGCAAGTACGATATGCACATATGCAGCATACAGAAAGCGCATAAAACAGATATAAAGAAACGTAAACGAACGGACTCGCAAAACGCAACGAAAACGGTTGGCCAACAACGTGCCAATATAGAGAAGAGAAGACTATATAGTAGAAGAAGATTAGGCAGAAAGAAAAGAACAAATACATATTGGCAAAATGAAACTTGAAATGAAGAACTTTTTTGAGGGAGACAGGTGAGGGATACAGAACGGACGGAAATGTAGAGCATCAAAGAGGGAGTGGGGGAGAGAAGAAAGAGAAAGCGATAGTCGTTGAGTTAGGGAGAGGGAGGTCTGAAGGGGGTTGAGGGGGGTGTATATTCTCCCGCGCCCCCAATAGAAGTCTTCTGTTCGTCTATCCGTCTATGCTGTGTATTGCTGCCATATTGCTATAGGCGGTCACCGACTCCGACTGGCAGCAACTGGACCATTGCTGCTTATCGGTAAGCCAATTTGGCCGATGAAGAAAAAAAATAGGAAGAAAACGAAAGGAAGCTGCGAGGCAGATCTGACAGACAGACCGACCGGCTGGCAGGTGGGCCGCCAGGGAAAAAGCCTCAAGCTCGCATTCGACCGCGATCCGTGTCAGGGTAGCTGCCGCGATCCTTCGCCAGGACACGAGGAGTACGACAACATTAGGAGCACGACGGACGCTGCCGTTGAGTGAGTGTGTGTGAGTAGTCGTCGCCCGATGCCGCAATGCTGCGACACCACTCTGATAGTGCACGCACGATGCGGCGCCCTCTCAATTGTCGTCTAGCAGCAGGTTTTGCGGTTGTCGTTGACGAAGATGCCGCCGCCGCCGCTGCTGCTGCTGCTAGCGCCCTGGGCGGCAAACCCGATCTCCTGCGAACCAGAGGAGCTCAAGAAACAGAAAACTTACGACCTGGCGAGCAAGATCCCAGGCAATATATATATATATATATATACAGAAATAGACCGTGGTATGGTGCCGGACAGACTAACAACAGGCGAATGGTTGCTGTGGGGGAGGATGCTGCTACGGCCTCCGCACTCGCATACAGTTGGTTCACTCATTCATTCATTCAGCTGTATGTAAAGCTTTCAGCGGGCGACGAAATCAGAAGTTTACCTTTTCTATGCGTTTGTTCGTTTGAGCGAGCGATCGATCGACGGATGGTTCGCTCTCGTTCACTCGCGCATTATCCACAGGGCCGTAAACAAGCAAGCAAGTGCGACTCGAGATTTGCTGGCGGAGGGGGGTTTGCGTGATGAATGTCGCACGGCCGCCATCGCGCGCATCATGGACATCACCGCATCATGCAGCACATGACGATGGCCGGAGCATCGAGTTGCTGCACCACGGCTCGGTCAACAATCGAGGTTCGCCGAGGAGGCCCGCCGAGGGGCTGAAACGAACGTGGTTACGAGACGTTGTTGACAGGTGGAGGGGGGGGGGGGGGGGGCAAGACAGTCAAGTTTGACAGGGTCGACGCGGGGCTGACGCAGGCCTGACGCTGAGCGCAGCTCGTCGCTTGCTTGCGGGAAGCTAGCTGACGACGCGACATCTGATCCGACAGTCGACAAATAGATATAGAGAGCCAAATAGATAGAGAACAGGTACATACAGCCTAGGCAGCAACCTTCCCCTGCGGTGCACGACGATGTCACGCCGCCGCCGCCGCTTCTACCGCGATAACCAAAACCATCGCACCTATATCGCAGGAGGCAGACATGGAAAACAGTATGAAAAATAAGATGAAGAACAATAATTTGAAAACAAAGAAAAAGAAAGCATGTCATTCGTTCATCCTCCGACTTACATTCTCCCCATCCCTCCCCAGGGTTAAATTTCGCCTATGCGCGATGTTATCCTCATCCTGGTCTAATGTAGGTCGCATGATGTTTTCATGATAAGTCTATTGCGACGGAAATCAGGGAAGCATGTGTATGTATGTATATATATAGATATAGTACAAAAGATTCTGATGCAAAGCCGCACAGCCATGTACCAGAATCTTTTGCACTTATTACGTGAGGTAGTTTATACGCCTTCCGACAGTGGACACAGGCTAGATTAGGACTACGAGAGACGCTTCTGGAAACTCCTGGCGTTGGATGGTATCTTAGAGATGTTAATGTTGTGAGGAAAGCGGATATACATGCAAATCTTATAAAATATAAAAAATATAAAAATAGAGTATGAAAAGAAAACTTGGTGCACCGCGAAAACGCGTGTCACCTACTGTTTGAAACAAACTGAATTTTTGCTTGAATAGACTGACCACCAGGAGTAAAAAGTAGATTGTTACCTAACGTAAAAGAAACCTTGGAGATTAAGGAGCAGTTGTCTATAAACCATTGCTAAAAATAGATTCCACTAAACTGCATCAGGTAGGATATCAGAGAAGTGATACCGTACTTAGCATTAATACTTAGTATTTACCGTACGTGAACTTATAGACAACCTAATTGCCGATGCGCAAAAGTACTGCAAACGACTGGGCAATCTACGGAAAGCCTTTGTTAAAACACGTTCACAGTTAACCAACAGAAGTGGTGTAACTCTCTAGCATGGTTGGGCCAGGCCACACATATCTGATATGGCTGGAGTATTTTGAGATCGTCTGTTGCATTCTATTTACAGTATCTGGCGCCATTGGATTGTCATTGCGTCCACTTTGTCTTGCAAAGATAATGTTACAGATCCCGAGATTCATTCAAATATATTTGAATATTTTTTGCGCATAAACCTATGACGTTCTGCAAGGAGGACGCTCAATCATTGAGCTAGAGTCGTCTACTAAAATGGTACTTGCATTACATAACACAAATCTTCACAAACCAACAAAAATTGTCAACCGTATTCATTTGAGAATTGCAACATTCAGTTTACACACGGAAAATCTCTCCCACCCACTTTACTCTATGAGACGTGAATCACAAAAACAAAGGCTCTCTGCGATGCAACATTAACACGACGGCAACCATTCAATCAGTCATCTCTTGACGGTGCTTTTTATCGTCGAGCGTTTATTTATTACCCCGGGGGTGAGACAGGTTAGTTTGTCTATTCTCCTCAAGACAGCCTAAACCAAAAATGGTAGCTAAGTCATGAGACCACGTCGACGCCACAGCTTGGCCAGTTTCGCGGTTTGCCGTTTGCACAAACCTTTTATTTCTGCTTGTGTTTCTATTATATCGCGCGCGCTCGTGTGTTTCGGTTGTCTGTGTAGAGCCAATTGTTCGTGCTGTCCTGGCCATGCCAGGGAGCAACTGTCCCATCCAACATGCATTCAATCTGCTGCTGCATCAGCCTGTTGTTTCGGTAGATGCCGATATAAGATGCAGAGCAGTCGAAGCAGCGCCGAGTAACAGTAGTACTACGTCTAGATAGTGTAGGGTGATTGAGGAGTCATCAATATGCTGACCAACTTACCGAGGTGACGAGAAATGCTTGCCGCTACTGCATTGTTTATCTTTCACCCCCCCTCCCCCCCATCTACCGCCTTTCCCTGTTTCGACTACTCCCTGGGCGACTGCAGCAGGCAGGCCTTATTTCCTGCACTCTCCCTTCGTTTCGTTTCTTCCCGCGTTGGGCAGGCTTTGCCGTCTACCTCAGCAAGGGCAGTTAACTCCTTTCTCGTTCGTTCCCCCTCATTCCCCAGCAGAGTTTCCCATCGAATAAAGGCATTTTGCGAGCCGCTACGCCCTTGCCGGCGCCCACTTGATGAGGGCGACAACGGCGACGCAGACCGGTCAGCGGCTAACCAACCAGCAGCGACACGGGCGCAGTCATGAATGGGTCAGCACCCTTTCTTCTTCTTCGGATGCTGAGATCTTGCTTCTGCCGTTCCGGGGCTAAAGGAGTGAATTGTTCTATGCGCGAAAGGGCTCGCAAGGCGGCAATAGGGCAAGAGAAGGACAACAACGAGAGGGGGAAAGAGAGAGAGAAGGCGGGAATAAGTCGCGTTTGGTTGCTCGCACTTCTCGCTTTGTCTTTTGGCGAACAGCTTCTTCCTGTCGGCCGGTCTGTATCGGTCCTATTTGGCTCTACGGCCTACGCAGGAGACTACTGACCCGCCAGTCAGTCAGTCAGTCAGTCAGTCACTCCTTCCCATCTTTCTCTTTCGTTTTCTTCTTCTATTAAGCTTTAATCAGGCAATCACGAGTCCTCCTTACTCCTCCACACCTCTTTTGTCGTCATCGTCACTGCTACGATCATCACCAGCGGTACCCCATCACGACCAGCCCCATCATGACCACCGCCCGCCGTAGCATCGTTATACCCTGTTGCTCGCTGTGGTTCCTCCCGGGCGCATCAACTCATCCCCCCGTTACTGTTGTCGGTGTCCTCGTGAAGTTGCTGTTACTACTGCTGGCCTTCATCTCGGCCTAGATCGGGCGAACACAGCCTTCCTGCCGTTCTGTCTGCCCATCAGTTCATTGGGAGGCTTGCATCGACTAGCTACATCCTACTGTATTTCAACAGCAACAAGAACACCAACGACAACAACAACAACAATTCCGTCTGTTCTCTTTAGCGAATGCTCGCGACCTCTAACTGGCATGGTACTGCGGATGAAGGGGAAGAAGAGCGGCGGAGACACAATACGTGCTGAATGCCATTTCTTGCAATGTAGCAAAGGTAAGCCACTCACCCAATGAGTTCGCTACTACTGCTGGTACTGCTCAAGTAGCCGATTATTTCGTCTCTTCTTACTCCTGGTCTTTCACCTCCTCCTACCGGCAGTGAAGGTGATTCTGCCCTTCGATCAGTGAGGCCGTTTGCCTCGACTTCCCTCTAACCAGCTACCTGCCTGCGTATCTGGCTGGTGGCCAGTCTCGCGGCATTTCTAGTTGCCGTCTGCACCTCTTGCCGATCATAACTCGTGTCCACGTGCCCTTTTCCGTCCGTTTCACCCCTCCACTCGACGCGAACCCCACATAAACCCTTCTCCTCACTAACTCCCTCTCTAATTCCCACTTCCCTCCCCATCTCCGGAAGCGCGTAGCAACATCAGAAGAATAGCACGAGGAGTTAGAGTGACTACTGTTTCGTTGAAATGCACTACGCCAGGTTAGCCCGAACACAGGTTCGTTTGTGTATTGGCGATACTATACCTGTATGTGTATCTGTCTGTATATGCGTGCTTGTCCCTCTGTAAATGTATAAGCCCGTGCGTTTATGTTGGCGATACAATAACACACACTGTGTGTGTGTGTTGTCTTCTGTTGTGCTATGCGATGACGCAGTGTCGCAACACAGCAGGGGGACAGGGGTGGCTATGATGTTCAAGGTGTGATGGACTGCTGCCCAAGTCCTGCCGCGCCCTGCCTTGCTGGTCTTGTTGATTCCGATGTAAGTGGAGGCTTTAAGGACGCATTGCAAGCCGCCAGTGTCAGACGGAAGAGCAAGAACGAGATAGAGACACAGAGAGTAATAGAAAACGGAAATATGATCGCCTTCTAGCTCGAACGCAGCGCTGTGGTGTTCCCGCACATCTTGCCAACGCTGCCTATGTCCTGGGTAGAAAGCCTGGCCTGGCCAATTTTCCGACATCCGACTGACCTGCTTGGTGTAATGCTGCCGGCTCTCCGGCTGCTTGCAGGAAGAGCTTTTGCAGGACTTCATGGCGCGGCTCGCCCGCACGGACTGCTCGAGGTGGCGATAGATGATGGCGTGCGCCCTTACACCGGCAGCTATTCGGGAGCTACACGGCAGCCTGTATAACCACATCAAAGTTCCACCATCCGCGCCCTCTATTTGAGTCCTTAATAATCAGGACACCCGCTGGTAGGCAGTGCTTTGTCTCCATCTCCCTCTGCCCTGCTTTACGGAGCAACAAGCACGCGTCCTCTTCCTTCTCCAAGCAGCAGTTTTGGCTTGATCTCTGTCATCTATCGTCACAGCAGCGCATTGTTCGAACACGAATCGCCGCTTCACCAGCAGCCTGTCTCCTGTGTAAGCATGACATCAGGGCAACAATGCAACTGCAGAGTTACCGATGTTAGCAAGCTATTCACCTAAGCGGTGAGAAGCCTAGCTCAGTGTGTAGGCTACGTACAATACAAATCGAAAACTTCGTAACGTCTGCAACTCACGTTGCAATTAATTCTACTGGCATTATGCAACAATACCACATACTCAACAACAGAAAAACGTAGGTGATATTAAATTAAACAGCTTTGCTAGATACCTACTTGTTTATACCCAAGAATGTAAGCATGAATTAGCCGAACAAGGGAGAGCTGACTGGCCAAGTTGGCCAACGCTAAAATTACGCGGTATAAAGGGAATAAAAGAGAGAGGGAGAGACAAGATCAAGGAAAGCGAGAGAGAGAGAGAGATAGATTATCACAGATCACAAGCGAGCGCCAAAATATTACCACAGTTTACCAATTATCCGCAGACGCTGGCAGACAGGTGAATGTACAATGTAGTGCGACTACACCGCCTACAGACGCCTCCTACCTGTACAGTCGCGTAGTCGGTTGGTATTGGTAATTGAGAAGGTGGCAAGCCGCCGCAATTGTCACAGCCTCATTCCATGCCAATCGATGCCAAGTACCCTTTTAGCTGCGCGCGCTAGCTGCGCCTTGGTTGTATCGTCGGTTTGGTTTTAGCTTGGTGCATAGCTGGCCTTTGTTAGGTGGTCTATTTCCGGTGTAGGAAGAAGGAGCGATCATGGCCCACCCGTCGACAGACCTCATCATCAACACCGCTGCCACCACCTCACCTCACCTCACTATGACCATGACCATCACCATGATGATGGCCTTCTCTTCATCTCCAACACGTTCGCCACTACCATCACTATCGGTAACGTAGCCATCGTTGCCGATTGAGCGAGCTGCTGGGTGTCCCCTGGGCGACTGCTGGCGCAGACTTCCGGCACACTCGCGCCGCTCGCCGCCCGCCGCGCATGTTGTACTTGTCGTCGTACATCGTCGAGAGTCGCCGACGCCGGGTACTCGACGCTCGGCACTGCCTGTTGCATCCGGCCAGGGAGTGGATGTTGTCTGGGCAAGTCATTTCCGGAATATTAAAACGCAATCTTTCTTGTACGGTGGCCGTATCGAATCGTCGGCCTGTATCGTGGCCGCCGCGGTGGCCACCCCACATTCATCTATCCCACTCAAAGACGAACAGAGAGAGAGAGAGAGAGTGAGAAAAGGAGAGAGAGAGAGAAGAAGTAGGCCACAACTAGGATTGTACCCTAGACCCTAGACGCCCCGGTAACTAGCTAGAGTTGAGAGGTACTTGGGAGAGGCGCACTGGGACATCAGCTCTAATAAGGAGAGCGTCGAGCTCAGCTCCGCGTTCATCACATCCGTAGCGGCGGCAGCAGCAGCAGCTAGGACCCGTTGGGCCGCGCGCATCGCCGAAGACAAAAGGGCAGGGAAGTGGCAGTGCCTGCTTTATTTTGACATCTCTGACCTCTACCTCATCCGTTGATTCATCCAAACGCCCAATCAAGTCGCTTCTGCGCGATGATGCGCCGTTGCACAGCGTCTTCGCTTCGTCAGGCTGCGAGCTTGTTCTTCAAGCGTTTCCACCTTATGCTATCGCGCCAGCGTTCAATCATAGCTGAAAGCGTCGACAGAAAGAGAAAATGAGGTACACGTCTAAAGAGGAAACGAAAGGCCAAAAAGTACGATGGCCGGCATGGTGCAGCCGTGTAAGGTGCCGCGGCTGATGCCCATGGTATCAAATCAAACAGAAGCGCTCTCACCGACCCCACCCCCCCCCTCCGCGCCCGACGGCTGCGTACTGAAGGTAGCCTTCCATCCTGGGCCTTAAAAAGTCACCCGGCTGTCACGGGCGTACACTTGCTGTATGTAGGTGAAACCGTGCGGCATTTGCAGACAAGGACACATCTGCATGAAACAGGGCTTTTATTTTCTCCTATTCTCTCTTAGATGATGCCAAACACCAGTAAGTAGCTTATCCGTCTATAGTTGCAGCATTCGCTGCATAGCTAGATGAGCATAGTCACGGCTATGATCGCTACGATAAACGCTGCGGGCAGATAATGTATGAGTCTACATGAGAACACCGACTATTTCAATTGAGGGGCCGTCTCCTTAGACACTAAAATGTATACTAATTCAGACATTAAAACTATCTAGGCTGTTCTACTCGTGATTTGCTGCTCTTTCTGTGTACATTTTGCAGAATTTTTCTGCTGTATTCAAATCACCTCGCGTTAGTATGAAACGCCTATATTGCCTAGTTAAAGTGGCTGTTTGCACGGGACAGTTGTCAGTTTGAACAGACGATGCATTGTTCACATTGACAGATTAGTAACGAAAGCCCAGCAAGCATAGTTTTTGGTGTGTAGTGGCCTCCGGGTGCATATCCTGCAATAACATTGTATTTGGCACTTTGGAAAGCGTCAAACATAAGAGGCTGGCTTTTCCATCCTGCAGTTACAGCTGCCTTAACAGCACTACGACAGGATGGCAATGAATTGGTCGTTATACTTATTATACGCTCTCGTATAAAGATCATTTCATCGCCATCGTCCATACGATTCTATTTTTACCCAAACCGGTGGGCTGCCGAATCTAGATGTATCTCAGCGCACCTGAAAAGTTACAGACTTTGTGAAGCGTCGCAAGGTGTTTGACAAGAAACTGCTGCAGGAACTAGTTTATGCCCTCACCACTAGTCGTAGAGACTCGGTAACAAGGCATGTTCGAACGAAAGCGAGCAGCAGCAACAACAACGGGCAAAACCTGTGCAAAAACGTATGGCGGACATAAATTTTGACCCTTTTGGCTACTGCCACAAACGCTATACACAACTCTATCAGCTGTTCATCTGAGCCTAATTATTTTACGGCATGTCGAAACTCTCGAAGAGGAAGCAGAGAAATACAAGTGAAATAGTATTATGACTTTATGACACTGTTAGGCGTGTTGCGGGGCAGGTTAGTAACGGAGAGAGTGAGATAAACAGAGAGTGCCTGGCTCACACTAAACCTTCTTCTAATTTTTCTGGTGCATATATATATATATATATATATATATATATATATATATATATACACATCCATACATACATATATACAGCCGCGGTTTCCCTCTATGACGAGCGCCACGTGTAGTGAAACCGTAAATCGCGGGTTTAATTCCGCAAATCAAATTAGTTCGTGACGCTATGTCCTACGAAATCTATGTTTATTTGTTCGACCAACACGCTCGTGGGTGACTGTGTAGCTTGCTTACTTACTTACTTCGTAGCTTCGCCACCATTGATACTAGCATCCGCAAAAAAACACCATATTTGAAGTGTTTCACTGTATGAGTCGCTATAGAAAGTCGTCCAAGGTTCTGATCCTCGCATATAGGCTTTGCCGTTGTGATCTTCGAAGCAGACTCTGTGTTCAGAGGCACTTATTTAAAATGGCTCGAAAAGTTGCGTGGTGGATATTGTATCATACCTTCAGTGTTGCGCGTTAAATCGCCCATTGTTAGACGTTCAACCACCAAAAGCAGAACTTAACTCATTAGTCGGGAACACTCGAGAATTCAGAACATTTTTGAACAGAGTTTGTTGTATAGCTAGCGCAGCGTTCAGTAAGCTTGGGCTTACTTCTAGGTCATGTAGGTCAATGGGTTTGAGACACACTGTTTTTTTCCAACAAATTGCCCTTTGAATATTTGCATTTTTTAAAGTCATCATATAGGCATTCTATTGGAACGCGAGTGGAAAATGATTCTGGTAGGAAAGCATAGGCATGCTCTCGATGCCAGCCTATAAGAGGTGTCCCAAGGTAAAGCACATTATAGTGCACCATCTGCTCGATACCAGTAGCAGAGACTTTTACCAAAAGGATATCAAGGAGTCAGCTGACCTATCGGCAAGAGGTCGATGAAAAAGCAGACACTTATTTGGTGATTAAATAAGCCAGCATATTCTGCAGCAAGTTCGCTTTATTAGATCACTCAGGTTGGTTCATTATTCAAAAACGGTCAAAACTTTTAGATACGCTTACTCCACATATTATTACACATAAATACCCGTCGTTTAGTTTAATGTTATTCGTACCGATAAGTGACAAATAAATAGAAACATCTTGTCAGCGCTTGCATCGTAGTAGTAGTATGAAGTGGAAGCCGCATACACTATACACTTTACGTTATGTATGTCACAAATACACTAATCGGAGATATGTCTGAGGCCTTAAAGGATTTTTATGCTTTATATTTTTTCTAACGTTTACTTGCAAAATGCCTCTAGCGAAGTCAGATCCGCGGTGTTTGAGGCTGTTCCAGATGCGGTCCCCTTCACCGTGCAGCACTTATATATATATATATATATATATATATATATATAAATATAGTAGAAGTATGTTAGAAGTCTCTGCTATATATATATATATATATATATATATATATATATATATATATATTGGTTAACAACTAGATGATCGCTGCGTTTAGCTGCCTTTTTGTACTTGCAATATCTTGGCAATACAAAGAGCCTGCTAACCACCTGCTAAATGACCAGCTGTGTAAAGTCTCTTTTTAAGCAGCAGCAGCCACCGCCGCAGTATCGTAAGAAGAAAGAGCACCTCGCCTAAGGGCTTTGAAGCCCTCCTGCGTCTCGCGGCTTTCCTATCAGCTCCTCTAGTCCTGCTACTATTACCAAGCTTCAGTCTTCTATCACTACTACTACTACTATTACTACGACATACCGACCACTGCCTTACTTGAGCAGTCGTAGTGAAACAGGTGTATATGTGTATATATATATATAAATATATATATATATACATGAAAGGAGAGGCAGACTGTAGAATCGAGGAGGATGTTCTCCTTCCTGTGCTGTGGAATGTTAGAGCCCCAGCGTGGCGGGCATCCAGCGCTTGTGTCGGTATACATTTGTCTGTCTGTCTCTTTGTCTGTATGTCTGTCGGTCGGTCGGTCGGCCTTATGTCTGACTGATAGCAAGCGTGTGTGGATGTCTGCGTGTGCCGCACTGAGTACCGAGGACGGCGTGCCTATGTGCACTCGAGTAATGATGATGGTGCTGCTGCTGCCGCCGCAAAGGCAGCAAATTGAATTGTGATTTTTTCTTTTTACTTGTTCGTCTTCCTCAAGCTACCGCGCCAGCTACCGGGAACTGACTGGTAGAGCTACAAAATAATACCGCTGCTACTGTTGTTGCCGCTGCTGCGGCTGCAACTAGCACCAAGTCCGCTCCAGGACCACGACCACCGCTACGAGCTGTCCCGCACTTAGTTCCCACAGCAACAAGAAACCGTCGTGTTGGGTCGCTTTTCGTTGCTTTTCTGCTTCTTCTACCACCACTACCACCACCACCACCATCACCACCACCACGGCCGCGCGTTCGAAAACTACTCACTCGATATGGTGATAGTACAAAGGCAAAAACCATCATCATCATCATCGTCATCATAAAACCCAAGTCATCATTCACAACAACATCATCATCATCAGCAGCAGCAGCAGCAGCAGCGACAGCAGCAGCATCATCATCACAATCACGAAGAAGATCATCACCATCATGGGCATCATGATGATTATGAAGATTCATCATTAGCATCAGCGTCATCATTATCATCAGCAGCCGCGTCATCATCATCATCATCAGCGTCATCATCATCAGCAGCGTCATCATTATCATCAGCCGCGTCATCATCATCATCTACCCCCGTTGCCGTCTTTCAAGTATTCCTGCGCGTTTACCGCCGTCGATTCGAACAGTGGTAAAGTATCGCTGCTGCAGACGACGACGACAGCGGCAACCGTATCGCCATTTGTCGCCGCTGCTGCTGCTTCAAAAGCAACTTATGCTTGCAGTCTTCGGCTTGCCAAGCAGCAGAACCTATGCGCCGGCCTGGCCTGATTAAGCCTAGCCGCCTCTCGTATGGGCTGACCTAGGCTAGACTATATACTATCACCACTATCACCACCGCCACCACCACTACCACCACCAAGGAAACCCGTAGTAAAGTATTCAACCCGAACGGCACACCGCCGTCAAACTGTGCGGTGGGCCGCACCGCACCACAGGCTATTACTGACAACTTACTACCTTTTCTTCTTCTACTACGACCCTGACCACTGTTTCTGCCGCTACCCGTGATAGCGCTACTTAGCCGGTAATATAGTGCACGGGGCTGCTGCTGCTGCAAAAACTAGTCACCTATCCAGCCCAACAACTCTTTACTCAATGACAGCAACAAAAACAACAACAACGTTTGAAATTGCCGCCATCGTCCAGGAGAGGGCACACGAAGTGGGGCGGCGGGGCGCGGGATCAGCATGACACTGAAACACGCATGCCGTCGACTATCCATTTGCCTCGAGTGAAAGGCGGATCCCTGTATATATATATATATATATATATATATACGGATCCCTGGCTATACATGTATATATATATATATATATATGCTGATGATGACTACAGAGGCGGTAGCAATGGTCTTGGCAAAGACGGTGATCAAGAAGGTGTGATGAGTGAGGTAGAGAAGAAAGTCGCGAACGGGTCGCGGAACATGAGCAGGGGCGCGACCGCATCAACTCGAACAATTTGCATCTCGTGCTGTCTTTGTGGTGTTTTTGGGTCTCTCTCTCTCTTTCTCGCCGTCTCTCTTGTGGGGTGCGCTCTTGCGCGAGCGCATACTCTGTCCCCCCGTGTCCTCTTTCCTTTCATTGCTCTCTTTGTCTTTCGCAGTGAACCCCTTGTTCTCTCTATCTCGCGATCTTTCTCGCGAACTAATTCACTCTTACACACAGAGAGGCACAGACACTCGCTTCACCTGTGCATCTCTATCTCTACGTAGCTACCTGGCGGGGAACTGGAAAGGATACACATACACACCAGCCAGCAGATTCTGCCCTGTCAGACTCGCCTGCCCGGCATTTGTCCTTGTACAAATGAGACGGATAGTTGGCCGACGGATCGAAGTCGCGAACGACCGATCGAACAGCTCTTTCTTTGAATGATCTACGGCACACTAGCAACAACAACGAAACTAGCAACGCGCCTTCTTTAAAAAAATAAAACCATCACCCGCACTCTGACAAAAAATTGCATCTAAAAGTGTGAACGAAAAACACGGAACAAAAGACTCGGGGAGAAGGGACGAGCGAGACAAGGAGAGCGACAACTGATGGTAAACATGAATGCTTGTTTTTTATTGTCTATGCATATAGGTGGCATGAAATGAGTACATAGACATGTAGTGTGGCAGCGATGTTCATGAGGTTGCTAGCTAGAAGAGGGCGTAGAACGAGGGAGTGATGAGATGATGTGATACTATGAGGAAATGCTGGAAATACTCGCTCGTGCTCATATGAGGCAGGACCAGGAAACGGGAAGGATAAAGTACGCAAAAAGCGAAATCGATTAAAAGGCTTGCACAGACATATATATATATATATATATATATAAGATCCCTGGCCGTCGTGCTATAATCGTATAACTAAACCGCAATTAGAACAACAACAACTAAGACTTCATTTGGTACTGTCGCCATAGCGACAAGACAAAGGCCATGGTCACAGGTCGTATTGGGTTCTTCGAGTCCGCTGGTCGATATGTGTCGATGCAGTCGAACAACGATGACTACAACGACACGATGATTTATGTCCAGAAGGCACCGGATCAGGCGCCTACAGATTCATCCGAGAGACGCCTGAGGGGACGTCAAAGTCGAAGAAGTCTTCTTTCGACTAGCGAAAACCAGTGGGGGCGCGAAATAGCGACGGAATCAGCAGCGGCAGTTGCAGCATCTTTTGCCGTGCCCTATTGCCGTTAGAAGGCAATAGAGGCGCGACGGAAGAACGAGACACCGAGAGAAGTAGAAGATGACGAAGAAAAAAGCAGAAAGAAAATAAGCCAGAAGGACAGAAAAACACGGATAGCGCCAAAATGTAAGAGTTGTAAAAAAAGAAGGGAAAAAAGGAGGCAACTCGCCGGCGATGCGGCCGTGCGCTGCCACCTCACCCCACCTCACCTCAACGCACCATCCGTGAATGAATTCGTTACACTACACCTCAATAGTGCAGCTCGCTGAAGGCAGAGGTGAGGACAAAGCGACGACGATAAGAAGAACGTGTTGAAAAAGGGAAACACGAAGCCTTTGCCGTCGCCGCGACTACAACGGGGACAACAACGGGGTGAGGGCGGATGCGGTATTAGAGCAGAATCTACAGATAGATATGCTTATATACATACAGACATATGTGTACGCCTAGCTGATAATGGTGGGTGGATGGATGGATATCATGCGTAGGTGCGCGCATTTGAGGTAACTCTTGCTGTTATTGCTGCTGCTGCTGAGGGGCTATTGTTGTCGCTTGTGTTGCTGTTGTTGTTGTTGTCGTCATTATTTTTGTCCTCGTTGTTTTTTGTTGTGGTTGTTGTTGTCGTCGTCGTCGTCGTTGTTGTTGCCGTTGCTGCTGCCGCTACTACCACTACTACTACTACTACAACCACCTCTACAAGTGCTAATACTACTGATGTAACCTTGTTTTATTCTCTCCCGTGCTCTCAATTTCTCTCCACCTCCCCTCCATCCTCTCTCTTGCTCGGTCTCCCTCTATGCCACCTATTTTCACGGAAATCGATACCCGGAGGCCCACCACCAGCTGTGGTCAGACCAAATAGGATGCAAAGCGTCAACGGTGGTGGTGGTGGCGGCCGAGAACCCGGAGGTTCTCCGCCACCATCTTCCCCACACTCTCGTATAGAGCCAGCGAGTGAGCGTGCCGCCTGCTCACTTGCCTGCGCTCACCAACCAACCACCACCACCACCACTTGAACGGGTGTGCAAAGAAACGGGCGGCGGCGTGTAAAAAAGAAATCAAGCATGCGTACACAGGAGAACAGGTTAGAGGGTGCACGACCGGTCGGAGGTCGGAATAGGCACGCTCCACGCTAGACGTTTAAGTAGTGCTCATAGACATGTGTGTATGTATGTAGGCATGTGTCAGTGTGTGTGTGTGTGTGTATGTGTATCTCTCTGAGTGTATGTATGCACGTACGTATGTCTGTCTGTCTATCTGTCTGAATGACGTTGCTTGTGTGTATGGATCGTCGCTGGAAGAAGGTGTTTATAGGTCAAGGATTGCATTGAAATGGCGAAGCGTTTCGAATGGATTTTGCCGCCGCCACCGCCGCTGATGACGACGCTGTTGCAGTCAGGCATTCTGTCGCAGTTGCCACTCGGGTGTTTGCTCAAAACCGCATCTCGAAGGAAGGAAGATGCTGTTGCACGCGACCGTGCGAAGCAAATCTAAAGGAACACAATACTTTCGACAACAGCAGCAACAGCAACAGTAACAACAACAACAACAACAACACAACAATAACCGCAACAACAACAACAACAACAACAGGCGGGCAGGCGCTCCTTTGCGAAATAAAAAGAGGTGCTGCTCTCCTACGAGAGGTAGATAGAGTGGACTTGTTGTCAACAACAGTTTATGTTTGATGCTCGTCTGGGTGATTCAGTCGGTCGGTTGATCGGTCACCTGTTTCTTGTACCATCCAAGAGGCCAGCCGCACTACCAAACCATGGAGCTTTACTTCATTCAGGAGAAAGAGAGAAATAGACAAATCGCCGACCTCTTGACATAGCGTGTCCGTTTCTTTTGAGCAAATAGAGCACTTTGTCTTGTTTTTCATTCTCTCTGATTTGATCACTTGGCGGAGTGGATGGCATGATCGAGTTTATCATTCGACACTCATTTGTTGTTGTTATTATTGTCATTATTACTCTACTTTTCCTACTTTGTTTGTGTATTGTACATGCTCGCATAGATCGGGTCTCAAATATATCTGAAGTACATCTGCAATTGTGAGAACATCCGAGAAAGCTGGGAAAACAGTGCGCATAAAAACCTGCTTTGCAGTAGCTTGTTGTGCAGATGCTTAACAGGTCGTTCAGCGTAAGGTGCCGGTACCATAGAGCTTTCTTCTTTCTATATTTTTTCTCTATCTCTAAAAAGTAAAGTTTGTCGTACCGCATGGTTGTGTTTGGTAATTTTCACATTCATTGCTTTCTCGGAACCTGCCAATGAAATTCCCTGGGGAGTCGTTAACTCAAGTGACCCAAAACGGTAAAGATGTGTTCAAACTGTCCTTTACTGAAAGCTGTCTGCATTCTAGAGACCTGATGTGGTCGAGGTGTGGAAAAAAGTCTCCGAACAAATGCACTAAAAGTAGTAATAAAAAACATAGTTCTGGCAGGAGCCCACATTGAAGATATGCCCACCAATCAGTACACGTTGTAGAAAAATAGAGAAGCGGCAGTTTCCACAATTTGCTTTTACAAATATGTGTACAACGTACGTCCAGACGTTCGAATTTAACGACAATGAATAAGCGCGGGTAAACCCGTGCAACGCTATGAAATGTGAATCTGCATTCGCGGGCGGAATGCAAAACTAAAAGTTGCTCTTATATATATATATATATATATATATATAGTAAAAACAATTTGTAAAACACATACATATATATGTGTTTTGGCTAGTATTGAGGTGTATGTAGCATGTGGTGGTAATCAAAGTCTTCACAAGATGTGTGAGTCTCTCTCTCTGTGTGTGTGTGCCGGGACGTCTGAGCGCGTGCATTTGTGTGCGTGTGTATCAAACCATGATGTTTTTTTATTTATTTTTTATGAACTTTCGTGAAGGAGAGCCGCAAGAAAAGCAGGAGACTGTTCTCGTATCTCATTCGCGCTGCACACTCAGCCTGACTGGTAGCAGCCGCAACGTTAACGTCATCGTCGTCGTTGTCGTTGTCGACAATGCAGACGATCGACCTGAAAGACGAAAGACTAGGAACTGCGCAAGTGGTGGTGTGTCCAACCAGGACGGCGGCCCGATGGATGTGTTGCGCTTGGCGCAATGAAATCCCACAATAAAATTCTCTCAAGCCAGTGGCCGACGACGAGACGATGTATGTATATGTCCGACCGCGGCGAGGGCAGCGGAGGACAGAATCGCCAATAAAATTGTGGCTACAGTCGGCGGCGGCGACGAGGGGGCGGCTGAAGTCTGGACAACAGGAGACGGGGGGAGGCTGGGGCGTCGGCAGTCCCCAGAGGAGCAACATATTCACCAGCGCGACTGGCTCTTGTCATTCACTTAGTAGCCAATATGGAGATTTCCAGACGGAGATTCACTTTGACATTGACAACCCAAGTGACCCGGGGCGGGATGCGACGATATCTATCGTCGCAAGCAAGCAGTTTTGACGCTACGCTTTTGCGAGTTTGCCTAACGCTTTGTTGACGTACTTCCGCAATGTTAGCTGCTGTGAACACCGTTTGTGACAGATCCGCGTCGAAAATCGGAGAAGGAGTTCATATGCCTATACATATAGTAATGTACACACACACATATATATATATATAAATCTACTCGAAGATCCAGGTGTGGCTGGTTATTAAATGTTTGGGTTGCCTGTGACAAAAACGCATATATTGATTTGTTAGTACGTCATTGTGTTAGCAAAAACATCACGATAGCATTTCTAGATGATTGTGAATGCTTTGCCAACATGGTCTGAGTTCGAAATTTGTGCCGACTACGACATCAAATTGCGTGTCACTCAAAATTGAAAAGCCTTAAGTGCAGCAACAAGTATCTGTCATGAGTAGACGTCATTTGGGTGCTGTAACTGGCAGGTTTGCTGTAAATGCATTTGTAGTACGTACAATGCAAAGCACATCGTATTGACAGGACAGCTCAACTCATCCCAAAAATCGTTAATACGTGCGGAAATGCAGGGACTTCACTTGAGTGCAGGGAGAGCTACCATGGCTTATTAAAGTCCTCTAAAGTGTAGCACATGGAGAATATATAACTTCATTAACGGTACCTGTTGTTAGAGATGTCTTCGTTTCGAATGTATGTCGTGTTTGTGTACGTGTGTGCTTTTTTTGTTTAAATTAAAGTTACTCCAATTAGTCTTCATATCAAACAGTTAAAATAACCACCATAATCATCAGCATCATCATAGCGGCTGGCCTTGATTCGATCAAATTCGGATCCACTCTCGAAGAGATAGAGATGTATGGTTCTGCCCGTGCTCTATTCGTAGATCGATGTCTGTCTGTATCATTTTCTGCTTTTGCTTTTATCGAGCAATAATTTTGCTCGAAGCGATAGAGAGAACGACCCCCCAAAGAAGAAGAAGAAGAAACGACGAGAGACGAATTGCAAGCGGCAAAAGAGCATAGTTACGTGGCATCGTCACAAACAAGGCGGCAATGCCATAAAGTTGTTCTTCCTTCCTTCCTAGCGCCGAGTGTTTTGAGCTAAGTTGCGTTGCGGACAGAAGCCAATAACTGCCGATCCGTTCCTGCTTCGGCTATGGCTCCGAGTACGGTGGTTGCAGCTACTGCTGCTGCTGTTGTTGTCGTTGTTGTTGTTGTTGTTGTTGTTGTTGTTGCTGTTGTTGCTGTTGTTGTTGTTGCTCCTGCTGCAGCCTCTGTTGTGGCTGAATTTACACTTAACGAGGGCCAGGCCCTCGAAGGTCAGTGAGCTTCGCGTCTCCTCACCTACCTCAGCAGTTCGGCAGTGCGAGTCAACTTCTTTTTGGGCCAGCTTTAAGCCGGCGGCTGATATGCGTCAGTGTGTTTGGGCGTGTGTGTGTCTGTGCTGGGTGTCCGTACGCACGCACGCAAGCTCGCTCACTTACACACTTACTTCTTTCGAGAACGCCAGCAAGCCAGTTCAACTGCGAGCCGACTCTATTGCCTCTCCGGCCCACTCACTGTTTGACCGAAGACGAAGCGGCCATAGCAGTTTACAGCTTTTGGATAGAGCCAACGACGGCAACGGCCGTTGACGCAGTTGAAGCAGCCAAGAACAACAACAGCAACAACAACAACGACGGCGACGTAAACAACAACAACAATGACGCTAGTGATAGTGACGATCAGGATGATGATGACGATTCCTACAACTGTCAGCAGCAGCAGCAACAACAACAACAGAGACAACAATGCGAGTAAGAGGACATGCAAGTGGAGGGCGCACTCGACTCAAGTGCTCACTTACAGCTGTATATATATATATATATATATATATATATAAATATATATATATATATATATAAGAGGCGTGTATAGCAGCGGAGGAGGCTTTCCAAGGTGGTTCATGCGCTGCAGAGGTGATCTCGGACTAGGGCGGTGCCTGCCGGTGGCGAGATCGCGGTCGGTCGCGGAGGTGGCGGTGCTGACCATCCGGCAAACGTCTGTGCCCACCGCCGTTTCTCTCTAGCGGCTGCCTGGCTGGCGGGCGGGCGGGTTGAGGGCAGAAGAATTGGCCAGGGTCGGTCAGGGCGCAACATTGGATCCGCTTTATAGCGGCGCCCTCACTCACTCCGTGCCCCCTCTTGGATTGGGCGCGCCTCTGCGGTCAAGCGTTGCGCCTCTGCGCCCACTAACGAGACAGAGGTGGAAAACGAAGAGCACATCGGTCAACGAAGTTTTTCTCGCAGTAACAACAACAACAACCGCAACAACAACAACAATAAACGCAACAACAACCACAACAACAACAATAACCGCAACAACAATAAGTTGCAGTGACAGCAGCAGCAGAAGCGGCGGCGGCGGCAACAGCAGCAACAGCGGGAAAAAAGAAAAGCCAAAGAAAACCCAAAGGCATTGTGTGCCCACTGAGAGTTTGCCAGATGACTGTTTGCCTTAGGTTGGCCATAGTAGTAGTATGTTTGATGCTCGACGTACTCTCGCTATGGTGCGCGCCTCGAAGGTGCAAGCCCACCACACGGTTCTATTGTCATACCGCTCGAGAGACAGAGATTACTGCGTCCCCTCCCCCCTCGGCTGGGCTTGCTTGTGGTCGTAGTAGCGATCACACTATATTTATTATAGGGATAGAGAAGCCTGTCGTGGCCAGAGATCGAGAGTAGCAATGCCTACTCAATTGTTGTTGTTGTTGCTAGACTGGGCAAGTAGGTGTAGATCGCATTCATCGGCGGCTCATTACAGATACTTAGTGGCGGTCGATTGACGATGCCGATTAGAATAATAGTAGTTATGCATTGTTAACTACCAGCAGCTGCAGCGGCAGCGGCCCTATATAGCAGAACGATATGTACGTGGGTGGCATATAGTATATGTATATCTGATGCAATATTTATGTGAGTTACAAATAGTGCTGATAAAATAAAATAAAAAACTGCCATGGCCGAATTTTTAAAGGCTTTGTCTGGCCAGATCAAGCGGAAGAGATGGCTGGCAGGCAGTCGCTGTGGTACAGGAAGACGCGCGTTCTATCGATTTAGAAACTGTGTTCGTTAAAGCTTAGATTAAGTGAATGACTGATAAAACTGATAATTAGACGAAATAAACAGTGTGTTGTTGCGGATTGCTCTAATATAAGGATCTCAGGCGCCCCTTTAAGCAGGAAGCAGGTACTGATGGCATTTCATGTCTGGAGCAGCAACACCTTTTGCAGGTTATCTTGCTGACAAGACTGTGCCCAGTACTGCTGCACAGGGCGGTGGCCAACTTGAACATAGCGGAAGTTCGTTAACTAACGACAGCGTATAGGTAATTGCCATATAGAATGAAGCACGCACATTTATCTTTATTTACTTTTAGTTTAAAAAAGTGTTCAAATGTATTATTAAAATAGTTTGCCTTCCTCTTCTTGTTCTTCATATTTCTTGTTCTATTGAGTTATTTTATTAGTAGAACATAGTGTTATGCATTTTTATTTTATTATATAACTTTGCTATGTTAGCACTCTGGAGTAGTAGTGTTATTATATTAGTAGAACAGGCCTGCTACCGCCGTCTATCTTGTTTTAAACAAAGCATATCGTCAACAGCGTATAAAAGTTAAACATTTCGAGCTGAAGTCAAGTGGGCCGTGTACGAGTATTTGCAATCTTGTGATCTTTAATATTCGGCGTGACAGCAACACTCATGAACCACAAGCATGAGCGTAGCGGAGAGTGTCCGCTGGTGGAACCACAAAAGAAGAAGGTGTGGCAACATCACGGTTTTGAACGTGTGACCTATAAAGTGTGCCGACCAGTAGATAGTGATCTATGTAGCCGCCTACCAGAGCCGCGATAAAGTGAAAGTAGTATCTATTATTTGCTTGGTTTCCGTTTTTTTCCTACAGTGGCAGTCTATCGATCACTAACCCTGGACTCTGAGAGATTTTTTTAAACACTATTACTGCCTTGTAACATTGTTGACCCCTTAGAGCCACTAAATAGCCACTGAAATACGATTTGGATACGAAAATCTCGTTACTGTTGTTATCCTTATCACGCCTACTGTTCGCACAGTAACAACAGGCTTCACTCATATAGTTCAGAAGTACTATATTTATGGTATGGGTATATATGGGCGATAAATAGAACGACGGCTCTGTCATGGCTAATTTCAGATTTATCAGCAGCATAAAAGCAATAATTAGCATAACAACAACAGCAACATTAGATTACTAGTTTTTCTTCGTAATTTTTTGTCCCGTATAATTAATTCTTGATGAGTGTATGGTATACGATGTTAACAATATAACCCGCATAAAAATAAAGACACTGAACACATGTTTCCAATTGAACCTTTAGAACGTGCGTATATATATATATATATATAAATAATCTGCGTGTAGCGAAACGTTTCCATGAACAATATACAATACAGGGTTGTGCGCATGTATGTGTATATATATATATATATGCAGAGATCAAGTCTTGTAACATATTGTTTCATTGCAACGGTGAACACTGTCAAGAAACAGTCGACTAGCCGCTTTGCAGAGGCGAGACACGAGCACCGGAAAAAGGTGTTCTTTAAGCCCTCATCACCCTTCCCACAGTGTCGGCTTGGTTAGTCGGCAGCCACTGGGTTACGTACATAGATAGGCAGCGGTTTAACTACGATTGTAGCAGCAGCTTTAGCATGGACGACAAGCAACCAAGCAAGCTTGTGTGATTTCTTCTTCTACTACGACAACGACGAGTTTGACCACTGCTGCAATTTCTACTGCTGATTATACTGCTTCTGCTGCTGCTGACCAGGATCAGGAAGCGATCGGTCATCTAACGGATGGCCACGACAGGACAGCGGACAGCGAACAGCAGAGTTCGAGTGCGCAAACAGTGGGACATATCTGTCTATCTATCCCTGTATCTCTCGGTGTATCTATCGATCTGGTTACTCCTGCTCATCTGATCTGCAGCGGCGAACACGACAGCAGAGCCTGTGCAAGGACAGGTGCATTGCGGTGGGATGATCGCTGATGTTGTCGCAGCAGCAGCTAACCGTTAGCAATAATACACGAACAAGATGGCACCACCACCACAACCACCAACACCACTTTTGTTTGCTTTTAACTTACAAGGAAGAATCCCATCCTTCCTTGTAAGTTGGCTGCTCGGGGGGTAAGGGCTGTTGATAGCATCCAAGGATCTCTTTGCGCTCCCTCTGGTCGACAGGACAGTGGTTGTTTCTTCGAGCCTCGTCGCCATGATGATTAGCCATGAGCGTGTTATGAGAGATGACCCTGCAATGTTGTTCGTTGTTCGATAATAACCACGATGATAATGAGGATTATGGTGCTGGTGATGATGACGAGCATGGTAACGACGAGGACGACACCGACGAAATCAACAACTAACAGCAATAGGTCAACTACAACCCGAAAGCCTTTCCATCTACAGGATTGCCAATGCCAGGTTAGCCCCTCTGTTCCACCGCGAGCCCTCGCATGTGATGGGCTGGGGAGCCCAGCAGAGTGCGAGGAATTGGCACAATGCAACTGGGCAGTGAAAGCAACAGCAACAGCAGCAGCAGCGGTAGCGGCAGCAGCAGCAGCAACAATAGTAACTGCAGAAGTATTAGAGCATTGCGCAATGACGTCAGATAGCCGCCAAAGAAAATCCGAATCCGCACACCCAGACACACACAATGTCTTACAGATGGACGACCACGACGACGACAACGGTCACCGGCCGAAGACCGCCGGCAGCCGGTTCAAGCCGCTGGGCGTTGTCCCTTCGAAGTCAAGTAAGATGAGGCAAGGCGTCGAGGCTGCCGAGGAGCCGAGGTCACTCTCTTGAGGTGTGTCCGTCCATCCGTCTGTCTGTCCGTCCGTCCGTGCGTCTGTCTGTATACATATATGTCTGGCAGGCTTCGTAAGGACGGGAGGGTGGTAGCTAGGTAGGGTGTCCGGCGGGGATTTGTGCTGTTATTTGCACATTAACCGATGATCGATGGTTTGCCTGTGTCAGCGCCTTCACGAGGACGACGACGATGACGACGACGAGGAGGAGGCAAGAAGCCCGCGCAAGATGGTCGTTTGGCCGGTGGTCACAGAACGCTGATCCGCCACTCGGTATGCGAGGTGGGCCAAACCCGAGGTAGCTAGCTGGCTAACGGTCTCGTCGACGATCGAGGCATGAGGCGAAGTGGCGAGCCGACTATACCATGTACAGACCATATGTGCAGGACGCTTTAGTGAAAGAATGAGAGAATGGGAGAATGGCACAGACATACTGACCGCGCGCGAGAGAGCGAGGAAAGAGAGAGAGGAAAAGGGAGAGAGATAAGGAAATACCATATGGTCAAGTGCCTTGAAATGGGAGTGGCACGCCAGCCAGACAACCAACAGGAAGATCCGATGAGCCCGAGATGCTGCGTTGAGCGACGGCGAATCTGCGTGGGTCAGCTTAAGGGCAAAAATTCATCGACGAACTATTGCTTCCGATTGCGCACATTGTTGCTTTTGCTTGACTAACGGGCTGATACATATGTATACACACACACAAGTACATACATGCATGCAAACGTACATATATGGAGACGTGCCGTTCGATGAGCGACATCACAAATGTTGACAACAGATCCGTCCTACCCATACGCTAAACCTGTACACAAACCTGTACACCCTGTTAATGGAACGTCCCGCCAACACACTACACCAGTTTGAATAGTGGAATTTAACAACGTATGATATGCCGCGAACGGGATGACGCGCGTTTCGGAGATTTGCGTATTGTATCAAATGCTTACGTATACAAGCAACGGCCAAACGTGAAATTAGCTAGCTAAATGGTTGTTCAACGCAGTAAGCATTTTTTAGGTTTATATATAAGGCAAAAAATTTATATGTATAATCTTTCAGAGCATAACGCGATGTCAAGTGAAGCGTTAAAGGGCATAGATCCCATAGTATGACTGTGGAAACCTTAGACCTTGTGACGAGACGAAGACCGCTGTGGTTCTTGGGTTAGCTCAGTTGGACTTTTCAACAAGCGGACGTATACGATAGTCGTCCGATACAAGGCTATCGAGACCGACAGACACCAAACCACGTCAGACACATGCTAGAGCATTAATAATTTCCGGCATTTACCATCTTTCTTCCCCTGCAATCTCGCATAGCGACTTTGCGTTAGATATTCTCTTATATTCTCGCCGTAGGCAGGCTCGACATTGTAAAATTGGAATAGGACACATAGAATTCTTGTTTGCACTGGGAGCGGGGAGAGCGCTGATTTGTCTTATCTGCGTCATCGTGCTCATTTAAAGGGGTCAAGTAAGTGCTTAATTAATTATATATATTATAAAGATTTGTGGCTAAGCGTTAATCCTGACACTACATGCACTCGTTCATGTCAGAGCAAAGCAAGCCTCAACGGCTATAGTCCGTCTTCTTCTTGCTCGAGAACTAGAAGAGTGTCTAGGTGTCTGGTGTCTAAAATGCGCACACGAATGTTGTTTAGCCCTAACTTAGAACGGCTACCACTACCTGCCGGCCTTCCGGAAAATGATTTTTTTCCTGCGTATCGTCCCGTCGCCGCAGTCATGACACCGACAGTGCTCGGCGTGCACGGTTCTATATTTTTCCAGTGAGTCGTAGTGACAGCAGTAGGTCGTGCTCGTAGCCACGAAACGCGGCCACGAGCATCGTGCGTTGGCAATTTTATTCGTATCTCTGGGTGTACGAATCCGGCAAGCGGATACGTTAGAACGACTACATGATCCTGTGAAGTACGATCTTCGTATCTCTGACGATTTTAAGATTTTCGGTTGGTGGGGTGGTGGTTGTTCGGTTGACCCGACGACGCGATCGGCCCGATCAGTCAGCGGTGCAATCAGACGATGCACACAGATCATAGTGTAGTCAGTTCGGCTGCTTCGTGCTCGAAAGCACAGCGCTTCAGTCGGACTTCATACACTAGCTCGGCGTTTGCTTGGCACGGTTTGGCATTCTCGCTCGTGCGTGACCAGCGTACCAGCTGTCATTATCGTCTGGCGTCGGTGGTGGCGGCGGCGGCGCTTACGTACGATCGCCCGCTGTTGTTGTTGTTTTTGTTGTTGTTGATGTTATTGTTGTTGTTGTTATTGTTTTTGTTGTTGCTGTCTGTCTATCTGGCTGTCGTGCAGTCTATCTCTCTCTCTGTCTGTCTGCCTGCCTGCCTGCCTGCCTGTGTATCGGTCTGTCTAGACGGCTGGCAGCAGCGGCCGCGCTTGTCAGGATGCGGCACGGATGGCCGGATCATCATCATCATCGCCGTCGTCATCATCATCATCATCGCCGTCGTCATCGTCGTCATCACCATCATCCCACCTTGGGCACGTGACGACGTGAACTACTCTCCTTAGTCACGTAAGGCACGCAAGGCATCGCGCGACGACAGGCTTCTACAGGCAAGCCGCTCGGCCCAGCAACAAGCGGCCAACCGGCGCTTACTGCCTCCTGGCGGCGTAGCGTTATTACTGCTTGTTGCACGCAGGCACGCACGCACGTACACAGAGCGACACGCAGCACGGACGTGCATCTACGCGCCGCCGCCAGCGTGCACACAACGCCTACTCAGCTACTAAATCTTTTCCAACCAACTACCGTCAGACTGTGCTTGGTGTATGCGCGCGTCTCCGTGTGTGTCTGTGTGTGAGTATGTCACCTCCGGCATCTTAGGCGCAAGTACGTCCGAGGTCCTAAGAGGAGATGTGTTTTCTGATTCGGATTTAGCCTATGAGTAGAAAAAAATCCTGCTCTTAAAGTCCTACTTTGCAGGAAAGTCCTACTCAGCAACTAGAACTACTCAGTCAGCCGGTCGGTCTGGTAGCAGTTCAGACACATTCGATCAGCTGTTGTAGGCATCAGCGAGCGTCAAAATTAGTCTCCTCTTGAGGGCTGCTGGCTTCTAGCTTTTCTCGAACTTTCCGAGTCTGGCGGGGTGGGGCAGATATCGATCTATTTAGTAGGTTGGCCGAATTCCACACTAGTCACTGCGGGCTGCCAGTGACGCAGGCGCGTCACGCATTTCCGAGACCTTCCAGAAAGCTCTTCGAACTTTGTTCTGCCGCTCTCTATATCTCTCTTCCTCTCACTCCCATCTCTCCGTCGCTCCCTGTTCCTCCTCTACCTTTTACACTATTCCTTTTACTTCCTTATTTCTGCCCTGATCCCTTTAATGGTGGCTTTCTAGCGTATCGCGCGGTGTATGTGTCTGTCTCACCGCTGCCTCATTGCTGGGCCCTGCCAGGAGAAGGAAACGTGTCGAAGGGGAGAGAGAGATGTTAGAGGTTGGGAGAGACGGAGAGACAGAAGGGCAGAGAGTGACGGAGATAACGAAAGAGAGACCGCGAAAAGGAAGAGGCCCACCGTTACTGCTGCGCGCCATTGAGCGGTGGGGCGGCCACTCTCACTCTTTGTGTTTGTCACAGTCACTCCCCCCCTTCTATCTCTCTCTCTCTCTCTTGTGTGCGCGCACGCGTGCTCTATGAGCGCGACGAACGCGCACGCGCCCGCTGCCCGAGTCGCTCCGTGCTGCTACTGCCGCCGCTGCTGCTGCTACTGCTGTCACTGCTGCCTCTACTACGGCCGGCTACTACAACGACGGCATTGCGTTCTTTCGCTCCGGCATAATAATAATAGTAATAAGAGTGCTAGGCCGGGCGACGGAGGTGGGGCGGAGCGCTGACGTCACAGGCCCTCTCGGAGTGGCTCTTCCTGCGGGATGGCTGCTGTTAGAGCAGCCGCCACAGCAGCAGCAGGAGCAGCGGCGGCCGTCGTAGCTACGGCCGCTGCTGCTGCTGCTGACGCCGCCGCCGCCGCCCAGGGCGCTGCCCAAGTGGGTGGTTGTTGGTTCCTCCACCACCACCACCACCACCGGCCCGGCCCTCTATTGGAAGTCTTCGCACGTGCACGGACGTGCTCAGCTCAGACGGAGGGAGTCAGCCAGCCGAACGGTGCGTGCCAACAACGGAATAGCGGCAGTAGCAGGAAAACGACGACGACGACAACGAAGACGACGGATGTCTGCCTAACCCAGCAGCTTGGCCTAGCCTGGCCTAGTAGTAGTCGTAGTAGCACCAATAGTCGCCGTCGTTGTAGTAGTAGTTCCAATAGAAGAAGCCGTAGTAGCCAGCAGAAAGTCTCCTGCTGCTGGACCGCCGAGGCCGACTGTGCTGTGTTGGGCACCAACGACGACGGAATCATCAACAGCAACAACATCACCATCATCATCATTAGCAGCAGCAAGCGGAGGTGGCTGGGTTTGCGAGGGCCACACAGCGGCCTCCTCCACAGACAGCAGAGTACGCTGCAGAGTTTCTCCTACTACTACGACTGCTACTACTACTACGACTACCCCCTGGAGGAGACTGGAGGAGGAGGAGGTGGTAGAGGTGGAGGTGGTGGTGGTGGTGGTGGATTTGGATCTGGATGTCGATGTCGATGTTGTGGTAGTAGTGGAGTACGAGGTAGAAGAGGTGGCCGTGCTGTTGTGGGTGCTGGTGGTGGTGGTGGCGGCGTTGACTGCTTTGCATGGAAGTCATGTCGCGGCCGGACGGCGTGCGCAACTGAAGCGTGCCCCAGGCCGCGCGCCCAGTGCTCTTCCGTGCACTCGTCGTAGGGCGGTTGCAGCTGCTGCTGCTTTGTCGATCTCGGCGTGCGTCGTTGTCGAAGTCGTCGTTGTCGTCGTTACCACCGTCACGGACAACAGCGGCGCGGCCGCGGCGACGGCGGTGCTGAGGTTCGTGACCAAGGAGCCAATGACGGACGTGTGACGCCGACGGCCGATTGCTGCTGGTGAGGCGGCCGCCGGTGCTCTTGTCTGAACTCTCTCAACTTCGAAGCTTGCCACGTTACTGTTGATGCTGATGCTGATGGTGAGACTGACAATGATGACGATGATGATGATGGTGATGTCGTCGATGACGATGATGCTGCTGCTGCTGCTTCTGCGGACCTCGTCCTCGTGGCCGAGTTGCGAAAAGGCGATGTAACGAAAGCACGGCGAACGCATGCAACTGGACTGGACAACAACAACAAAAGCATCAAAACCAACAACTACAACAACAACAACCACGACGAAACACGAAAATGACCAAGGCCCGGTCCGATCGGACCTTGGGGTGAACTTGAGCTCGCGCTTTGGCGCTTGGCGATACTGATGTAACCAACAACCATGAACCGACAACCCAATCGTAGCAGCAACAGCAGTAGCGACCGCCACATTTGCAACTATTGCACTGAACGACGCGGCAAAGACATCATTCACGCCGCCGCCGACGACGACGACAACGTCCAACCGTGCCAGACGGCAGCGCAAGGACCGAAGGGTCACGTTCGTGCGTGACCCGTGTGTGTGTGGGGTTTGGGGGTGCGTGAACCGACTACTGACACTGATTGCGTAGTAGAAATTGTTGTTGTAGTTGTCGTCGTCGTTGTCGTCATCGAACCCGTCGTAGTAGGATAAGACTCAGTGTTGTTGAGGTTGAGTGGTGTTGAAGTGCCACCGCTCTCGCTGGGGGGCGCGGGTGCCCCCGTAGGAGCAGTAGTGATAGCAGTAGCACTCGTAGTAGGAGCAGTGGTAGTAGTCGTCGTAGTAGTGCACGTAGAAGGAGAAGCAGCACCAGTATCATCATCAGGAGGAGGCGGCACAAAATGAATTAGTGCCCGAACCTCGTCACCTCATCGACGAACGGTCGGCCGTTACAGACATCGACACGACTCTGCTACCGGCGCAGTCTGACCCATCGACCGACTGTTCGCCTGGCCGCTTGCGCATGCGTGCGTGTCTTGTGCGTGACTGCGTGCGACGTGCGCAGTATACGTGCCTACGTGCGTGGGTCGTGCTGATCCTGCTGTTGATCCTGGTGTCTGCTGAAGTGGTGGTGGTGGTGGTGGCGGCGGTTGTGGTGATGGTGATTGTGGTGCGTGCTCAGGCAGCCAGATTACCTGTTCCGTGACCAGCGTGCAACTATTCCATCCACCTCATCATCATCATCATCACCAACAACAACAACAAAAACAGCATTATCATCGTCGTCGTCGTCGTAGTAGACGTTTTGAACAACATACATAGTTGCTGGTGGAGGTGCGCTGCTGCAGCTGCTGCTGCTTTTCCATAGGCTAGAGCAGCCGCAGCGGCAGCAGCAGCAGCCTATCATACGGCCGTCACCATGCTGACCAATATGGCCAGTCACAGACAATCGCTGTCGTCGGCAGTCGCAGTCGACTGTATGTCGGCAGCGGCGGCGGCGGCTGCGGCGTCGTCGTGTCTCACCGTGCCGCTTAGAGCCTACCAGCCGCAATCACCGTACCAGACGCCGACGTCCAACCAAAACTGGAGCGTGCCCAACTGGTAGGTGCCATCACAGCCGCCACCTCCCTCACCCCCAACGACCATCACCCCACCACCCCCAACACCAACACAACACCTCATCACCCCCCAACACCAACACCATCACTACCACCCCCAACACCAAAACCACCACCTCATCACCCCCCAACACCAACATCACCACCCCCACACCCACCACCAATATCATGCCTACACGACACACTCGTATACACAAACACACAAAGGCACGCGCACACACAAAAAGAGAGCGAACGAGAGAGAGAGAGAGAGATTAAGGACTACATCAACACAGATACCAAAAAAAAGAGAGCAACACTTGCCCATTATCACCCCCTCCCCACCCGTTTCCGCCTCCGAAGCACTTCATACTTCTTATCAGCACAGCCCTCCCTAACTAGTACGAGCTTTTCTACCACTGTGACTATCGATTTCGATTGCTAAATATAGCACACCTCTTTTGCTGGTAAGGGTGAACTAGGACTGTATTTGTGACGTAGATGGTTATTGCTACTTCGTTGACCACAGCTGTAACTTACCGCAAAGTCGACCGGTGCCGTTGTCAACAAGCCTGGATGTTGTGTCGTCAGCGTCATCGTGGCACTTCATGGTACCCGTCGTCCTCGCCGTGGAAACGTTCGGCATTTGTGCATACACGTAATGAGGAGGGGGGGCGGGTTGAAGTGTTTGTGTTTCGTTGCGCCATCTCACAGTGCCGATGGCACAGAGCACGGGCATCATCATGAACATCATCACACAATCATCATCCTCATCATCATCATAACAGTGACGCTGCAATCTCTTACCACAGCCTCTCTCGACTCGATGATTAAAAAGTCTTACCGCAGCGGCGTAATGCGTGCCATTACGTTCGATTATGATGATGATGATAGTTCTAGTTGCTTGCTTAACACGGCAACGATCACCACCACTACCACTACTACGCTTTCAGACGGATGAATAGCGATATAGATAGATGCCAACGTCTAGGCTAGGCGAGGCAACACCGTCATCACCGAAAGATGACGGCTATGATGCGCAGTTCTTCTACTCGACGTAGTACATAGACTACTGGCCGTCGTTGTGGAAGTTCTATTGGTGCAACTCGTAGTATTGCAATTCGTATTCATGGCTGTAGCAGTAGATGTATAGTAATAGCAGTAGTGGTGACGTCGAGCCCGTTGGCGTGGTGCATTCGGGTGCGCCTCGCGACCGGAGGAGACACATAAGTGCAAGGGTTCGAGCCCCACCGTTGCTCACATTTGTGCTATTTATGGGGTCGGTCCGTCTTACGAAGCAATGCGAAAGCAGTGGTCCCGCCGACGTTACATGTTGGCTGAGGGTCAGCCTGAAAACAAAAAATCAAGCGGTAGTAGTGGTCGTAGTAATAGTAGTGGTAGCAAGAGTAGTCCTACTCGTAGTGATAATAGCTGTAGGTAGACGACGAAGACGGGTACCACGATAGAAGCAGGAGGCAGGGGCGCGATTCTACGATGCCTGACGTGTCAAAGTTTGTTTACGTAATTTGAGTGCGTCGCTCGCTACACGGCGGCAGGTGGACGTGAGTCAGCCGACGTGCTCGAGCATCACGCCCTCGCGCGTGTGGCTTCGTATAACGTGTGACAGTAGCAGCAGCGGCGGCAGCGTCGCCCACAGGTTCTCAGTGACGATGACGACGCTCCGATTAGGCCCAACCAACGTGGCCGACACCAGCCGCCGTAGCCAAAGGGAGATCCGACATCCAGCAGCGGGCGGGGGGGGGGGCGTCGGGGGCATCGTCCAGACTGTGCGGGATTTATTTTAGGGGGGGGGAGGGGGCGGGGGGCGTAGGGACGGCAAAGCGTGGTAGTTGCCGTAGATTGACGACGATCTGGTTGTGGCTGCGGCTGCTGCAACGGTGGCGGCGGCGACGAGAACGTTGAGAACGCGACGCATCCGGAATGAATTCCCCCTTGGGGGAAGATGAGTGGACGAGACCAACAGAGCGATAGTAAAAGAGATTTAGAGCAAGCGAGTGGGAATAGAGAGAAAGCACAGGCAGAGGGAAAGAGTGGGGGGGAGAAAGAGAGAGGGAATGAGGGAAGAGAGCGTGAAGTGCTTAACCGACGACGTTGACGGGAACGACGGTCGTATCGTCGATGCGAAGTGAACGGTGGCTGATGGCGATGGTGGGACGCACGGACTGACCGACCAACAGACAAACAGACGGACGGACGGACGTGATAGCACGATGATGGCTACGTGTCCAATGAGGACGTGTGACAAGGACGACGTGAGAGGAGGACGCGCGGGTGCCCGCACTCATTGCCCGCATTGTGGCGTCTTGCGCTAGAACTCGGTGCGCCGGACGGACCTCGGACACCAAGAGACGGTCGTTGACGTTGTTGACGCCGCCGACGACGATGACGACGACGAAATCGAGGTTGTCGACTCAACCTCGCCCGCTCGACTGCTTACTAAGTTAGACACACTCGGCGCGTTCTTCTAGGCCGAGACTCCCCCCTCCTTATCGTCCCATCGTCTCATCGACCGTACAACCCGTCGGACCGACCCACCGTCTCTGCTCTTGAGAGATTCTGCTATGACCCAGTACGTGGGCTAGGCTGTTTTCAGTACCGGGCCGCCGGCGGGTGAACTACACAAATTGCGGGTAACGTTGCACTTTCGGAGAGAAACGTTGCACTCGCTCGACGAGGTCAAAGAAGAAAAGGAAGACGAAGAAACAGAAAAAAAGGCGGACAAGTAGCGGACAAAGCAAACTTAGGAGGACGAGATACAAAGGAAAATCGTTGGCGTACCTGACGACCTTTTTTACCATGGTGGTGTTGGTGATTGTGAGGTGAGCTGTCGTCGTCAAGTCCAGTTCCGAGAGCGCTTTCAATGGTTCGGGCTGACTCCCAAAGCTTCGAGGTTCGAAAAAACCAGAATGGTCTAGTCGGACTAGAACGGATGCCAACGGATACGTGGATGGTGCGCAATATACGCCATGTCGCATGAGTGTGCACGCGACAATGAAGTTCGTCATGACGGTGACGATGGTCGATGAAGACAAGGATCCTGCCGGACTACCGCCTCATGATCGATCTCATGAAGAATTAATTGTACGCTGCTGTACGCTTTTGTTGACTTGCTGTGCCATCTTGCCGCTTGTAAACATCGTAGTCTCGCAGCAGCAGCAGCAAGCACCACCAGGTCTACTTCTACATCGACGAATATTCCTACTATTACCGTTACTCCTATCTTAATACTTTTACTATGACGTCAAGTGGAACTACGATGCTGGATGCATAAACGAACGAAAACCTGTTGTTGTTCTTCACCACCAGCAACAGCAGCATCACTATCACTAGCTTTCTCTCTCTCTCTCTCTATCTCTTTCTTCCTTCCCTTACCACTTGCCACCTCCGACGACCAGGGTAATTTCCTTGCCGCTGAAGCAGAGTCTATTTGGACGGAAAGTTTGAAGCTCTTTCGGCGTCCTGGAACAACTGCAAAAACGGTTATACGGCATTATAGCCTCAGGCCACTTGCCTACCCCTATCGAAGAGTCTGCTCAAGGTCTGGCTATCTGCCATTTGACCATGCCTTGAAGGCGTAGTAGTGGCCAGCCAGGCATCTCATCGACATCATTAGTCAGTGTTGCGACTTCGGCTGTTAAGGCTGTTGTTTCAGTGCGCGAGTGCCGAGTCAGCGACGGCATCCGAAGGCTGATGCCGTAGCCACAACTACAGAAGGGTGTCGCTCGCAGCCACAACTAACCTACACCAGCATCGCAGAGCGGGTTCTCACCGCGGCGACTCAACAGTAACCGTGTGGCTCTGTATGGGGGGCTGTCTCGGTGTGTATGGCTGGATGGATTGGGTGACTTTGCCTCGGCCTATGTGTGAGTGGGTGTCCGCGCGCGCGCGCCTGGCTATGTGATTTCGTTGTTCTCAGCGGGGCGTTGCGGCCGGCCAGCCAGCCGTAGGTGGGTGGTGGTGGTTATCAGTTCACTCACTTTGATCGCTATTCCGGGATTAGTTAGCGCCGTGTCGTATCGTGGTGCCCTTCGTGGCAACCGCTTGGCATTCTATCGTGGTGTTGATGGACTGGCCTACCGTCACCTACCTCCTACCGCGACTCCCTCACCCAGTACAACTGCAGGCGCCGCCTGCCTTCATAATCGGCACAACTATGAAGTGAAGATTGTCGTCACATTGTCGTCGCCGATGTTGTTGCCTTTATTTTCGCGCCCTCATCGCGCTTTGCTTATTGCCGTTGCCGTCACCACCCCCACCGCCGCCCCTGCAGAAATGTACCTCATTTCAGCCTTCTCGAGGAGCGTGCTGTCACTATGCCGCTTATTGCCTTCCTCCTCCACACCTCTATAGTGTTACGATAACCCGATCTACTACCTAGCCAAAATTGATGGGCCATTTAGAAGCCTACAAGAAGAAGTTTACAAACATGATATGCTATTATATATTATAAATGACAGCTATATATATATATATATATATATATATATATATATATCTACAGGGTCTCCCAGAATTCGTCCAGCAAGCTTTGGGGTCTAGCATAACTGGGCGAACAGTACATTTCTCCAATGAAATGCGAAGGGCGGAAATGTCTTTGTTTGTAGTAAGAGCGAAAATACGAAAAGTGGTTGTATTAAGCTTTTTATTCTGACATATCTTCACCGAACCTCTGATTGCGAGAGCCTATGCAAAATTTGCGAGATACAATTTTACATCTGTTGAGATGTGTTCTACGTTAGCACAAATCAGATTAAATGTTGTATTGAAGATAATTCTCAGTAGATGAAATTCTTTGCACTTCTTTTACTTTGGCTCTCACGCTCAATTACGATTTTTTTAGAACGTATTTCCGCCGTCATGTTCCATTGAAAAAAATTTTGGCGTTGAGTTGTCCTAGATCTCACAGCTTGTTGGACGAATTCTGGAATACCTTGTATATATATATATACTGTTGCTATCGTCTGCTGCTACGTCCCAGCAATCACAACAATAACAAGACCGTAATTGAACTCGCAGTAATCGAAGCAGTTTATCTATGTGGTTAAAGTATTCGCCAGGCTCGTAACGTATACGAACATACAAACGTTTAGCGCTAGTTTAGCTGAATAATCTGACGCAACACTTAAGGATCTATCTAAGCTAGCTTAGTATTTCTCAGCGCCCAGCTCATCCGTGTGTGTATCTATATTCGTGTGTGCGGTGTGCGCGGTGCTACGCGTCGACTGTATGTATTTAGGTGAAGCTGAGCTGAACTCTCACTCACGCAGTTAACCAACAACGAACAAGTCCGACCGGCCATGTGGCAAGCTGGACACGCGCAATATTTGAACGTGTCTAGAGAGAACGTATATATATGCATGTTTATATATAAATATTCTGCACAATAAAGTATACATTACTAGCTTGCGTAGCAAAAAGCGAATAGCCAGATTAAGGAAAGTCATAAAAAGTCAAAATGTTACGTTGACGCTTTTTTGTGCAACATCGTAATTTTTTCCATTACGACCAAAAATGCACGTCTAAAAGACTACTCTCAGGCAATAGCAGATTTAATGCCCACTACATTCGTACCAAAGTGATGGTGCTGCGTTACGTAGTTGCCAAGTAACTAAGCTTTTTCGACAGTCATATCGAAAGCGAAGGCATGCATATTTGCATAGGGTGTATGAGAAAGTTAGGTACATATTTTGAGGTTTGGTATAACTCAGCAAGAGAATAATTTTTTCTAATGGAAAGAGGGGGCGGAAAAGTCTTGGCAAAATGCTACGGTTCTGGACGTGAAAACTTCAACGTGAAACATAACAACTATGACTGTCGAAAAAGCTTAGTCACTTGGCAAATACGTAACGCAGCACCATCACTTTGGTACGAATGTAGTGGGCATTAAATCTGCTATTGCCTGAGAGTAGTCCTTTGGACGTGCATTTTTGGTCGTAATGGAAAACATCACGATGTTGCACAAAAAAGCGTTAACGTAACATTTTGACTTTTATGACTTTCCTTAATCTGGCTATTCGCTTTTTGCTACGCAAGCTAGTAATGTATACTTTATTGTGCAGAATTTTTCGCCAAACACGCCGGTATGATCGGTTCCTTTGTGCGTTGACTGGTTCTCCCGCAAACGTAGATTTTGCACAACTATGTAGGAGAAAAAAGACAGAATAACTGCTTTTATAAATTTCATCCTCACTCCTAAACAAAACGTTTTCCCGGCTTCCACCCATTGGCAAAAATGATTTTCTCACCGAGTTTGACCATACCCTAGCGTTTTGGACACACAAATAGGAACACCCTGTATATATATATATATATATATATATATGTACTTATATATGTACTACTAGAAATCGCGTTTCTCCACGAGAAAGTGAGCAATAGCCGCAGCACGCCCGACGAGCGTTGTGTGGATCTTCTTTTAATTAAGCTCGCAATTCGCAATCTGGTAACGCGCGTCGTCCTTCCTATTCTAGTACTACCATCAGATGGTGATGATTATCATTATTTAATTACGCACACCCGATCCTACTCGTTCGAACGGTATTGCGGTTGCAAAATCTCTATCTCTCTCTCTCTCTCTCTCGCTCTCTTTCTCCCTCTATCTCTGACTCTCCCTCTCCCCCAGCGACCATGTCTGTCGAAATCTGACCGGGCATGCTATCGGGTGTTGTTGGCAGCAACCCAGCAATTCGGCATTCGTTTTCGGCATGTGTTTACCTAACTAACTATCTATCGCAATTGCGTCCGTCCACTTGCCGAAATCCCGGTAGTCTCGTGGTCGTTGGCTAGTCGATAGCCGTTCCCCGCCTGCACATTGCGTGGATGCGTACGTGCGTATGGCTGTGGGCGTATGCGTGTGTTTAAGTCTGCGACTCGACTGTTTCGCATGATGTATCATCATCCCTTTCTCGCCTTTGATCATTCGCTGGTCGGATGGTCGCTAGAGCCGGTGGTGCCTTGTTACCAAAGTTTGCACATGCTAATTCAGCGTGTGTCTGTGCGCTCGTTTGCACATAGGCACCAGCTCGTAGTGCATCAGGCAACGGACAACGGATCGGGCCATCATAGGGTGTATATGGCCCGATTCTCTGTCCGTCTCTGCCTTTATACGTATCGCAAACGGGGAGTGAGCGATACACGCTCGATGAGATGTTACTTGCAGCAACGATACAGCAACGAAACCAACAACAAAAATGGCAACGAGAACAACAACAACAACAACAACAACAACAACGGCGACCATATCTACTTGAGACGGCAATGGCAAACTGCTGCAACTAAGGACACGGATAACGGCAAACAAGAGAGAGAGCCAAAAGAACAGCGCCTAAAACAGTAAGGATAGTAACCGCTGAGGCAACAATAACAAACAATAAAACAACAACAACAACAGCAACAACCGCAACAACAACAACAACATGCACTATTTGATTGCTTGATTGTGTTCAAAAGCTTCGACTTAATATGTTTACACTGTGGAGGCAGGCACTTCCGCGGCGCTACTGTCCTCATTGTAGTTGCTATGTGAGGGCAACAAAGGCAGACTGCGCGGCCGGGCAGTGGCAACAGCATCAACAACAACAACAACAATAACAACAACAACAGTATCACTGAAGCCACTACTTCATGTGGTTTCATCGAGGCTTGTTGTCCTTCTATCCGTGCGTCAGTCAGTCAGTCAGTTGGCCGCTGGCCCATTGGATGCAGCAGATCTGGCTGGTGCTTTCCCGTCTCCCGTTCGTTTTTCCTTTTTCCCCCTTGCGCGTTCTCTCTCTCGTTCGCAATAATTTCTCCCTGTTTCTCCCGTTATTTGCCCTCACTCTCGCTTTCCGCTCCTCGCTGATCCCTGTCTGTGTGTGTGCCGGCTAAGCTGAGCCTCAGGCCATGGTCAATTACAGATGCAAATGTTGCTTGATGCATCGGCAACGCTAGGTAGCCGTTGCCGCCTGCTGCGATATCATTCAGGGCGAGGGCGCCCTGCCGCCTCCGCGCTACCTTCGCCAACAGCCAGCGATACCCAGACAACGACTCGAACGAACCCAGGTCGCGCCCCTTCTTTCTGGCCGGTATCGTGCACCCTATGATGCGCCCACCTATGCCCCTATCCGCCCTTACACACCCGACAAACAACAATAGCAGCAGCGTCAACAAGAGCAGCAACAAAAACAATAACAACCCGTCCTGTTTTTCTTCATCAAAGCCATTACCATCAATATCAAACAGATCAGAGGTTGTGTAGGCGTAGGGACAAGCGATAAATAGATGTATTTATTGGTTTGTATTTGGATTGTATTGGATTGTATTTATTATATTGTATTTATATTAATCATCGCTATATATATATATATATAGCGATGATTTATTAATCATTTACAATACATTTGTACACTCGGCAGTGCTCGCCTTCTATATATATATATATATATATATATATATATATTCACATCTATGATCACAAAAAACGGGTATGTGCAACAATTGCTTATGTTCATATATGTATTGTTTCCAGTACGAGTACTTATATTAAGAGAACTTAACTAATCGTCAAATAGGCGGGTATTTTTAAATTTGCAAACGCCCATTGGGCATCCGCCAAGCAAACAACCCGTTTATGAACTCAAAATGGGCCACGGCTTTTGGAGTGATGGGTCGCTGGCTTCTTAGGTTATTTGAGCCTTCATCAAAAGCGGGTCGCTTTGGGGGCGCCTGAACCGCAGGTCCCTCAGCAACGTGTTTCGTACACCTTCCATTAACTTTCTATATTTAGTCAGCTGGGAATCCCAGACAGTATGTAAACAATATGTGAGCTTAGGACAAATAAGATATTTAGTTAGGCGAATACATGAGGAATCGTTAGATTAAAGCAGCAGATGATGGTATTAAAAAGGCGCAATGATGGCTCCATTACCTACATCATTGGTAATGTGAAGGCTAAAACCAAGATCAGGCAAAGTTATAAATTTTATAGTTAAGGTCAAGTACACAATCGAGCAATGCCGTTAATAACCGACTACATAACAGCATAGGCGTTACTTGAGCAAAAAGGATACTAAGGTTTAGCGTCACGTGCATAATCCGAATAATGGACGTTTTTCTAAACCAAAAACATCTCATACAGAAGGAGAGATAAGTGTCCTCGTTGAGACACACCAGATATTGCAGAATATGGGCGACTTACTTTATTATCAACCTCTACTTTAAAGTGACGGCCTCATTCTCAAAGATTCAGCACTGTATAGAGCATTGCAAAACATGCCGGTAGATCTCAGCATTCGTTTCCAAGCCCTTTTTGTGCGCAGGGGTGATAACAAGACTAAGTCCATTGAAGGACTGATTTCAGGTGCAAGGCTCAATTTCGGTTTAAAATCGTAAAGAAGTTATCACATTATTATTTCATACTTATAGAAGATAACCAATTCATCTTGATGTAAGATGTTGCGTGGGCTTTGTGTCAGCCCGTTCGGACCAGACGCTCAGAACAGGGTAGAAAAACGTTCAGTTAGAAGGTCAACTTTTTGTGGTCTGTAGCGGCCACCAAACCTTAGTTTATAAGCAAGACGGTAAACATGAAATTTACTCTCGGACAGTTCACAAAATGCTAGCCCATAACAACGAGTAAACATCATCTAGATAACTCGTGATGAAAGGCACATCCATATTTTTACTATCGAGCTGAACATTCGACGGCTAATTCGGCAACAAATATTATTAAAAGAAAGTACAATATCAAAACGTTTAACATGATGATCAGATTTTATAAGAGGGGGACAATGGCCATATTTTGGTCAAACTGTATTCAGGTCAGTGGTGAGGAGAAAACCAAGTATGGACATAGATGCTTGAGTAGGTGAGCGAATTAGCTGAGATAGCCCATTTGCCAAACGGCAGGCCCTAAATTTCGATTTCATAGGACCGGTGAGCATAATTTCAGACTGTCATTCACTTTTGAGAGGTTGAAGTCTCTGACCAATACAACAGAACAGTCTATTTGACAGCCGGTGTTTATAATGGCAAAAATATCTTCGAAATGTTTCACTCTCTGAGAGCGGTCGCCGGAGGGAGACGTATACGAGCGGACAAGCCTAAAGCCGTCTTGTTTGCGGATTAAGGGAAACCACAGAAATGTATTAATCCGGCAAGGTAATGTCAGCGTTTACGACATTTAACGACTTTGTGGTATATATATATATATATATATATATATATATATATAGCATGGATCTAAGTACTATACACCCATAGAAAAGAAGTTAAGGGAATTAGCACGAGCGACTGCACTGCTGACATGTTTGGATTTGTTCTCACTAAACACATAGAATTCAACGGTTTACTCATACGTTAACTTTAGCAATGCTATTTGTTACTAGTTATAGTATAACCACTTAGCCAATATATCTTATTTACTTACGGCGTCTTACTTAGCAAAATACGTACCTAATACGCCAATTCGGCGGCCACTATTACCCGATTGTTGCGGAGCTGTTCGTGTGCATTATAAATATTGCACTTTTAAGCGGTGTAGTTCTACTTTATATTAGACAAAGAATGCAGGCAGAACGAAACCGTCGCATTTGCTGCATATTTGATGCAAACTGCACGATAAGCTATAATGGGTCATATATAAGGCTAGTTTTAAGCAGTACGTGAACAAAAACATTCAATGCGCTATCTTATTGCGATATTGCACCCGCGATAACAATAACGAACATGAACAACTATATTGTAACACCAATATATATATATATATATATATATATATATATATATATATATATATAGCCAGCCGTACCGTCAGAACCAACAAGGCAACAATGCATGACCAGCAACTATACAGCGTACATAGAGATGTTATTAGAGTTGGTATGACGACATTTAGACTTATTCGTGACGCTCAGCATTCAAATATCAACAGCTCGAAACAGGGGCTACAGACGTACCAAGTAACAACAACTACAAACAATCAGACACTTAATGCACACCATAGGCAAATATTGGTACCAGGCAGGAATGGAGTTGGCGTAACCATGCTTTGTCTTGCTGTGACATTCGTTTGCGATGGAGAAAGTAAATTCAGTATGAACACGCTCAAGATGGCCAACAACGTACGGACGAACTAATAGCATCTATTAGTCTTTTATCACCCAACACTTTGAACCAGTAGATTTAATTATAAACCTAAAGCATCAAAATTAACAACAACAACAACAACATGTTGCAGCGGTAGAACACACACACTGATAGTGTGAGCACAGCTACCGTAAGCACCGTAGGTGTAAAGTCGTAGGCAGACGAAATACTAATTTAAATATAAAAAAAATAAAATAAAATATAAAATATAAATATTAAGCATGTAATAATATATAATATTAAAAATGTAATACAAATTTAAAACATATAGTAGGTCTGCGATCAGAGAATCAAATAAGTAAACGCTTAGAAACAAATAGGCAGCAAAAACCAAGCGCATTTAGCGTCACATGAAAGATGTTCACAACGCGAGCACAACGTCCACCGACAAAGCGTTTTCTTTTGCGATTCGTTTTTATTTGTGTCTACTTATTTCGAAATTACTAGACATCGTCGTAGTAGGCGTAGTAGTCCGTCGTCGTAGTAGAGTAGTGGCAGTCTCTTGAGATCGCCAGAATGACTCCGGGACTACAGTTGGCTTCGCGTAGCAGTAGCTGTCTTGGCGATCATCCAGCTCTTCACAACCGCCCGCAGCGTCTCTCGTGCAGCGTCTCTCTCTCTCTCATGAGAACACACGCATCCTATCTGCCCCACTTGCCTACCTTACCCGCTCATCGCCTGCTTTCACCTCATCGTAAACGCTAATCCGAGTTTATTATACTCGTTGTTGTCGTCGTCGTCGTCGGTCGCGGCTATCGACGCCAGTTTTCAACCGCGCGGAGGACCAGGTTGTCTTTCTCCGGGGCGGCCTGGATCTCGGCTGCCCTCGGCCGCAGCTCGGAGCGGGCTCAATCATTACTTCACTCGTTCGGGTACAACATTGTTTCCTGCATAGCTAGTACGGTCACGATTGCTAACGTGCCTGTCTATGCTGCTCGCACTGGCGCTGCTGCTGCTGCTGCTGCTGCAGCTGCTGGTGCTAGAACCCCTTTTGGCTCTCGGGAAGTCGAGCTGCTCCCTTTCCCTGTTCCTCCCGGCTCTCATGTTAATCCTCTAATTGGCGTTAGTCAACGACTCTATACTACTCCCCGCCACCACTCCAACCCGTCAATATCGCGCGGTCTCCCTTGCGTTCTCAACAGCAACAACAAATAAGAATACGAGGGTTCTCGTTCACGCTACATGACGAGGTGGAAGTAGTCTTTCCCTTGTCATTAATGTTGACGACAGGAACAGCCACAACAACAACCACAACAACATTAACAACAACAACAACAACACACAATAACAACAACAACCACAACAACAACAACCATCATCACTACTAGTATCACGCTCACGCTCATGGTGATGGGTGATGCAGCCTAATGCTGCCTAGCAACATCCTTGACGACATACCTATTGCTTGGCTTGGCATAGCAACCTAATCGCGAATCCGATGCACCCAACGTTCCTCCACCAGCGTTGCAAGTGGCAGTATCTATCTGACGGAAATTAGTTGCCATTGTTGTGAATATTGTTGTTTCTGCCGATATTCCCATCATGTCTTCCTACCATTGTCGTTGTTGTCGTGATTGCCCATCATGTCTTCCTACCATTGTCGTTGTTGTTGTTGTTTTCCTCGTTGCTGTTGTTGTCGTCGTTCGTTATCGTTACCGCTGCCCGAGTAGTCCGACTATAGCGACCTACCTAGTCCACTACACACGGATGACACGGGCGGCTTTGTTGGCCCGCTTTGCTTGCTGATCTTCCTGGCGAGGATTTAGTGCCGTGTATCATTTGCATATGGGCTGGCTACCCAAACGCCGCCACTCGTAAGCAGATCGTGAAGTCTGAGCTGACATTTTTATTGGCAGTCCACTTAGCTCGAAAAGCCAATGCTCGCTCGATGAAAGTATGCGGGCTCGATATGCATGTATTTATGCACTGCATATATATATATATATATATATATATATATATATATATATATATAGCAATCTCATTGAAAAGTCGTGACTGTCGACACTGTTTAACAAGAAATCGTAACTACTATTTATGTCGAAAGAAAAATGATAATATATAAATATATATATATGTTATACAGCAAATATTTACGCAGAGGTTGTCCATAGATTGCACACGTATGTGTACGAATCGATATTTAATATGATCGTGCCAAGTTTTGAGTTTTTTTAAATAATTTTAGTACTGGATCGAAGAATTTCTAATACGTCTAGATATTATATCATTTACTATATGCTTCTATTTAGACTTTCCACACGGATGTATATTTACACTTTTTGCAGAAGCCATTATTATTATTATTATTATTATTATTATCGCAATCATCATTGCTAGTGTCATTATGGTCGTTATTATTGCTAGTGGGTAACGACGTTGGCCCACTGTCAGCTGTAGTGGCTGGTATCTGTCCCCCGGCGTCTGGGCTCCCGGGACCACGGGGTAACTCTAAGTGCACCACTGTTTTGCGCATTGCGGTCGGCGGCGGCGGCGGCCACGACACTGGCACGGCTGCATTGGCGGACCGCCCGGAGTCGGTTGTTAGACGCCGCGGTGGTGGCGCTACGGTCGTTTCTCTCTAATTTACCCTCCCTCTCTCATGTCTTTCCGTTGCTCTCTTGCCCCGCCAGATCCTAGACCCCAGACGAAAGCCCCAGGCAAGCCACCTCAACGAGCGCCGCTGCTGTTTCTACCACTACAACTCTTCTGCCGCGGCCGCCGTTGTTGGCGGCATCTCGGGGATTGGGCCCCCACGAGGTGAAGCTCCTCCCTGATCCAGGCCCCCTCCCCCCCCCCCCCCCCCCCCGGGGCGTTGGGCCGCCCGACCGACAGGCTGTTGGCCCGGCTGACGGAGAGGAAGGAGGAACCAGGAGTTTCTTCGTTCGTTCGTTCGTTTGTCCGTTTGTCTGTTGGGGGTACGCTGAGCTGGGTAAGTGGGCCGAGGGGTCGGGTCTCTGCCTCGACTGCTATCACCAGAGGGAAGCAGCGGCTCACGTCTGCTCCTGGAGACGTGCCTTACGCCTTACGTGCTTAGGCAACGCCGGTGGCGGCAGCGGCTGCTGTCGTTCCACTCGCACTGCCCGCTTGCGTTTAGAATTTGTCTGTTTGTCCGTTGTCTGATGTGATTTTGAACCCCCGGCTTTGCGACTCACCCCATTTTCCCTCATCCGCCCATTGCCCACACGGTGCCCCCCACATAGTTCAGACGACTCTAGACGCCTCTGTGTCAAGGAATTCTCCAGCGGCAGCCGCGGTGGTAGTAGAGGCACAATGCGGACTTTCCGATTGCCTCTCCGACGAAAAAAATATGTCCTGCCACCCACCGAGATGTTCACAGGATTGGCACTAGAAATGTGGCTCTAAAAATGTCTTGGAAACATTATGTCCTCTTCCTACCGACCAAGCAACGATACATTAGCGAGAAACGAAAACAGAACAGCACAAAAAAAAACAGAACTAAATGCATAAATCAAGCAAAAATTGTGGGTAGTTTTTGCTGCTGTTGTTAGTAATGATTGGTTCTTTTTGGACGTTGTTAAGCAACGTTTGTGTAACATCCTTGCTATCTTCGATTTCTATTGATATGTTAATTAATTTTTGCTCGTTGGTATTGATAAAGAAAAGTTAATATATATATATATATATATATATATATATATATATATATATACGTAAAGTTACTTGGATTGATGCTATTGATGGTTCGTTCACGTGATACCGAAGTCGTGAAAATACATCATCCCATTCCTGTTTTTCTTATGTATAGGTACGCGCTACCAGTCAAAGTATACGCCAGTGTATTGCTATTTTCTATTCTTGCTGTCGAGCTTAGGCTTATGTGCGTACATTTGTCAATATGTACTCGACTTGAATCAAAGTATAGTTACATAACGCAATACACACTAACCATCACTGGTAAGTCTAGACAAATTGCGGATTTTCGTAACAATTCTACTAAACTTGGCGAGCACAATCCTATATTTAAGCATGCCATGTGCGCACGTATGCTTCATTGAACGTCTCCTGCTAGAATCGTGGTTGTTAGCCGGGTCCAGATTGCGCAAACATTTGCGAACACCAACAACAAGGGCAAATGAAGCACAGCGTGCGCGCAAGCGTAAACGACATTTAGAGACGGGTCATCCTTGTCGTTGTTGTTGTTGCAGTAGACGTTTACAAACGTCGCCTCAATCTCGACGGCACGTGGAGCGGAGGAATGGCTGCGTATAACGTACCACGATGTGCTGGTATCTAACGAGGCTCTGTACGAGTGGCGTGTGTTTGTATGTGTCACTGTGCCTGGTCCAATGAGACTGCGTAGAATCTCGAGAGTCGGTTTCAATGGGCTGCGTTTTTGCTTTGCCAGCAAATCGACAAAATCCTCACCACCACGAGCCACCGTGTGGCTTACAGCCTGTGCCCACCTCGTTTGGATCGTTTCGCTCCTTCGGCAGAACATGAGGGTGAATGGCCATCGCGTTCAGTGTGTCGCCGTTACGCGTAGTAGCGAAACAGCGACGGCGACGACGACGACGACGAGATCGAACGATCGGCCGCCCGTGCTTCTGCCGCCCCTGGTTACTCCCCCCCCCCCCGTCCGGTCGCCCGCTCTTGCTGCCATCATCATTGCAGCCTCGGGTTCTGCTGTTCTTCTCGCTGAGGAACGCAAGTCACAAAGGTAGCTTGGCTCTATCTCTCGAGCAGCGAGAGAGCGAGAGAGAGAGAGAGAGGGAGAGACTTATTCGCCTCTCTCATATGCTTCGTTGCTGTTGTGGGTGGGCGTCGCGTTCTACTGTTAGTGCTGCCGCTGCTGGTACTATGACAACGACAACAACAACAATAACAACGACAGCGACAACTATTACTGCTGCTGCTACTGCTACTACTACTCCCTTTACTATTACCCTTACTACGGCGCCTGCTACCGCCATCATTGCGGCAGACTGCTATTGCTGAGGCTGGTGGCGCCGTTCCTCCTCCATCTCGTCCTACTCCACATGAGTGTCACGTATTCGACTGCGTTCGTGTTCGCCTGACTGTGCGAACCCACAGACGCAAAAGGCTCGTACCTACTACTTCCACAACCACCTCCAACACCCCACCACCACCACCACTACCCCCCGCCCCGATCACCACCGACTGCCGTCGCCGCCCGCGCTACGGAGCCAACCGAATCTTACTCTAGACTACCCTCCATCCCCCCGAGACTCACTCTAGACTATTCTCCACCCCCCGCCCCGCCCCCCGCGAGTCTCACTCTGGAAGAAGCAAAGCTGTTGTTGCTATTGCTTCTTCGGCACAGGCCGAGACAGTCTTGGGTCTTCTGTCCGGAGCCGGCCGGCATCGTCTTTGTCGTTGGCGTCTCTTTTTCCCTTTCTGGTTTCCTTTCTGCCTCTTTCTCTTGCTCTTGTTCTTTTTCTTCTTCCTGCGTTTCTTCCGTCTGGATAAAATAAAACGTTCGGTCGCCAGCGGTGTTGTCTTCAGTCCGGTCTCTTTGTGCTGCACGACCCACTCCAAGGTGCGTGCGTCGCAGAGATGAGAGATCTGTACCTAGGTAAGTACGTGTGTGCGTGTCTGCGTACGTACGTTACGGCATCCGTACGCGAACTGGCTTGCGCTCACTCACTCAGTGGTACAGCACCTAGATGGCAATAGCTTTCTGTGGCCTAGTACAGATACCCCCGGGAGAAGGCACAAGAGATACAAAGGGGCAGAGAGGCAGAGGAAGACAGGGGGGGGGGGAGATATAGAGGAGGGGAAAGATAGAAAGAAAATCCGGCGAGAGAAAGCGGAGCGTCGTTGACGCGAAAGCCCGTCCGGGAGTAGTCAAAAAGTAATCGAAAACAAAACCCAGAGAGACCACAAGGGAAGGTTAGAGCAGGTAACCGGGCACAAGCCTGGTCGGCCCGGTCGGTGGGCAGGCATAGAGCAAGAAATCTGCGTACATACCGTACGTACGTACCGTTAGAGGAGAGGGGCCGGCGGCATCCTCTTAACTCGTCGTCGTCTCGAGAGCACGCTCGTCAGGCTCACCAAGGCAAATGGCAGCGGTAAATGAAACAATATGGCGTTACGGGAGACAACAGCCAGCCGACCGACCGGCCATCTATGAAGATGATAGAATTTGGAAAGAGAAACGCCGTTGCCGCCCCTAGCGACGACGACAACGACGGCGACGACGGCAACGACAACGGTAACAAGCAAAAACGCCATTAGGAGTGAACGGCAACATGATAGTGGTTGTTGATGGCGATGATGTCGTGATGATAATGATTATGGTCGTGGTGCTGGCGTGGTGCCTACGAGCATACCTGAGGCTAAGACAAAAGCAAGAAAGGGCCGTGAGTAGAAGCCCTAACCATGGGTGCTCATATAACCCACCCCGATTCTATTGCACGAAGGGAATAACGGCGTTTGTGGGGCAGGCTTGCGGAAGGGCAGCAGGGCTGCAGGGACGCAGATCATGGTGCCGGCGGCAGCAGAAGCAGTTTTCTTCCCCCGTCCCCCCTTGCAGGTAGCAGAAGTAGTACCGACGACCGATGAGTCTTACTAGCCGTTGTAGTAGCAGTAGTAGTAGCAAAAGTAGTAGCTGGAGCCACTACATTTTAGTAGTAGCTGTAAGTGGCTTTCGCAGCTGAGAAGCCGGATCACCACCACCGCCCTTTTAGTTTTGATGACGACAAACACGTCGGCTTCTACGATCCAACTGACCATTCAAATGGAACTCCCGTCCTTAGTTCCTTCGTGTGTGCTGTGTTTTGCCTTTTTGTCCTCTTTCTCTCTATCTCCTTCGCTCGGCTTTTTACCGTCAGTCTCCTCTTCGCCCTTCGCGTGCACTAACTATTACAGTGTTGTTGCTGCTGTTGTTGTTGTTGTTGTTGTTGTTGTTGCTGCTGCTGTTGCTATTGTTCGACGTTAGGTATGGTACTCATAGTATGTCGTGGCACAGTTGTGAGCCGCGAGACAGGAGACCGGGCAGGGGCATTTTTATTTGGCGGCCGCGCCATATTTCTACCGCTGGCCGCTTTCATTTCTGTTCGTGTTCAAGATACCAGTTCGACGCCGGTAGACGGCCGAGCCTAGCAGAAGGGCAAGCAGGCCCCGTCCCATTGTTCTGACTGCTCCTCCCCTCCGCAGTCCTGACGGCTTCTTTCTTCTCTCCTCGCTGCTGGCTGACTTTGTCCTGCAAGAAAAAACAAGGATTTTGTTGCTGGGCGACGCCATAGAGATGAAAAACGACGAGTAGAAAAAGAATATGGTATTATTCTTACTGTTACTGTTGTTGTTGTTCTTCTTCGAAGTTGCTTGAAGAACCATCTCGGGCCATCCAGTAATGTTCGTCATCCGCCAACCAGCTCACGTACTCTCAGCTTTCGTTGATGCTGCTCTGGTTGCGGTGCAGGTTTACCTGCGGCTATGAGATGTAGGCCGCCACTTTACCGTTGTCTAAGACGTGGCTGCCGCATTCGCTTTCGTTGAAGTGGTGATGCCTATGCAGCCAGATGTTCTTGACTCTGCCATAGTCGTGGTAGGTTTTTTGGTATTATTAGAACACCGCTTTATAAACAAGATGTTGGTATTATTATAACACCGCTTTATAAAAAAGTTCTATCTTACTACCACATTCGTTTACATGAAATTGTCGGATGATTCTCCAAGGAATCAATGCCGCTTAATGGAAACTATGTTCAGAGAAGCAAATTAGGACACGTTTTGAGTTTTTCCAAAGTTACTTTCCTTTTCTGTGTGACATTTGCTACTTTCCTGCAAGTATTGTTGGCGGCCTGGCATAATTTATCGTTGTGCACATTTTGAAATCTTGTTGTCTGCATTTGCTTTCAAAAAAAGCATTTGTTGTTGCAGTTACGTTAAAAAGGAAGAATACCAAATTCTTAAGTTGAAACAGAACGCCAAACATCTCGAAATTTGAAGAAAATACATGTAATTAAGTGTTAGAGGGTTGAAATTGACAGAATAACGTTTTCCAAGTGAAATATTTTAAGCAAAACAATAATTTATTACTCAAGTTGAGTGTGTGTTACATATTCTTTTGCCGGAGGATTGGTGAAATATTTTACGCGCGGTCACAGTCACCCCTCGGCAAGGCTGCGGTCATTTCTTCAGGGTAATTCAGAACGATTCTAGGCAATCAAATTAATTTCTATATAATTCAGCTGTTGCAAGACTATATGTCATACTTCGTGTCTTCCTCTAGGCCGGTTATACTTAGCTTATCTTATCAGAGAATAGCATTTTATTTAAACGATAAACAAATTAAACAATCTATAAAGTCCAGCGTTTCCAACTTTTTTCAACTTCCTGCTTTTTAGCTAATTGATCTGCGTGTCACCCCAATAGTGTCGCCGCCTATAGGATAAAGTACGTTCTGAAAAGTTGGCTCGAGTCACATTGCAACAACCGAATATGTGTAAATTACCTTTTCATAAGAATGTGCTGCTGATAAGGCTAAGCCGCATGGCCGTTAGTAGCCTACCCTCTTAAATGACACGCCATTCTACACTAAGGATCTAAGGCGACGTCTTGACCATCCTCCGGCTATTTAGCTCTTACTAAGTTGCCAATTTGACGGATTAAAGTCCCTGCTAGATTGTACAGTGACGTACCGACCAAACCGAGTCGCAGCGGATGAAATCATTGATTCTCAATCTCATGACCTCCTACACGCGACCCAGGGGATTATGCAGCACATTAAGGTTTAGTTAGGCCATTAGTCGTGGTGTGTGCAAAGGATCGTCATCATGGACTCGTATATTGCAACCGTGAAGCAGTAAATATTCAACTCCGCAAAGATGGGAACTGCTTCATCCAGAATGCAAGTCATTTTCACTATACCGTGCCTTCAATATATGTATATATATATATATATATATATATATATATATATATATATATATATATACATATATATTTATATTCATATAAATACATATCTGAATTTTTACCACATGTAAGGACAATTGGCAAGCGGGTGGCAATGCTCCGTTCTCTGCGGCCAGCTAGCAGCTGTAATAGTAGTAGTTGTATTTACTGGTGGTGGTGGTGACGTAAACTGATCGGTCATTCGTGAGTCGTGAGGCAGGCGAGAGAGGCTGCCGGTGTTGCTGACGACGACGAACGAAGTTGTGAAGAGGCCTTGCGTTGCGGACGCAGGACACCGCCCGAGCATCTCTCGCTTGATCTCAGGGCAAATTCGTCACGGACACGAAGGTCAAGTACACCTGGACCTCGTGGACCCGGTCGTGGACCGCGTCGACCGGCCAACGGGCTGGCCGGCTGTGATCTGGCCTCCGGTCTGATCCCCTTCGACTGGCCCTGCTGAGTTCAGAGTGCCGTTACGGGTAGATGATGTCACCTCTCTCGGCGACCATGCTAATTTCGCCCTAAAACAACGGCGATGACAAGCGCGAGGGTGCTATTAACAACAACAACAAACAACGACAACAACAACAACAACAACAGAATATCAGCAGTAGCAACAACAACAACAACAACAGCAATGAAAATGAAGGGCAGCTTGGTCACTCAAGCGGTGAGTGACCGCGTCGTTCCGAGTCTGCCGATCGGAATAGATCTGTAATCGGCAAATAGACAGGCCGCCGCTAATTGCTCGCGTCCGCATCGGTCCAACAGCTTTCGACAAACGCCCTGGTTGTTGTGCGTCGTCTATTCTCCGTCCATATAGTAGATATGTGACCATAAATTCTACTGACTTTATACTCGTTTATATATATATATATATATATATATATATATATATAATGCTTTATCGGCATAACTATACGTTTTAATGCCGACCGGCATTGAGTTCTAGTGAGTTCAGTTGTACTAGTTACACACGTTTTCGGCCAGAGCTTAAAACTTTTAAATTGAGGCAGCAATAGTGTTGCTGTTCGGTAAAATCGGTATGGTACGGATTGCGGCAGGCATGCGATTGCAGTAAATCACCAAGCGTTTAAGTGAAACAGCTTTATCTACTATGATAAATCAAATGAGGTCATGATGTAATATGTTACAATGAATATATATAAACAAAAAAAAAATATATATATATATATAGGTGTTAGTACCGTTACTTTCTGGATCGACATGGTGAGGATTGCCAAAAATCCAAACAAAGCAAGCTGCAGTAATGAATGCCCTGCTATATCTAATGGAGAGGCTTCGAGATAGTGACGGCCAGCTATTCGCCAACGTCCGAGCTAACGGATACGTATAGGGATTTCCACTACTACGTGAACTCCTCATATAATAGGCAGCGTCCTCCACTGCCTCTGATGAAGAATGATGAAGGCAGATGGATGACGGTAATCAAGGCAGCAGCAGCAGCAAACAAGATAACTGCGATAATAATAATAATAATAATAATAATAATAATAATAATAATAATAATAATAATAATAATAATCACCACCACCACAATAACAACCACGACAACAATAACAACAAGAAACACAACAACAACAACAACAACAACAACAACAACAACAACGACAACAATTCTAGGGACAGTTACGATCACTCACGCCGCCTGAACAATTCAGCGCATGAATGAAACGTAGCGGATTAATGTTAGAGTGCTAACATTTCTCATAGTCCAGAAGCTGCTACTACTGCTACAACTACGATTACTTCGACTACTGCAACATTGTTGTCTTTTTTTTAATCATCTGCGCGATAGCGACCGTTAACGCACGTTAGTAGAAGGCGTCGCGTAGGAGGTGGGTAGGAGGCAGCGGTCTCACCTGAACGCAACTGGGCCAGCAGAGCGCAGCTGTGATGGGCGGTCGGATGTGTCCGGTCCGACAACCGTTCGGGCGAATGCTTGTCGGACCATCGGCTCATTCGTTAGACGGGAGCGCCAGCGGACAAACTGTGCATCGCCGCTGCATAAGGCTGCATAACGGCGGCTGTCGTTGTTCGCCTCTCCTGTCTGAACTCTGCACTCTACAGTGTTGCTATGGCCGTGCTGCTCGTGCCTGTCGAGCATACGTATATACACACAGCCACAGGCCGCCAATTAAGTGCCTGCATCATGGCTGCGCGTCTACTCCAGGGTTCTATCTGTCTGTCTGAACTCTGACTCGGGGTTCTGCTGGCGGCTAGCCGCTGGTTTCGGCCCCGGGAGCTCCACCTCACCTCACCTCACTTCACTTCGCCGCCACCATCGGGTCCTCTGCCAGCCTCCGGACTTCGGCCAGTGACGACTACCGGCTTCTGGTACGCTGGACGTTTTGTCGCTTTGCCGTCGTACACCGTCGTCGTTTTTGTTGTTATGAACTCGTTCTGATCTGTGACTCCTCCCAATGAAAAGAAGTATATATGTATATAGATGTATATATTTGTATATATATATATATATATATATGTATATATTTGTATATATATATATATGTATATACAGACATGTGGTAGGTAGGAACAGCAGCCGCAGAGCCTGCAATTGTAAGCATAGGTGAGCACTGTGCTGTTATTACAGCCACTTCTTGAATGAACGATGAGTACATTAGAGTAGTGTACTCTGGCTGGTTATGATGGAATCGGGCGGGCCGAGGTGGGGTGGAATACTTCTGGTGCTGCTACTGTTGCCGCCGCCGCTGTTGGTGGTTGTGGTGACCTCTGATGATGGCGATGATGAAGACGCTGACGATGATGATGATGATGATGAGACTGACATTGATGTTGCTGAGTGTGTCACTCGAGATGATGATGATGATGATGATTCTAATGCCTACCATGATCCGTTGTGGCGAGTAGTCATTCTGTCCGTCCGTGGAGAGCAGCTGCTAGGGCGGTGGGTGAGCTGATGACCGCTCAAGTGAGTCGGCCGATGGGCATCGGCCACGCGGCAGCCACTTAGCAAGGCTAGGCAGTCATCGAGCCGCGGCGACGGAGGCTGCCACCGGAATCAACCCCTGCTAGCGTCACTGCTAGGTAGATGCTGTTCATACAGCTACCGGAGGGGTCCGGGGGGGGGGGGGGGATGGGGCGTTTGAGGGGCGTTGGCTGATCAGTGACGCGCGGAGCGATCGCTTACATAAAGCGTGCCAGCCCAGTGACGGCCGAACAGTGACGGATCGCGACCAGCCGGCCCCCCGCCCGCCCGGTTGGCGCGTCGACCACGTGGGCGGCTCCTCCGGCAGCGAAGGCGGCGTTGGGTGCATCTGCTGTTGCTGCATAGTCGATAGCGGGGCGGCGGTTTTGGGCGCGAGTACGACGAGGACGACACCAACAACAACAATAGCAACAACAACAACGGCAGGCAGATGGATGCAGGTGGATGATTTTCACGCCGTATGCGCCAATGATTATGTCGATGATGGCAGTGGTGGTGATAATGATGACGATGATCGTCGGCCGATGTCAACCGAGGTGTTCTAAGGTGCTCGTACTGCTTTGGGACGATTGCGGACTTGCGTTTTGGATCGGTTAATCCAGAATTGCTAAGCGTAGCATTTAAATATAATGTGGTCGTGCAAAAATATATTAGTTGATCGTTAAGATCAAGAAAAGATGAACTCGAGCGTTTAGGGAAAGAGAGCACAAGCGGGAAAAAAAGCCCACACCTGCCGACATCCTGTCTGTGGATCTAGTTGATCCAACCTAATGATGATTACCTGCGCAGACACGATTACATACTAGACCTTGAATCTTAAATAACATCGCTAATTCTTAAGTAACATCGCATTTGTTCAATAACAATGATTTACAATTCGTTTCAACATAAGCATGAACTACACAATCGTTGAACCTACGGGGGCCGTTGCATGCAAGGCGACTTATACGGGCAGCAACGTTACGATGCGTAAGCGTCATCGTATACGAAGACATTTAGGAACACGTTTGAAATGCAGAATCTGCAGCGTTCCATTGGGGAATGTATCATTATTAACTACTACGACCCTCGATCTATCTCTGCATTATCGAACGAAGAAACGATTAAGCGATCTAGTTTGACGTAATAGCTAAGACTGACCGACAAAGCTGCTGGTTAAGTTTCATCAACACCTCTGTTGTTGTTGTTGTGGTTGTTATTATCATATTTATCGGCATCGCCAATAGCACGACCTAAAAAACGAGGGCTACCATTCACTTGGCTATACGAGCGGGGCGCTGCTGATATTGCTGTCACTCCTGATTCGTATCGGTGTTTGTGCTTGCGACGCTATCCCTTTCGATGACGATGTGGCTGATAATAAATAATGCCCATCATGCCACCGTCGGTGCCACCTCGGTCGCTTAAGGTTCTTTTCCCGGTGGGCCTAAAGCTGCCACTGGCCGTTCGTTTTGCTTCTGATGCTGTTGTTGTTGTCATTGTTGTTGCTGTTGTTGTTGTTGTTGCTGCTGTTGCCATTGTTGTTGCTGCTGCTGCCATTGTTGTTGCTGCTGCTGCCATTATTGTTGCTGTTGCCGTATCGGATGTTGCCACTGTGACGATTGTCGCACTTCACTCTGTGATGATCGTGTCCTCGTTCTCCTCAGTTTTTCGCACTTCTTTGCTTTCTCTTCATCTTGCCATCCTGTTCCGTTCCGAAGCTAAACATCGCGCTAAACTCCCTGCAAGCGCCGGTGACTTCATCATCAGTCGCAGCAGCCGCAGCTGCAGCCGCAGCCATCGGCATTAGCAGCTGGGGAAAAAGAGACGCAAAGACAGGGAAAGATAGAGAGAGGCCTAGAGCGTTTACTAAGTGCCCCTCATAAACCCACTTTCCGTCAGCAAGCTAACAATCAAGCGGGCAGCTTGGTGGGCGGCATTGCGTTCGGTGCAGGCGGCCGCTGTGACTGCCTCAGATTCGCGCCCCACGCTGTAGGCCGCCCGTAGTAGCAGCATCAGCAGCAACAACAACAACAGCAACGCCAGCAAAAACAAAGGCGAACGGCTAAGGAAACAGGGCGAGGACGACTCTTTACAGTACTACTACTACTACTACAGACTGGGTGTTCATGCCGTCATGAATCGCTTCAGGATCATACACATCCGGTCATGCGTGACCTCCTCCTTTTCCTCCTAAGTCTCCTTCTGTTTCTGCTGCGTTGTTGTGTTCTTCTTCGTCTTCTTCTTTTTCTTCTCTGAGGACACGGTGGTTGTAAACGTGTCAGGCTCTACTCTACCTCTTCCCCTTCTTTTTCCTTTCATCGATTTCTTTTCTTTAGCTCCGTCTTCGTCTCACTATCTCTCTCACTTGTTCTCCTTTTTTCTACTTATATATATATATATATATATATATATATATATATATATATATATATATATATATATATATATATATATATATATATATATATATATATATATATATCAAGTAATGTTTATTTGCGCGATTGTACGCGCTTTGTTTCTCGCTGGCACATCGCATGTATAGACAGGCTCTGTGTGTGTCGCCTGACTCCGATCGATTACTCGTTGATTCTTTTGCTGACCTGCTCATTCATTGCCTGCCGCCGCTGCTGCGGCCGACGCCGCTGTTGGTCACTAAGTACATTAAAGGATGAACGACATTGCAATAGCAACGATAGGGCGTCATGGTGCACTTCTTATCTTCTAAAAGCGAAACAGTGTAGCTAGAAGAGATCTGCAACAGCAGCAGCTGCAGCAGCAGGAGTCGTGGTAGTGGTGGTAGTGGTGATGGTGGTAGAATTCCTCCTAAGGACGTGCCTCTTGGCTCACGGTCCATGATCATATACGTTCACAGGGTCACACACTCACACAAGCATACGCACGCACGCAAATACATAATGATGATGATGATGATGATTATGGTTATTGTGATGATGATGGTTATGGTTATGATGGTGGTTATCGTGATGATGGTGGTTATGGTCATGATGGATATGAGCAAACCCAGTTACGCTGGGTGTTATCGCGCGTTTGTGTACGTTCGCTTGCTCAGACACGGTGATCGACCCCTTCGCATTTGTAATTATTCGTTACTAGCTTGCACCATTTCAAGTTCACTAAAACCAACGAAAGAAAAGCTGACCCCTAAATATTATCCAAAACGATTGCATGCAGAGTAAGTCTGAAAATCGTTGTTGTTGTTGTTGATGTTGTTGTTGTTGTTGTTGTTGTTGTTGTTGTTGTTGTTGTTGTTGCTGCTTGTTTGGTTTATTGTTGCACTGTTCTGATTGCTGCTGTTGTTCTTGTTGTTGCTCCTGAGGACGTCTTTGTGACCATCACTGAAAAGGCCGTAGATTATGGAAATTGCGATTTTTTGTTATTGCTGGGCCAGTTTGTGTCGGTTGTTATTGCAGGCGTTTTGCCGAAAAGTTCTCTTAATGATGCATACATAAGTATAAAACATATACCGTAGCAGGCGTAGCTTGTTATTAGTAGTTTTTCTAACTACAATGACTCGTGATCAATCTTGGCAAGGCCTGAAACTGTATTTCTATATTCCCTAACATTTGCGCATTTGCGACTGTTTTGACGCCTCTTTAGACATGATATTCCCCGTACACGGTGCTAGTTATAGGAGCTATCTGAAGTGGCGAGCTCCGCGACTAAATTGGTCACCGTTTTCATTGCTTTCTTTCGCGACGGTGTCTTTTTATACACTAGTATGTTTTTTTCAATAAAGCTTGTTATGAGTCTTCTGTTCGAATTTCTAGTTATCATACGTAAGTAGCAAGAACCTTAGAGGCAAGAATGCTTGCTTTTATTTGTATTTATCTTTTTACGCTAGGTGTATACACAGTCGCCTCAAAATATAGTGTCATGCTAGCTGTTCAGTGCGTTTATTGGTGGCTGTCGTTATTATTATTATTATTATTATTATTATTTCCGTCTGTTGTTGTTATCACCGTGCCTACGGTTGCAGTGCTATTGTTACTGCAGCCCTAATTGTTTTAGAGGAAATACTATTCTATATCAACATCTAGTTCGATTTTTCCAACATCCTGGGGCTTATATTCCGATTATTTTCGGATCTTGAATAATTTCTTATATGATCAGCTTGCGAGCGAAAAAAACATTTCAGATATCTTAGACTAGTTCATTACAATTATTTTCGGTTCTAGAATTTTCTCATGGTACGATGTTGTTGCGGCCAATGCGGCCATGTGATTGTTGTTGTTGTTGTTATTGTTGTTGTTGTTGTTGTTGTTGTCGTTGTTTTAATAGTTTGCTGGTTAACTTTTGGCTTATGCCAGCGCGTGAGAAGTGACTTCTAACTGCATGTTCCGTGGTGATTCATTGATTCATTCATTCCTGGCCTGTCCGACCCGATATTGGTAGCCATTTGGGCTTCGTCGCTCTGCTCTAGTCGCTAGTCGACGCGGACGACGGAGAACAATGAGCAATAGAAGTCCCAGTTGCACTGCTACTCCTGGGAGAAGGACTCGCCGGCAGGACAGACATTACAGCCTTGCACTGCCACTTGCCACCTTCACCCATAGTGGGCAGGTAGACAATTTATCCGGCGTATCAGGTGTCGCCCATAAGGACATAAACAACGAACGCATAGCAAGGAACGGACGAACCGACGGCCTGGATTACCACCTTGCGCGGTCGCAACTGCTACTAATGCTCTTGCCATGTAGTTTGTTTGTTGATGCTGTTGTTGTTGTTGCCAATGCTTTGTTGGGTGTTTTTGTTGTTGATGTTGTTATTGTTGTTGTTTACGATATTGCTGTTATTGTGGCTGATAGCTGCATAGCTGCTTGTATTATTATTATACTAGCTAATAATGTTTTTATTTGTATTGCTGTTGCGTTGGCATGCAGTGTACATTGATGTGTGTGTGCCGTGCGTCCCTTGCTGAGAGCGAATAATTACATTTGCTAACGCTACCGTTGGTCGTATTGTTGTTGTTGTTTTTAATTTCGTTGTTGTTGCTCATTGTGCTGGAGCTGGTCATCGTGTTCACCGTTGTTAAGTTAATTTAGCTTTTTATTTTTCTTCGATTCCTGCTCGTATTCGAGGTAATATAGTTTCTGCTGTCATATAGGTCTTCTACCCGATCAGTGCTGTATACCATCCAACTCTTTCAGAACGGTGGGCCTATTCTAGTGATCTAGATTTTTGTCTACAATAGCCGTTGTTGCCAGACTCAAATTGAGCACAGTTATGACAAACACAACAACAGTAACACTAGCACAAACAATACTGCGAACAGAAACAACAATCCTGCAAAACAACATAGCACCAGCTAGCAAAATAGTATCAAAAGCAACCACAATCACTATTTACACGTATAATCCTCTCCCCCCCCCGCCATTACGAACCGTCTGTCTATGCTGCCACCAGAGAGCGTCGTGATGAAAATGACGTGATCGTGATGATGATGATGACGATGATGGTGACGACGTAGTAACACTACTGAGTTTGTTGTTGTTGTTGCTGCTGCTGATGATGATGATCATTGTGGCGATAATGAAGCTCATAATGGTAATAATGGTGAGGATGGTGAGCGTGGCTGGGGCGCAGACGGTACAGGCCCGGCCAGCGCGAATAGCCGGGCAAGATCGTGCCCCCGCTACAGGGTAGGCAGGCGATTACACACAGACACACAGGTCAAGCCTCCTCACAGCGCTTCTGCCCCCCCCCCCCCCTCAGTAGTAAAAGCTGTAGTAGCAGTAGTCGTAGTAGTAGTAGTAGTCGTAGTAGTGTTAGTAATATTCGCTATTTTGATGTCCCCGTGTCTGTGTCGCTGCTGGCCGGCCGGCCGCTTGACCAGCATCAAGCCAGTCGTGGTTCTCCAAGTCCCTCGAGACCTCTAAAGCTAGTCAGCGATATATATATTTATATATATACACACGGACCACACACACATGTATATATATATCTATATATATATATATATATATATATATATATATATATATATATATATATATATATATATATATATATATGTATATATAAAGAGAGGGGGGATACACAGCAGATCGAGCCGGTAGCGTGAGCAGCTGTAGTAGGACGAGGTAGACACTTAATACATTCGTATTTCGATGGAACGTTAGCGAGAGATACAACCGAAATACGGGCAAACACGAGAGTCGGAAAGAGAGAGAGAGAGCGCGCGCGCGAAAGAAAGAGCGTAACGAAAGACTAGGAGAAAAGCAAGCGATCGAAAAGTAAAGGAAAGGGGTCACGGAGCTGACTTTTCCGCTATCCACTGCACGTTTACTGTCTATGTGACCCTCGTATTGAAGCTCCTAAGCCGGCCACGGCCTACCGTTTGCAGTTTGCCAACTGTAGCAACAGCAGAAACACTCGCAATGGCCGCCCGACCACGACCCTCCAGAGCTACTGCTGCTATACAAAGCGCCATTAGCAATATTGCCAATGTCTAAAAGTAACTAAAAGAGCAGCGGCGGCAGCAGCAGCTGAAGCTCAACAAAAAACTACTTTCTGGGCTGACTCTCAGCCAAGATTTAACCATAAATACAAATTTGCAACGGTGGGGCTCGAACGCGTGCACCACCTATCTAGTGTCTTCTCTGGTCGTGAGGCGCAGACGAATGCACCCACCACGCCACCGGGCTCGACAGCAGAAGCCCAACAACAACAACAAAAAAAACAGCAATAATAACAGTAGCAGCGGCGGCAACAGTTGGCGCCGCTATGCAACCGGTCAACAGTAGAGAACTATGAGAACTACGTTTGTGGAGCTGTCTCGTTAGCTGCACGGCCACTTTTCGTTGGCTGTTGAATTCTTGTCGACCTCATCGTCGTCGTCGCCGTTGTCTCAGCCCAACTTCCGGTGGAAGGTCCTTGTCCTTTCCGCAATTATCGATTGCCCTGTCGGGCGGCTAACCCTCTAACCTCTCGGTTAGTCTTTCTCTATTTCTATTTCTTTCTCGGCTCTATTCAGTAAGATACCTTTGACGTTCCAGTCAAAAATGCTCCTGGGGTACCTAGCCGTGCAAACGGTGTTAAATGTGGAAAGCGTGTCACCGCCTTTGTCCTCACTAAGAGGATTAGCTTGCCCTTGGCCGAGGTCAAGGTAAAACCTGCAGCCTATAGTTAGTCAGTGCCTCTCCAGTTGATCCCCGGCGTCCGGGAGGTGACGGCCAGGTCATCAGCGCGTGCAAGGAGTTTCCTCTGTTACAGCATGTCGCTTCAATACCACCATGCTTAAATGGAAGCTAACTAGGGATCCCCATTTTTAGACATCCTCGGGATCGTCTAAGAGACGTTTCAATCATGCCTATTTAAATGTCGCCACTTTAAAAGTGGTTGAGCGGAATTGAATTCGCTCTCAAGCAGACGCAGCTAGAAGTACAGAGGGTATACTTTACATTCGATAAAATGATAGTCACTTGAGAATACTTCGACTGTTTGTGATCCTAAGGATCTCTGCCTAGGGTGTTAAGGTAAGGCTTCTACCCGATTCATGAGTACCTCAGTGAAATATTGAGCACAAAAAGGTCCCCCACTACCATGCAACCGATCGTGGAGCACGAAGAAGACCTCGAGTGGTGCGTTGCATTTCATGATGGAAAATGGGGGTCGTCTAAGAGTTTGTTAAAATTATCAAGATTTTGTTAAAACAATTACTATTACCCATATGGGTTGAATGATTGGCCGATAACTACAACGACCGATTGGAATCAGAAGTCAGACTAGGTATGGGCGCGCATAAACAGAACAAAACAGTAAAAGAGAGAACAAGGAAGGGGAGAGACCAGCACAATTAAAGAGAAGCAGAAAGGCAGTTTTACTGAAAGAGGCGCCTCCATATACGGTCGACTTATAGTTAACCTGATTATTTTATGCAATTCAGTGTGACTACTGCGCTTAATGGTGCTTGGATGACGTGATGTGTTGTTTTTCTACCTAGAGTGACTTATCTCATTCAGCACCGCCACGTAATTGTTGTAGAAGCAGATTCTGGCAGGCGTAGCAAAGTTTGTTGACGATCTAGCTGTCAGGTGGGCAATGGCAGTGGTTGTTCCGTTTATCATGTTTGAATAGCTTGGCGAACAGCACGATTTGGGGCGCCGTTACGTTAATTTCATTAGGACGTCATTGCGATCGTCTAAAATACCTTTCAATCATGACTATCCAATTTAGTATGCTAGACATGTCAATGTTACTGTTCCGGCTTGTATTTTAAGCCGGAACTTAAAATTCCGGCTTCGACGTAATGCACGCACGTGTATATATATATATATATATATATATATATATATATATGCTCAGTACGTATACGTGTGGTGAAGAAATAGTGTTTTGTAGGTTTTGCAAGCATTGCAGGCATACAGTCTGATCGGCGTCAATCCCTCAGTAGCAGCCAGTAGCGGGTCTTAGAGCTAGGGGTAGCGTTGGTCTCGTAATGAAAGGTTTTTAGTAATAATAATAGTGGCAAATAATAGTAGCGATGATGATAACAATGATGCCGATTAGACGATTAGCCAGAGCCACATGAGCCAATGAGTTGTTGTTTTGTTGCTTTTTGTTGTTGTTGTTGTTGTTGTTTTCATCGTTGTCGTTGTTGTTGTTTTTGCTGTTGTCTGTTTGTTGCTGATGATTTGTTGTTGTTTTGTTGTTGTCATTATTTTGCACTCACACTGTTTTGTAAACATAGCATTCTCAGAGGCTTCTTAAAAACACATCTAAGAAATTCCAGTTTATATATATATATATATATATATATATATATATATATATATATATATATATATATATATATATATATATATATCATAATATCTATCTATTCTCATCTATATCTCTATATATATCATCACTCTATCTCTCTCCCTCATCTCTCTCTCTCTCTCTCTACTCTCTCTCTCTCTCTCTCTCTCTCTCCTAATCCCTCTACTATCTATACTAAATATCTATCTCTATCTCTATATATATACATTACAAGAACAACATATAGGTAAAAGGTAGTGAGGTCAGTTGGTTTGTTGGCCGTCGCGGGCCACAGAGGGCAGCTGAAGGCACACCTGCCCATCGGTTACGTCGGTGCTGCTGTTGGGCACAGCACGAGAGCCCCCAAGGTGACTGGCGACGCGGCACGACCGCACCCGACCCGACACTGCACCCGCCCGCCGCAACAGTTCATTGCCGGGTACTGCCGTTGTCCATATACACATACGCTGGGGTACCCAGTTAGCCAGTTAGTAGCGGTGCTGTACGGTATCATGCCGAACGTACGCGTGCCGCACATTCATTAATCTAATGCTGACGCCCGATCTACGCCCGATGCTGGAATCAGGACGCCTTCTTCTTTTTTGCTCTCGTTTGTTCCAAGCGACGAGGCTGCGTCGCCGCGGCGACATTATATATTGTATCTTTGTTGGTTGCGTGGTGCATGCATGTATATATACGCGGGTATCGCACACACGTATATATATATATATATATATATATATATATATATATATATATGTATATATGTATGTATATATATATATATATATATATATATATATATATAAATTTTTTTCCCTTTATTTCGGAACAAGACCTCTGCGGGACCATGATCCATTTGTTGTAATGAGCTCTATATCGTTCTCGAAATCATTTGGGGTATACCACACAATACGAAAATATGCATGTATCAATATATATATATATATATATATATATATATATATATATATATATATATATATATATATATATATATATATATATATATATGAAAAAACAACATCGGACCATGTTGTTCGAAAATAGATTAGTAATTATCCTTAACTGCCCAAAAAGGACAGTCTATAGCCGGGCCCAGTCTACAAATGAGTGCGTAGGCTTTTCTGTAGCTAACGTTAAGGGAAGGCAGACGTGTAGGACTCTCTCAGCTGCCGCTGCAGTTACTACTCTAGAGAATCTAACGATGGGGCATAGCGACAGCAACAATAACAACAACATGAACAAGCACGCCGAGGTAGCGAACTACATGAGAGGAAGAATACGAGGCGAGACAAATTGAGGGTTCGAGAACGAGAGCCGAGAGAGGGAACTGGACCGGAAAATCTAAAAAAAATAGCGATAAAGAGAATCAGACAAAAAAGAGAAATCTGTCCCTAGAGTGCGGGTCTGAATGACAACAAGCTCACCCACAAACAGTTCAGGAGCGATCGGTTTGTGGGTTGGTTGTACGTGAACTTGGTGGTGGACCCGGGTCGTCCTAACCCGGGACACAAGGTTGCGACAAGGAACATTTTCCCTGCTTCGTCTGCTCGCCAACTAACTAACAACCGCGCGGACTCCATTTGGCTATCCACCCGAATGCGATATGCCCGCATACGTATATACATGAGATGTATGTAAATACGATATAAGTGACGATCATAATTAAGTTGAGCGTGTTTCGCAAATGCAGAAATATACATCGCGACAGCCGTAAGGCAGGCCACACGACGGTCTGAGGCCATTCGTGACCACTTGTAAAGCTGTATATATATATATATATATATATATATATATATATATATATATATATATATATATATATAAGCGGCGATACACCGTATTGTATTGTAACTTGACAATTAGCGAAGCATACGTAGCTACCCGATTAACTAAGCAGGTTTCCTGTTAATGCAGCCGCTGGTAATGGCCTGTTCGTGAAGCACAGAAGCAGCAGTCGCGTAGCTTCCCACGATAGCGGGTTTAGACACCAATGTACGTTCTATTTGTTTTAGCGTGCTTCAATGCTTTGATCATATTTGTACACAAGAGAATGATCGCTAGGGGACGAGTAACAAAACTGGAAATCCAAACGTACATTAGATAAATATACGCATCACATTTAATATGCACGCCCGGGTTGCCGTTGCTATTGTCGTTGTTACCGCTACTGAGTCTGCATATTTAACTGATGTACGTCGATCTGCAGAGGTTGCTTTGCAAAAGATACAATATTTTTTTGGGTGTATCCTTTGTAAGAATTAGCCTAGAACGCATGCTAGAACGGCACGTAAATGACGTTTCAGCGCCGACTATTAGATAGCATGGCAACCATCGTATCATCATATTCCCCTTGGCAATATTTCCTGTTGTTATTCTGCAACAGCAGCAGTAGTAGTAGTAAATAGCGTGTTCAGTCTGCTTGTTTTTTCTTGTTGAGCGCGTTTATCTATAATGAGCTACAAACAAAATGTTTCTAACGATGTTACTAAGATGCCAAGGAAGTGTTCGTGGGTAGCCATCTGTCTGTCATCTGCGTCGTTGAGTTTCTCTAGCCGGTCTACGTAAGTAGGATCGATGGAACCGCCCTAAGATGACTGCGTGCCGGCGGCGGCGGCGCCGCCTCCGCCTTTGTGTGTCCGCGTTGTGGCCGCCCCAGAGCCGATTTGTTTACTGTGGCAAAATCTGTTTGGCTTCTGTAAAGACACGTGGGCGGCTCAGCGCTGCCGGCAGCAGCGACTCCCGTCGTCGAATAGCGAGAAGCGCCAGCGTAGCTAATAGACGAAAATCCACGCATGCTAAACGGCATTACGACGCACACATGAGGGAATTCCCGCCAATCAAAGTGGCGTTCACCCACCCACCCCTGTTACGGCGCCTCCCGTGCGGCCGAGTAGATACGGCGCACACAGGCAATATATAGCAATTATTCAACGTTACGCTGGCATTAGCTGGTACATTACTCGCTGTGTGGTAGCAATTTCTATTTGCTGCACAAATAAGTGTGCTTCCTTGGGGCAATTTGTGCCCCCCCCAAGACCAATTTATCGTGTGGTACAAACACACGCTAGCCAAACGAATACCCATGTCCTCCATATCAAGCAGAATAAAAACCATATCACTAATAGCACTAATGGCGAATGGGCTTTATCTCTGCCTGATGTGCCTGATGCTTTTTTGTCGTTATTGTTGTTTCTGTTGTTGCTGCGCTGCTGTCGCTGTAGTTGACACATTTGCACCCCTACTAGCTTATCTGCTTCCTAGCTAGTCTTATTATTATTATTATTATTATTATTATTATTATTATTATTATTATTATTATTATTATTATGAGTTTTATTGTCGTTAAATTTTTTTTTTATTTATATAAGTTCGTTATATTAGCACTTTGGAGTGGACAATTGTCTCCGTGCGAACGTGTGATTACGGGTTCTCTAACCCAGGGTTAGCCCAGTTCAGCAATGTGCCCCGAACAGACGCTGCATTTCCTCGTTGGATGTCAAGCGACAGCCTCTGACGCAAGAATTCGGATGCTCTCGGGTCTCCTGTCGAAAGATTAAGGCTTCTGCCTACGCGTTGAATCAGTTTGAGCGTAAGGGGACCTGCAGTTCCCATAGTCTCGAACGCCAACGGACAAAATTCGTGCGGATAATCCACACTGGAATATTTCCTGCATTTGTTAGCCTCAGCTAACCTGGAAGCATGACCTGCTCGGTCCGCACCTGCACCGACCATCGAAGGGGCTAATGAGTCGGTTACAGTTGCGTCCCAAACAAGCATGCGGCCACGCTCAAAGGGCGTCAAAGTCAGGCCGTCAGGTCTTTTTCCGTCATCCCTCGATAGACCCGGGGGCTCTAAAACACATGGGAAGCCGGCAGATCGAAGTGCGCGACTAAAGGTGTCATTTAGAGCAGAGTGACGTGCTCGTCGGCCTGCACTTAACGCGCATGACAGGCCATGATGGGCCAACGCGTCTACAAAATCACCACAACGACATCGGTGGGGCACGACTAGGTCAACACCAAGCCGCAGCCCTGCGCTTATGCGCGTGGTCTCGTCGTCTAACAGAGTCCCAATTCGAGGACATGGTAAGGCGTGTAGCCAAGCCCCAGCCCCTTGACTACTAACAGCTCGAAGCCTGGCTTTATCGGCAACAGACGGTGCTCTATTAATCAAGTTTGCTAGTCGCTTTTCTTGTAAGGGGGTTGTCCAATTGCCCTGGTTAGCCCTATCGTCGGGAGGTGAATCAAATAACAACGACAATTCGTCGGTCAGTCTTTGAAGTTCCCTGTTATAGGCGTCCCACCCATCACTGTCCAATAATGCTTTAACCCTGTCCGCGGCCTGGGTCAATGACGACACGATTGCAGGTCCTGCCGTCATGACCGCGTCCGGCACACCTAGGCCGCCTAAAGAAACCGGGAGCATAACCTGTTCCCTTGCCGCAGCGGTCAGCTTAAGATTTAGTATGATCTCTAAAATGTCTAAGCTAAGTCCATTAAAAGGCTGTAAGAGCTCTTGTGATAAAAACAGGTTGCAACCTCTAAGCAGGTGTGTTAACCTCGTGGCTGAAAAACAGGATCTAAGAAGGAATAAGCCGCAGTGGGCCCCCAATCGGGGTAGTCTGCTTGCCGCGAAGTCAAGTTTGTCCCTTCGACTGTCTAATGCCTTTGCAATGCCTTCTGGCAATAAAGGGACACCTAGCAGCTCCAGGTTAACCTTGTCCACTACACGACAGCCCGGAAGTAAGTCAAAAAGGTTAGTTAAATCTACAGGCTCAACTTCGTTGCAAGCTGTAACATGTACTTCACATTTAACCGGGTTCAATGTCAGACCGCTAATAGCACCAAATTCAATAACTTTCCGTATGTCGTCAAGTACGGTCGGGAGGTCCCCGCCCAGAATACCGTCATCTAAGTACCAGGCATTAAGGGGGGACTGCAGTGAGTCCACCAATTCCTTAATACACAAACAAAAAAGTGGAGGACCCAGGGGATCGCCCTGCTGAAGACCTGTCTGCGATAGCATAGTGTTGTGGGGCATTACAAGGTGGGATGGTTCTGAACCATAGGCCAGGTTCGTCTGGTGAAACAGTAATGGTGCCCACGACTTGACGGCTCGAAGCAAATGATCCCTCCGGACGCTATTGAAGGCGTTTCGGAAGTCCAACTTGACCATCACCGTTGGCAATTTGCGCGATTGCAAAAATGCACGAGCACAGTGGACTACTACCTCTGTACCCCCCGGGGTAGCGAATCCTAGCTGGTGTTGGCCAAGAGTTGCTGAAATAGCTTCCCTATTATCGTAGCAGCCGATTTTGGCCGCCAGTCTGCGAACGACTGAGGAACAAGCGATCGGACGTAATGAGCCATCTTTTTTTTTTAATGCAAACATCCTTGCCCCAAAAATGAGCGGTAAAAGACGAGACGGGGGCGAACCCCAAAAGTTTTTGAGTTTTATTTATTATTTATCATTATTTAGTTAATACAATTGTGAGGTATGAACGTTTAAATCATGTTTGTCCTGCTCTGTTCGCTTTCTGTCAGTTCATGGCGCCTATAATGGAAGCCACGTTCCCTCTACACACTTATTATTATTATTATTATTGAGAGCAGAGATCGAGTTAAGATCAAAAGAGGGAGAAGGCGAGCAAGCAGAATGAGAGACACGAAAGTGGTCGAGGCATTTTGCCAACAGAATTGACACGGAATTGCTATGATAGGAAAAACGAAACGAGTCAGAAAAAGAAAAAGAAGAATAACAGAAGAAGGAGGAGGAGAAGGATATAGAAGAACGCGACTCAGCAGTCGCAACGGCAGCAGATGTAGTAGACGAGGAGAAAAAAGCCCGCAAAAACCAAACCCGAACTCTGACCTTTCTGCCCCGCGCGTAGCGGTAAAGTGAGCGGCTCCTCTCTCTCCCTCTCTCGCTCTCGATTACAGCAAGCGGCGATAATAAACTCAAAGCGATTGAGGCTTACGAGTAGAGTGGCCGGCGCATTATCAAGCCGGCAGAGAGACAGGTAGACAGACAAACAAGCGGGCAGGCGGTTTGAGCACGCGGGAAGCGGGCAAAAGATAGTGCGAGATTTTGTTACTACGGCCCGTAGACCTATTATAGTACCGACTGACCGACCGACCGACCTACCTACCTACCTACCTACCTACCTAGCTACGCACTCGGCTCGACTGGCCCATCGGTCCGTCCTCTATGTGATCTCGCTCTCATTTCGTCTTGCTCGTTTGTCACTTCAACTGCTGGTGCAGAGGAACTACGGAGAGCACTATTACTACTACAACTACAACTCGTCCGAGGACACGATACTTGTACGCTGGAGGCTGGCAGGCTACAGGCAACTCCTTCTCCTCTCGTCGCGTCGACGTTCTCCATGGGGACTTGAGCTGCTGCTGCTGCTGCTGTGCATGGCCTGCTGTTGCCGTGTTGTTCTTTATGCTACACTGTGCTGTTGCTACAACCCTTCTAGTTTTACTCTATTTCTACCGCTCCAACTAAAAAAGGATCCAACTGCGACTACTACTACTACTACTACAACAACAACTATTACTACAATTGCTACTACTACGCTACTACTACTACTACTACTACTACTATTACTATCACTACGTCTACGTCGACTACTGCAACGAATGCTGACTACAGTACGGACGGCCAGCAATGGCGTGCGGGTGCAGCACAGCTTCGAGCACAGCTCGTCGACAACAACAACAACAAACGCCCTTATCTTCTTCTATCAGCCACTTAGTGTAATTAAGCATAATATAATATCAGCGTTGTGCTCCCGCTTCTGCTGTGGCGGCGGCGGCGGGGGTATCGGCTACTGTGGCCGAGCGGCCGCCTCGAGTGCTGCCATCAGCACCGCCGTCACAACGAACAGCCTCCTCCCTCCACCCCCGCGCCTGACCCACCGACCAACCGACCAACGTCAACCTCGCCACCCAGTAGTATTCGTAGTAGTAGTAATAGTAATAGTATGTATCTCTCCTGGTGTATCATCCTCGACGGCTATCCACCGGCAGCCGTCCACAGGCACTGCACGCCTTCCTCTCTGCCTAACTGTCTGTCTGTCTGGCTAAGGTGCTTGCCTACAACTGCTTCTGCTACCTCGATACACGACCGGTCGGCTTCCATAGCCATGACCGACCACTCACGTTCGGATCTCCGTCTCCTCTTTACCCCCCCCCCCCCCCCCGCCCGGCCTCGACCCCCTCTCTGCCTACCTCCCCCGCGTTGTTTTATATATATATATATATATAGCTCTCGATGTCCATCGTTTTACCGCCAAACTCTCGGAACTACCATATGGGGTCATCGCTGGGTGGGTCAGCCAGTCATTCATTCATTCGTGCGTTCGTTCGTTTGCTTTCTCGCTCGCTCATTGACTCAGCCAGCCAGTCAGTTAGTTTGTTAGTTAGCTAGTTACTCGGCCAATGTCCACATCGACAATATATACTCACCCAAACACCCACCCACCCATCTACTGACAGATAAAGACGACGCGCACAGAGGACTCAACAGCAGAGATTGCTCAGCAGCAGCGGCAACGCCTGCAATGATCGCAACACAAAGCAACCCAAGTTACACCTAGACCACTTACTGTTTATTAATAATATTATTAGTATTATTATTCCTCCGGTTACTCCGACCACTACTAAGAAGAACGTTTACTTTAAAATTGAGAAGCAAATGCATTTGGCACGCACGCGTTATAAAAACGCAGCATGGACATAGTGCCCACTATGACCTACCTTTATTTCCCCTTATCGACCGAAGGGCAGAGGAAGGGCAGGATTGACCGTAGTGGAATTAGCTTTGCTATGGTTCCGAACCTACTTAAAATCCCAGCCTTTACTGCTTTTGCGTGTTCGAAGCTGCTTTACGTCACATTACGTCAGTGGCTTAAGAAAGTTTAGTCACGGCCCCATTGCCCATTAGGCGTTGCCTGGCCTACATGGGGGCCTCCTTAACCCGCATAATTGTCTCTACAAAGTCTGACAGTGTGGCTGTGTTGTTGACAATGTTGCCTCGTCGCCAGGTCGACGGAGATGCTTTCGAAGACGCTGATTGCAAGATTGCCTTTCCTCTCCTCCCCTTGCGTGGCAACGCTCTAGCATAGACGAGGTTAGATGGCCCTCTCGGAACTGCATATATACTTCTAGAACCGCCGTGAGGCCTATTATCTCTGCCATAGAGCATCTGGCCTACCTGCCATTTAAATTCTCTTCGGCTTTCCACTCCTTTGCCATTTCTAGGGTGTCATACGGGATCTGTTTCGTACATACGTATTGCCCTATTGTCGTTCACGGTTCTAGCCAGAAGCAGGCTCGCTGACTTTTAACACCGTTCGGTATGCCTTGCAAACCCTAGGGGTGAACATGCTGCGGGCTCTCGCATAGCGTCTCCCTTTTAACTTCAGTGCGTGAAGAATCATTATTGAAGTCTTCCACCTTTACCAGGAGTTTCTCGTGCCCTTTTCAGCACAGACCATCGGTATTCTGCAGCGGTCTAGCAAGATGACGTAAGTCGAGCTTGCTACCGCATGCAACGAGTTGTTTGCTACGACCGGCCTGCTGCTGCTGCTAGTGGGCATCGTTGAAGACTCCGGATCGGGTCCCCACATAACCTCTCACTCCCAATCCACTCAGCTCTGGAGAATATGGCAGTTGCGGGCTGGTCAACTATAGAAGTTCTTGGTGGTTCGTAGTGTAATTAGCAGTACACCTAATATTAGTGATAATCAGAAGCAATTAGTGGTTGTTGTGTTTGTCGTCTTCCGTATGGTCCTTCTGGTAGCAGTAGCGCCGGCGGCACTATGTCCCAGTGTGTTGCCTCTCCCACACAGACGCTGTTGAATTGGCGCTTCAGTTGACAACGCGGCGCGAAATGCACAACGGTTGCTGCCGATGCTGCGCGAAGCGTGTCCAGACGTATGTATCTTTGTCACGTCTGCCATGCATTCGTTGTAGTATATATATATATATATATATATATATATTGTATATAAACCTCTTAGGTATATTATCGTATATATACCTCTTCGGCTGGTAGCCAAGGTTGAGGTGGTGGTGGTGGTAATGTGGTCATTGTAATGATCGGCGCCACTTGCAAGTTAATTGCCGTTGATCTGAACGGATGACAGGAAGAAGGGCAAAAAGAGTAGAAAAAATAGAAGGGCACAGGCCTCCTCGAGCTCCGAACCTTACTGTTTGCTCCTGCAAGATTGCTGTTGATCCCGTCGATAGGTAGCTACCCGACGAGGAAGAAGACGAAGAAGAAAATATATAGCTAATACGTTGGCTGGACGTTCCCCCGTATCTCTCTCTTTCTCTCCCTGTTTCTCTCCTCCCCCAATCTGGCAAGCCCACGGTCGCGCATGCATCCCGCAGTGGGGTGGGCGGTGCCCCCACGCAGCGTTTCGATGGCTTTGGCTAAAAGGAGAATCATGTAGCAGAGAAAAAATATAGGAAGTGGGCAGAGAGAAAACAAGACGCACCTCTTCTTTGCTGCCCACTGGCAATACCAACAACGACAGTTGCAGCAGCATCAGCGGATACTACCGCGTATTTTCCTCCATACGCGCTAAAAGAACATCAAGGGAACAAAGAAAACGAGCAATGCAGAGAAAGAGAGAGGGAGAGAAAACAAAAGGAAGCAAAGTGGAGGGAAAAGGAACGTTGCTACTAGGCGACCGGCCACAGAGACGCAGCATACTACCACTTCTTGGAGCACAAGGCGCAAACCTCCCACTCGATGGGGGGGGGGGGGGTGCGCGAACGCGGCGCGGCCGAGAGCTACTGTTGGACAGGGCAGTAGTGAAAGTAGGCGACCCTTGCTCGTCGTCGTCGTCCAGCCTGCGGCGGCGAGCCTTTGGGCGATCTACGCGTTAATTATGGACAGGCAAAGGTAGAGGGCAAACGAACGAGATACAAAAGAGGAGATATCGAAACCCCCCGGTTGGAAGGCAGAAAGGCGCCAAATTACGCAGCGACATTTAGGAAACGATTGGCTATCTACCTCCCGGCCTGTCTCGCTGCTGCTACTCCGAATGTCTACCCGAAATGGGGACTCAATCGGAAGCGGCGGCCGCCGCCACCGCCGCTAGTGTCGTTGTTACTCGGGGTTGGCTTTTTGCTGTTGCCGCTGCTGCCACTGTTGTTGCTGTTATTGTCGTCGCCGTCGTCGTTGTAACTGCTGCTGCCGTTGTTATCATTGGTGTGTTGTTGTTGTTGTTGTTGTTGTTATTGTTGTTATCGTCAACCAATGCCACTGTTATTGTCGCTCTTAACGTTGCACTTCTATTTATTTGCCGACAATGAACGTTGTGTCGCCTTTTGTATGCGCAGTTGGTTTAAAGCATGTCGTTCGATCACGGAAGCCATCAAATCGTAACGCAAGTCATGGCTAGTGAAAACGGCATAACGTATAACTCCGACGTATTACTACCTTGTCTTGTATCGTTTTTATTCTGCAAGTTATTTACTTAGTCGAGTTATATATACACGCTCATGTATGTGACGCCATCGTGGAGAAACAGACCTTTGGAATATGTGAACATAGTTTAACAGACTTTGTGATTTTTGTCCTAAGAGTGCTTTTTGTGTCTGTTATTGATAACGGCGCAAAGAGAATATCGAGTTGAACAGATAACTTGTGTTCAAGAGGGCGCCTATTAAATCTGAGAATTTTTTTTGTTGCGACATATACGAGTTCTTGGAGATATCAAACAGAAATAGCTGGCGGAATGCCCATACAAGTGAGAATTTTGATATTTTGACCAAACCTAACAAGATTAATGGATCAAAAGAGGAATAAGAAACCGCGTCTACGTCTGATAAACTGCTACGAATGTAAGATCGATAACGGTCTTGTCAAACCATTGCGTGGCCAAGAAGGAAGCAGGCGCAGTCAAGCTGGTCTTATAGGCCGAACGTAGACAAGCAAAAACACTGCTCTAAATGTTTTACGAACCGCATCTGATAAATGGGACCTATGCATTTCCATTGCAGACGAGAGCACCACAAATTCGTTTTAGATAACGCAAACAGTATAAAACGCCCACGGGCTTCGATATGTCTAAGTATACACTCGTATATGCGCGTTTGTACACAACTATGCGTACATGTACGTACATTTCTAATGAAAGGAAGAAAGGGAAAATATATTTACATTAGTATAAAATATCTAATAAGTATATAGATAAAAATAGCGGACCTTCTTTGATGAGGATGAACGTCATTCAACTGAGGTCAGACAGCTTCCTCAGTGCTACGTGCACTAAGTGTCCGTTCGAACATGACGAAACTTTTTCACACTGTCTTAATATCTGCTGCTGAGCGGCTGTCTCGATGCGTATTAACAGTCTTCCCATTGTACGTGAGCTTCATTTTCATTACTGCCTTCATCATCTCGGCGTTGCTTTTGCTGCTCCTGCTATTACTGGTGTTGAGCTCTTTCAATCTGTTGGAAACACGCTTTTCCCACAGCCTAGCGTATTCTAGCCTAACACTAACAACAACAGCAACAACAACGTACCACTTGTAGAAACACCGCATTGTCATGTGTTGTTCGTCGTCGAATATAGCTCTCAATCCTGACACAGCCGTAGGAACGACGTGTTCCACTCGCATCGTATCCACCTGCAAGATAAATAACTTATTCTTTTCAGTCGGTGTACTTATTTGTGGTGCCACTTTTTCATGCCGCGTTGATTTAATAATGAACGCCGGTGGGCGAGCGAGCGAGCGACCTGCTAGTGGCAGAGAGCGCGTGTAGCACGCTTCTCGTCCTCCGTATCTCTTTCGAGGAGACCTGACGAGGCGAGGAGAGTCAAGACAGAGAGAAGCGAAGCGAACGAAGCTAGGCCAGGCCGGAGAGCCAAAAGGAGAACCGACGCATAGGAGCGATAAAAGATGCTGCTGCTGCTCTGTGTTATGGCTACTACTGCAAGACGCCTTGACAGACGCCGAAGTGGGTCGAAATGGCCCGCAATGGTCGTCTATAGGCTTGCGTATGTACTATACGGCGGGAAGCGACGAGGTACGGAGTTGGCGGGTCGGAGATGGCGCCTTCAGTCGCTCGGTAGAGGAGATTCTTGACACTACAAGAAATATTGCAATCGGTGGCGCTTGGCCTCTCTTTTTTCTTTTTCTGTTTCTTCTTCCTCTTAGTCTTTTCCCGTTCATCTGCTTTTTCCCGTTCGTCCAGGCTGAAACGAGGCCATTGAAGCGGCGGTGGCGGCGGCCGTGGTGGCCAGTCGAAGCAGTAGTAGTAGTAGTAATAGCCGTGAATAGCCCCCATGGCGGTAGCAGCGAAGGCAGACATTTTTTCTTTGGGTCGCTCTTCTCGTCATCATGCGTTGGCCGCGGCTGATTTGATGATACGGATGCTGCTGTGGTTGCAGTAGTTGTAGTAGTAGTTGATGTTGTTGTTGTTGTTGGTGTTGTTGGTGTTGTTGTTGCTAGTGTTGCTGCTTCTTCTTCTTCTTCTACCTTTGCCGCTGTTGGGGGTTAATTCGATCGCAAGAATTGCCGCCAATAACTCAAGTCAGCTCTAACCCCCCATTTGCCTCCATCTGCCAGGTGGGGCAGGCATACCGCGGCATTGGCTTCGCGCTTGTTGCTTTCGCTGTTCGGGCGACGATGACGACGACGACGACTATGACGTGCCTTTGTGGCGGTAGCTTCAATACTGCCTTCCTTATTTACTTTGTTCAACGCGCCATACTCCGAGAGACACCGGGGGCCATTGCAATAATAGGCCAATAACTTTCCGACCATACTGACAATGATGGTGATAAGAACGACGATGATGATGATGATGATGATAATGGCGTAGAGACGGTAGAGCTTTCTACGTATATGCATATGTGTGTGTATATGCATTTGAGTATATATGTCCATACACACAGATATCGATTTAAAACAAACCGCAGTGTGATCACTTATGCACATCCACACACAACGCTTACATCGATACATACATGGATACGACCTGCGGCATACTGTCGGTGCTTTTGCTGTGTTTCTTCTTCTGTCCCACGGACAAATGGGATATATATATATATATATATATATATATATATATATATATATATATATATATATATATATATATATATATATATATATATATATATATATATATATATATATATATATATAATATATATATATATATATATATATATATATTCCTGTTTGCTTTGCTATCGCTGCCGAAGAAATTTAGAACGAGCTCATATTGTTAGATCATTTCTTATTGCAAGATGCTCCGAGTTCTCTCGCCTTCTTCTACAGCTAGCTATAAATCCAAGTGTACAATATGTCAGGTGCCGTTCGTGAAACACCTTCGGTGTCAAGTCCGATACCCATGTGGTGGTTCTACGCGACAAGCATTCCTGCGCATCGACGGACTTGAGGTGCACTGATTTCCTTGCTTACGCGTCCTCTGCGGGTAGCTTCTGTGTGCTTAGAAACGATATATACGCACAGTGGGAAGCTTTTCAAGAAGTTTCGCTCTGGGTTTATAACTCTATTTATATATACTATATTTTTTATTTTAAAAAAGATGGATGACACAACCCGTCCTATCGCATGCTCATCTACACCCCGTACGATGGCAGCGAAGACTGCCTGCTGGACGAATACGTCGTTAATAAGTGAAGCAGAAGTGAAGTAAAGGCAAAAATGTGGCGATCCATGCTGCACGAGTCTATCTTTAGTCCACGTCAGCAGGCCTAGTCAAGATCAAACTAGAGTTTTAAAATGCTTTCAACAGCGGTCGACGTCATCACTTCCTAGGGGCTGTTAGTTCGCATGTGCCTGACCTATACCTTGACATTATGCGGGCATACAAACATTTCACTCAATTGCTGTTACTAGACCACGTTATACTTTCACAGTCGAGCCTGCAGCAGGGCGATCTATCAAGTTCGCACTGTTTTATCTCATCGTCAAGGAATTGATAGATTCTCTAGAGTGTCCGCTTTACGTATGGTACCTGGATGGTAGCGCGTTAGCTGTTAACCCTGTAAGGGTAGCCCGTGATATTCATAAGGTACTGCTTTTTGCAACGGAGAGCGGGTGGTGGCCATGACCTATGAACTTGCAATTTTTTTGTTGGGATAATCAATATCCAAATCCTTAATCTGACTAGTAACCAACCTTTTTCCAGACTGTATCAGACAAATGATACCACCCTCGCCCTTCTAGAAACGCCAATTCTTGGTGACGGGCAGGCAGTTTTGATATCTGGTTGGCTGGAAAAGTTTAGTCTAAATGTTCGACGCTCACACGTTCAAGTCCCTATCCTCTTTGCTTAATATAAATCTATCAGAGGCAGCTGGCAGGCAAGCCCTTCTGCCCGTGGCAAAAGGAGATACGGGTACTCCAGCAGGTATCTTCGTCGCAGGCCCGGGGGCATCACGGATACTAGATTACCCGGCTGTCAAACGGTTACATACTCTACTGGAAGATTGTAAGGAACGTCTCTTAGCACGCACCGGAACGCCCCTTCTGAGGATCCGTCTAGCCAATCTCAGCGAGGTGGAAAAGACACGTCTTCAAGCAGTTTCATTCAGTGATGCTTTGAGGACTTTGTTTTCAGGATCTGCGACGGTCTCCGCCTTGGGATCTTACTAGCCGAGGGACATGAGTAAATGCTAAATGTTACCCTGGCCCATGCAATAAAAAGTTTTGGGTATCCTTGTTGTAATCTGCAGGTCTGTACGCAGACGACTTCTGACGACCTGACACAAAGACCCTAGCAGCCTTTGAGGGCAGGAGGACACTCGTCTGAGACGCTACCGTGACTGATCTTAGCACCTTCAATGGTCAGTCACGGCACTGCCAAAGCTGGCTTTGCTGTTTTGCAGGCGGAGATAAATTAGTATCAAAGGTATCGAAGGAGTTTATCGGGCATTCAGATAAAATTACCACGGAAGTCATTGTTACGTGCTGGTGATTTTTTCCGACAGTTTTTTAATCATGTAAACTCTGTGAAGCAAATTGGCATAGGCTGTTATTTAATATACAGCGCGGTAACGCTACGGCGGTAGCCCCTTGTCTAGGTTGTCAACAGCAAGTCTTAACGTAGGGCTTATAGCGCGTGTCGTCATGTCCCCTGGAGGACAATTATATATATAAATATAAATATTTTTTCCGTTTTCTTCTTTACTTACATACGTCCCCTTCGTTAATTTTCTTCAGCCTCGACAATAACACGAATCAACGAACAAGCTAGTAGCGGTAAACTCAGCAATGTACAACAAAAGTTCCGATGAAAATGGTTAAAACATATACAAAATTAAATTAAAATAACACTAGCAACAAGGGCTTTGGCGGTATCTTGCTCCAGTCTAAGCGGGTCGCTGCTATGGCAAACACGAACAACGGACCAGTCTTTGCAGGTTGCAAATCCCGGTTTTGGCTCGATTAGTTAGATTTGTTAAGCCTAGTTAAGAGTTTTCCTGCTGCTGTTGCTGCACTGCTCAGAAGAAAGAAAGCGGCTCATAGAAGTTTTGCATGAGGCTCCGACAAACATTTACGTAATGGGTAACAACGATTATACTCAGAGAAAAATCACATTTAAAAACGAGTAGATAGTAAATGTACGAAACGGCTTTGCGCGCAGCTCTCGGTGCATCCAGATTGTTAACAAGTGTTATTACAAATATATTATTTTTCAAAAGGCTATTTATTGCCCGTGTACGGTTTTTTCATGTCATGGCTAATTTTAATCCACCCCGGCATTTTCTGTCTAAATTGGAAACCATGCAAACCAATTTAAGAGTGGCCGGTCTGGGTCTCAAACCCAGTCCTCCCGAATGCAAGGCAAATGCTTTGCCACTAAGCCATCTTGCTCGGCATATATATATATATATATATATATATATATATATATATATATAGTGCTACAACTACTACTACTACTATTACTACTACTAAGCTGATGTATTCAGCGTCATCATGTTACTACCATTATTGATAGTCATCGCCACTAGCCGCCACATAGCGGCTTCACGATTACAATCATCATTGTCCGATCTACGTCGCTTTGATACACTTCGGCCGGGAAGGATCGCTAAGCTAAGTCACGCCAGCAGCGAGTGTAGATAGAGCTCGGCTTAACAGCTAGGCCCATCGTATCAGGCGGGGGGGGGGGGCGGCGCGAGGCGGCCGTGCGCCCGATGCGCATATCCTCATATTTAGCGCTCTCAATCTCTCTGTCTGTGCTACTGCGGCTGCTGCTTCTAGATGTGAGGAAGGGAATTTCACTTCCCTACTTCTACCCTGCTCGCTTCGTGTTCGTTGTAGTTCTAATGCGCCGCCGTGAGAGTCGTATCGGCGCGGGCAAGTTCATAAATTTGAGAAGAAGTGAAATTTAATTAGGTCGACTACTTCAGGACTACGACTATGCAGGTGGTGGTGGTGGAACGAGGGGGAGCCGGAGGGGGGAACACGGGAGGCGAATAGAAACCGACGCGTCGGGCGTGGGGTGGGGTAAGGGGGCAGGGAACTGAGGTTAGGAAAGGTAGCCAAGCTAAGTGTTTTACTGGGCGGACAGGACATAGACGGCTCTGCGAGAGGGATGAGAGGGGTGGGTAGTTGCAATATTAGCAGCGGGACGGACGAAACGATAAAACGAGCACAAACCACTCCCGGCTAGAATCCGAAGCTCGAGACGAAGCTGAGTGCCACAGAGAGGGAGAGATACAGAGCGGGAGACGGAGGGACAAGCTTAAAGGTAGAGAGAGAGATACAACCGCCGTACAACTGTCGAAATGCTTCCCCCTCTACTACGTTATTTTTTTCTTATATATATATATACATACATATACATATATTGCACTTTATAGCAAAGATGGAAAGAACTGAGTCGATCGATATCATCATCTTCTTTACATCTTCTGTACAGACTAGGTGTTTAATGTAGGCTTAGCGCTTAGGCCTAACTCATTAATACGCTTCCGATGGATACCAACAAACGTCATCCCTGCGATGCATAACGGCAATGACTAACCAGCGATAATCGTTTGGCTTGAATTTCAGCATATTGGAGATGCGTAAGGAGAAGAGCCGAGACGCGGCGAGGTCGCGACGGGGCAAAGAGAACTTCGAATTTTACGAGCTGGCCAAGCTGCTGCCGCTTCCGGCGGCCATCACTTCCCAGCTCGACAAGGCTTCGATCATTCGCCTCACGATCTCGTACCTCAAACTGCGCGACTTTTCACACCACGCGGACCTGCCCTGGATATCGTCATTGCATTCGCCCGGCCACACACATCACGATAAGCTACACCTGCTCAAATGTGAGTCGCATCGCACGCCCAAGATGCCTAACACGCCCGGAGACGCAAAGAGAGAGGGAGAGAAACCGAGAGAGGGGGCTTTTTGCTCTGCTCTTTCTCGCTGGTCGTCTTGGCCTCTTCTAATTTTAGTTCCGTAGCCCAATGTGCGCATTTTGGCGCTCACCTGTGTTGCCTTTCTTGCGCATATTACTTTATTATCCCGAAAACAAGCCTTTAACCAGACAACTCGGCTTGGTGTAGAGAAAACAGCCGCTCCAGGCCCTCAAGCCATCGTGCTTCGTTTTGCTTGCAAAGGGAGCACAAGCAGAATGATGAGCTGTAGACAATTTCACTAAATAACCTAACAATGTTTGTACCCCGACATAATTGCATGCAGGATATTTGCCGAACCCATCTTTTAGTAGCGATAACAGTAGCATACGTATGACGGCTGACTCGTTCTAAGACTGTACCCGTTCTCTATGTTCTGTGAACTATGTGCGATGGACCTCTGTGTATGGTCTATGTTCTGTGACCCAAGTGCTATGGAAGTGGCTACTCTAGGTACTACATATTAACGTATTTGCAGGGTCTGATTAAACGCCACACGATTCTGGCAAGGTTCCACTTGTTTGTTGTTCCATCCGCCGACGGAAACTTGAAGCTTAATTGACCAGCTGGGTGCGTATGCATCGTATCGACTTCGAACATAAAACTCAAACTAACCACTATCCCATCTGTCCTGGCGAATTGTCGCTACACTACATCTAAACGCATATACACACATGTGCACGTGTACGCGGTGTGTAGTGAGGTTGGCGTATCGTTAATTGAGTACCTACGCACTGTAAAATTGAGGGGCTTCGACGAGGCGAGTCGAGAAGTCGGAGTTATCTAAACGCAGGAGAGCATTGTGCCCCCGAGCGTGCGAAAATGAAAAAGAGATGAGCATGCTCAACTCAACTTGACTTGACTTCACTCAAGGTGTTGTTTGTCTGGTATTTCATTCGACGGCCTGCCTGCATGCCTGCCTAGCTTGCGTGACGCAAATTCCTCGCTATCCCGGACACGCGCCACTCTCTGCAGAGCTCTCTGGCCGATGGCGGTCGGTGAGTCGCTGACGTCGCTGCGCTCATTCGCCAGCAAACCAGCATTGGCCCCCGCTTTTCTACGACGAGCCCTGTCCATCGAGTTTCCACCACTATTTCAGCGTCCGCACTAGACCAATCTCAGCCAGTCTCAGCGGCTTGTGGTTGTCGTCGTCGTCGTCGTCGTCCTCGCCGTGCAAAGTACTACGGCGGCGGCTCCCGCGGCGGAGGGAAGGTTTAGTTGAGGGCTAGGGGTAGTGGGTAGGCAGGTTAAAGGCGGGGGTGGCGGTGTTGGTGCTTCTAGTGCTAGTGCTTGCTGCCGAAGGTAGAAGAGAAGAGATCGCGCTCCACCTTGATCCGCAAGAGCCACATTTGGATAACACCCTCGACTCTTTTCCCGCTCTCTCTCTTTGTCTCTATTCCTCTCTTGTTCGCTTCCAAGTTCCCTCTCATCGCTCTTCTTATATCTTTCGATGATATCTCTCTTTTATCTCCATCTACTATTGGCTAAGACCAAAATGCTGTGCTTTCTTACACAAACACACATACACATCTCCCTTCTCCTCCCGGCCTAACACACCGACCTCAGTCCCGTCCAAGCAAGCACAGATACAGAGATCTATACCAACTCATTCATATACAATGGGGGCTGCTACGAGCTTGCGAGTCTGCGTGCATGAGTGCGAACGGACGCGCGCAGCCCTCCGAAAATCTACGCGGAGATTCAAATACACACACGCACACACTCAAACAAGCTCTCAATTGGTTCTCCTCTGACATCTTCCTTTTCTTTTTTTCAAGTTCCTCTTAGTTCCTTATTCCTCTATCGCTGATCAGTACATCGACCAAGACCAACACCACGAATTTTAACCAGCCGCAACACCCCACCGCTATCATCATATCATCACCCCCGCAATTGTATTTCTACCGTCATCGTCACTCTTCCTTGCTCCCTCCCTGGCGTTTTCCTCATCTAGCCTTCTTTGGCTCATTCTATCTTTCACCCACTTTGCCCTACTCCCCCTCCGCGTCGAGCCGACTTGGACCACTTGGTCGTCCTCGCCGAAACCGAACTGAGTAGTTGTAGTCACAGTCGTAGTCATAATAGCCGTTTTCTACAGTAGAGCCGTCTCCTGTCTGGCGTTTCCACCTACGCAGGGACATACTTATCTACCTATATCGTTTCGGCATAGCTTTCGTTTCGGTGCAGCCACCTTTGAGTGCCGCCACAGATCAGTGTGCCCATCCCCATCATGGCTCCGTTTCTCTTCTATTTTCGGCCAGTTTCAGCTAGCTACAGTCTAAACAGACATGCCTTAGGTTTGAATATTTCTCCTCGTGGCTTAAATTGCGTACAATCAAGCTACACACACACACACATTCACACGTTTGTGTGAACCGATGTACGCAGGTATAGCCACCACCCCCACATCGTTCCACATCCCCTCATACCATTAAAGCGGCCCTGAGGATGCAAAGGCAAGCCGGTGGGCATCCGCCATGGAAGCGTTCCTCTTGCCCATTGTTGACTTACAGTTGCACTTCGATTGCACCACGCGAGCCCTACGCGAATCGCTTGCAAATGGGTTCAAGCTTGGTAAGCTGGCTGAACGTGGAAAACAGCCCGCCACAGGCAGATCCGTTATACTATCTGTCTTCGGGACTCGGATTTTGTACGGAACTTCGCCACCAGCCTGCGTTATAATAACACGTCATCATTACCATATGGATTCTTTTCTTACATGTGGGGTGCTGGCAACTATAATGTGCCAAAATGCGCAGAAGTCAACGGCGGTGTAACTTTGTTCGGTTTTCCTTCTTAAATCAAAACTCCAGCCTCCAGCCGGCTAAACGCCCATAAGGCGCTTTTCAACAAGCCGCGAAAGGGTCGCGTTTGGTCGCGGGACGAACTTGAAAGCAAAAGAAAGAAGAGAGGGAGATAGAGAGAGAGAGCGCGCGCAAGAAAGGAAAGGAAGAGACAATAATGCAGTGTAAGCTTTGCTACAGTTTCCCTCGGTGGTGCCGGTGACCATATCCGATAAGTAAACACGGTAGATCTAGGAAGGATGAGATGGCCGAGGTTGCTGTAATCCCTTGAAAGCCTTGACTTCTGCGCAGATCAGAGCCACTTACCTTTTCGTCTCGCCAGTTGTCGCCGTTAAGAGCAGGATGGGCGAGTAGAAGAAGAAGATCAAGAGGTAACAGGATGCCCTGACACAGCATCGCACAATTCCTGAATTGTTGTCACGCACCGCCTGGCACGCTTCGAGTGCGCATCAGCAGCATCCGTTAAATCACAGATGCCACCTCTGTCAGGTTCTTCGATATCTAATGGTTTATATATAAACGAGTATATATATACAAAGGAGCTTATGTACAATATATGTATATGTATATATATATATATATATATATATATATATATATATATACAGGTAGTTCAATAAGTTCTTAGAATGAAAACCGAGAATTTTCCAAATCATGTTTTTAAATTTTTCTTATTCGATATACTCCCTGAGAAGCTCAATACACTTTTCCCACCGAGATTTCAGAGCTTTCATACCTCTTGAGTAGAATTCCGCGTTGTTAGACTGAAAATAGGCATTGACAGCAGCCTTAACCTCTTCATTGCTAGAAAAACGCTTTCCACCGAGACTATTCTTCAAATGTCCGAAGAGGAAATAATCAGAGGGGGCCAGGTCTGGAGAATAGGAGGGTTGTTCAATAAGTTCGAACCTCAGTTGGGCCAGTTTTGCCGATGCTTGCCGGGACTTGTGTGCAGGAGCATTGCCCTGGTGAAACGGGACAATCTTTATCTGCAAAGCGGGCCGTTTCACGATGAGTTCTTGCTAACGGCAGTCCAACAGTCTTGCATAATATTCTCCTGTGATCGTTTTACAGCTCTCAAGGTAGTCGACCAGCATTATTCTACGTTGGTCTTAAAAACTGTAGCCATCACCTTTCCGGTCAATGCCGTTGTCCGCACCCTCTTCGGAGGTCCTTCATCAGGTGCACACCATTGGCAAGATGCTTCTTGGGTCTCGGGAGTGTAGTGATGAACCCGGCTTTCATCGACGGTCATGAATCTGCACCAAAAATCCGACAGATTGTTCGACATCTTGGCCAAATTTCGCTGTAAAGCCAAAACAGGCGCGTCTTTTTGGCCTTGGTTGAGCAAATGCGGTAGCCATTTTGCTCTAAGCTCTTTCATCTTCAAGTTTTCGTGTAGGATAAAATGCACACTGCCTAAACTAATCCCTAATGCCTCCGCTATTTCCTTAATGTTCATTCGCTTATCTGTGCCAAGAATTTTTCGCACTTTCTCTACGTTTTCCTCATCAGTTGCCGTTTTTTGGCCTCCTGGACGTAGTTCATCCTCGGTGCTCCTGCGATCTCTTTTTAACACATTAATCCAGTTGGAAACAGCGGCAAAACATGGCGCAGAGTCACTGTACGTCTCGTCTAACTCAATTTTTACTTGGGTCGCATTCCAACCTTTGAAATAAAAATGCTTGATAACCACTCGAAACTCTTTTTTCTCCATTTTTAAATATCACGCCGATACGTTGCACGGGAAAAGCTATCAAACGAAATCGCAACGGCCAATCACCATAATATATTGAGTGCTAGCAGTCGAAAAGTTGCAGTTCCTATTAGCGGTGAAAGCGTGCCAAAATTCGAATTCTAAAAAGCTCATTCTAAGAACTTATTGAACTACCTGTATATATATATATATATATACGAGCGATTAAAGTCTTATTATAGGAAGCCAGTTCTTTATAGAGGCGATTTATAAACAAAAATATGTGATTAAATCGTATCCATCGTATCGTATCGTACTCCGGAGTGTCCCAACGGCCACAGACCAACAGAACTGCTATCGTACGGTGCCACAGACGGAAGATGATTTAATCAAGAACGCTCGGGTTTGCCTTTTGGCGATGAACGCCTTTAGAATGCGTAAAGCTTGTATGCACTTACATAATGAAAAAAAACACCACAAACAACAACGCCAAAGTTATGACGTTTTGCAGCGATTTTAGTACAGCAACGAGCTTTGCCTTAACTATGTAGTTGCAATAACTCTAATAATCGAATAGCCTAAGACGATTACTACATACGACAACCACTTGCACGACAGTGGCAACAACAACGACGAAATGACCAAATGCTGCTCCCTGGAGGCGTCTATTGGACGTGGTTATGGGAGCTGCATGATAACGCCGGGCGCAAGTAAATGTTGCCTACCCGCTCTTGGAGCGACGATGAATTGAAGGCTGTTAAGTAACAGCGACTTTGCAATGCTGGCTACATAGATACGAGTGGGCTAACGTGTGCTCGATGGTCGAGTGATCATTTCCGATGAGTCCCTACGGACCGCTAGGTTCGACTCTGAATTTGGCCAACGCATCAGCCATCACGGGTCACGACACCAGCCGGGATGACACGCTCACATACACCAGACCGAATGGGGTTTCTTTTCGTTTTGTGTACTGTAAATCTGGTTCCTTTTGTTGTGGCTGCTCGGGTTGTGTCTGCTACCACTACAACAAAGACAAAAAACAACAAATAAACTACCAAAAAAAAAACTACTGCTTTTCTGGTGCCACACATACAGCAACGACAACAACAAGGACATCATCACCAGCAGCAACAATAACAACAACAACAACAACAGCAACAACAACAACAACAACAGCAACAACAGCAACAACAACAACAACAACAACAACAATAACTAGGACGGCGGCCGCATCGCCAGCAATAACAACAACCACAGCTTCTTCTACTTCTACCGCTCAGTGGCAATAGCAACATAGCCGTCGTGCATTGCTGATCCACTAATCTTCACCATACCACCACCACCACCACCTCACGCCCACGCAGAACCAGCCCCTAGCAGTAAAGTCATTATTCGCCATCGAACGGATGATATCATTGTAGCACCTACCTAGAGCCCGTCGAGTTGGAATCGCATTTACTGCTGCGGCGTTACAGCATCCGGCAGCAGTCCTAGCAGAAGCACCAGCAGCAGCAGCAGCAGCGGCATTAACAACAATACCAATAATAACAATAATGATGACGACGACGACGACAACAACATTAACAACAACAACAGCGTCAACGGCACTAGCAAGAACAATAATCATTCCATGGCACTGTGCATTTGCCGATTGCTCTCTCTCTCGCTCTTTCTTTCTATGTATATATATATATATATATATATATATATATGGTCATTGACAGGATGTTGCAATGGTCACCCAATAGACTGCGCTGAACGGATCGCCCACCCGTCTCCAGTGGGTTACTACGCCTTACGGAAACGCAGAAGGCTCACACACACACACATAAATACCGCACGCCTCGCGGATCTAGGCTGGCACACATAAGGCGTTGTATGTGATATATGGCCCATCGACGGATTCGGCCGTCTGAACGGACGAACGGACAGACGCCGCACTGTCAGTTAGACATTGTTGGCAACAACAACTGCGCAAACAAAAATAACTTACGGAAGCTGGCCAACGACGTTTGAGTGGCATTTTCTGTGCAGATGAATCAATCCATATATATATATATATATATATATATATATTTGTAAGTAAAGCCGGCATTGAAGCTCGTTTCCATGATTCCGATTGTCTGTCGCCGATGGTAGCCCGACCGATAAATGCCTTTTCTTTCTGCCTTGCTGCCCTAAAGGGACACCCACTCTCGCACGCTCGCAGTTTTCTCGGCTGCCAATGAGATTACATCGACAATACGCAGAACGCCCCCGCCTAGCACCGCACCGCAATAATCTCACAATAAACAATATTCCTAACCAGGCAATAAATAGCAACGACGGTAGATGTTGTAGGCAAAGTGGCAGCAACAGCAACAACACAACAGTAGCAAGAACAACACAACATTAACAACAACAATACACCATTAACAACAACAACAACAACAACAACAAACACAACAATAGCAACAACAATAACACCGGTCGTAGTAGATGTTGTAATGTATTGATGGTGCAACGTACGCTCGTCAATGACCGCGCGTCTTGGTAGGCCCACACATTATTTTTCTCGTATTCTTGTGTATATTCCACCCAGGCGCAAGCATAACTGCAGGCAATTCTGTTTTGTTCGAGACTCTGCCATCAATGCAGCTACTACTACTACTACGACCTGTATGGCCAACCTGATGACCCTGGCCAGCGATCGCCGAAGTTATCATGACCATCGTCGACCTCGTCATGATGATGATGATGATGATGAGGGTTGTTATTATAATTACGATTAGAAGTATCTTAGAGGACGCAGAGGGCAGTGGTGAAACTGCCGCTGTGCGTCACCCCCATGCTGTAAATCCATTCAGTGATTCTATCCTACTTATCCATCGACAGATCCATTTGCTGGTACGGGCAGCCGGCCTTTTGTAAGACTTGAGGAACTGCACAGGAGGAATTGCCCGTTGACGCCGCGCTTGACGCATTATCCCCGCGGCAGCAGGGTAATACAATTATTTCGCGCAAGCCGAAGCGTTCCGAGGGGATATATATATATTTGTCTTTTTCCTGAAATTAAACAATTGATCCTCATATGGATTCGCCATCTATGTCTTCTCAACTTAAGCTAACCATATATCTAGCGTTTGCCTATGGAAAACATGATCCGCGTTCGGTTTACCATAAGGAGCGTCCCCACATTTAAGCTACTCTGTCGAGTCAAAAAAAATAAAATATCACTCTTTTATGTTGTTAAGTATGAGCTAAATACCTTGTTACTACTGTCTTTGCGAGACCGTTTGCCAGCCTATGATGAACAAACAATAGTGATCTTTTTTTTCGAGCAGAGTTCAATTTCAACTAACTCGATTCTGAAAGTCGACAGTCGAGCATTGTCTGTAGATACGTACGTGCCCGTCTATAGGTTTCACGCTTTATAAGCTAACTGTTCTACTGCCGTAAGTTAACATGAAGTACATGTACCCACAATATTTTATGCAAAAAAAACATAGAATCCTTATTACTATTATTATTATTATTATCCGGCAGAGAGTAACATTGGAACTACAGAGAGGCAAGATGATGTTGAATGGTCACCGACACTCAAGCAACAATAATAGCAGAAGCATTGTTGTAGATGTTATATAAATAATATATTAGTAATTGTGATACACGCACATATTGATAAAAGAACCCCTAGTTCCAAAATATTATTATTATTATTATTATTAATGTTATTGCCGCTTGCTTTTTCTTGGGGCTTTGCCCTCTCCCCCCACCCGCCGCCAAGCACACACAGCGTGCTGCATAGCGGTCGATACAAGCTAATTCTAGCGTGTTATTGTCGCCGCCATGTTCGTTGTTGTTGCTGTTGTCTGCTCCCGGTGGTCTTGCCCTCGAAATCCGAAATCCGACGTACGAATGTGTTTTGCTTCGACCTGCTTGCCAACCAGTTCCAGTCGGACGGATGTATGGATGGATGAATGAATGTTCAGACTGCGGACGTCCGGCCCGCCGACACCCACAACAGAACTTAAATCTCCTGTCTGCCGACTGGGTCCGCCCAACCAGCCCATTTGGTGATGTTGGCCCTAATGAGTGGTCATAGGCCGGGTTAGCTCTAGCGGCGGTAGACGAGGTGAATGAAGGTGGTGGAGGTGGTGGTCGTGGTTGCGGACGTGAAGGCGGTGGTCGTGGTGGTGGTGAAGTTCCCGTTCCGGCCATCTGAGGGCCACACGACTTCACCATTTGGCTAGTCAGACGGGCCAGCGTACCGAGAGGAGGTAAAGCTCGTCGACGGCGCTGTAGGTTTCACCTTGTTCACCCTCCTACGCGCGCGCGGAGTCCAAATTGGTCTTCCGCGAACTGTCGTCGTGTTGTATCTGCTCCCCACGGTTTGGCGGGGATGCTCCCCACTATTCGGCGCCGGTTGGGGGGGGGGGGGGCAGCGGGAATTAGGGCAGCGAATGGTGAGCCCTCGGCCCATTTTCGGCTCAGGCCTACTCGTCCTCGGTGTAGTAGTCGTTATAGTCGGTCGTGGCTAACTCCGCTGCCGTCCGTTGCCCGTCTTGTTCCACGAATTCATAATCTAGCAAGAATCCATCGATCCGATGGATACTGGCCAGCGGGCGACCTCGGGAGATGGAGCAGGATGAGCAAGAACAAACGTAGACGCAGGTAGAGAACGAATGCAAGCAATCGAGAGAAAGAGACAGAGAGGGAGAGGGCGTCAAATATAAAAGGATATATATATATATATATATATATATGGAAAAGAAGAAGTGAGAGTGAAATTTACCAACATCCAAGTGGAGTACTCGTAATCACTACGAACCGTGCCTATTTAGCTATTGCGACGACAGTCGTAGGCTAGTTTGAATACCAGGTCAATCTTACACTCTTGGCACAGGTCACTCGGTCTAACGACACAATATCACACTGTGGCACTAGCAACCATGTACTCTGTTTCGAACGTCAGTGTGCAGGCCGAGGTCTGTGTGGATTGCAGGGGAAGCAATTGGAGCCATGTCGTCGTAATCAGTGTTCATGTTATTGTCGAATCACGTAGGTACCGCCGCGGTGCGGTGCAATGCGGTCAAATATGTTTATCTACATCTGCATATATATTTATCTAGATATGTATCCCGCGGGCATAGAGGCAAATCGTTAATTATGTTGTAATATAGATTTAAAAAAAGGACACAGAGGAAGGTACTGCGGATAACTGTGGATCATTCTCCCAATAAGTCATGTAAAATGCGCTATTATCTGCGACTGAAAGGAGGGAGACTCCACAAATTGTGCACACGGATACTACAAAAGTTATGTGGTTGGGTAGTAGGTTGCGTTTGTGGTCGAGTCGGAACGTCGTAGTGTAGCGTAGAATTGAAAATTTCGATGTTCTAGTTGTAGAAACATCGCTTTGCGTCGGTCGCTCGGTAAAATCATCCGTGCGTTTTGCCACATACCTTCGCAGTGCCGACAGCTATAAAGTTCAGTATCTCCAATGCAATAGGCATGAAGTGGTAGCTCCTCGACAGCTCGAGATACTTTTGGTTTTCCCGATCTGCGTGTTCTGCGACCCATCTACACCCGATTGAGCTGCGAATGTTAGTTATTGTAGTATTGTATGTTGTTGTTATTGTTGTTGTTGTTAGTGTTGTTGTTATTAATGTTGCTGTGGTTGTTTTTGTTGTTGTTGTTGTTGGTGTTGTTGTTGCAGCAGCAGCATCGTCGTTGAAGTTGTCGAGACTGTATATTAGTAGCAGTTGTAGCAGTGAAGATGAAATAGGATCAGCCGAGTAAGGGGTTTGTTTTGGCCTGATAGGCGTTGAGGCTTGCCTCTACAGGTAACGGCTGCAGTCGAGAGCATTATTGTTGCCGTTTATGGTGTTGTCGTCGTTGTTGTTGTTGTTGTTGTTGTTGCTTTTATTGTTATTTAGAAATAAACACCACAGCGACGTGTGGTTGCCACGGTGATGAAGGGCGGAGTGCTTTCGGCGGAACCACTGGTCGGGGGTCGGATTTAGACGTTTCAGCCGAAATCGCCGCATTTTGCGAACCCTGCCAAGCAATGCCTCCGACTCGGCTTATACCCCCTGCCCCCCCCCCCACCTACCGATCCACCTACTGTTTTATCCACATTCGAGAGTTCTGGTGCAGGCGGCTGTCATAGTAAGTTGGCTGAACTACTTTGACGGTCCAACGAGCAGCATTTGATTGTGTCTAGTTAATTATAGTGGTAATTGTATTGCATTTTAGGCCAAATACAACCATGAATTGAGCTTCCATCTGTGTACATGATCAATATATGATTCAAATATTTACACAAATATACTTATACATAAATAACTTATTACAACACAATTTACGTGTGCATAAGCTACCAAAAAAAAATATTGCAACTAGTTCACTCTTAAGTTAAGGAGACACCGCTTCTCGACTACAAATGTAGGCTTAATAGTGTTCTTGCTAAATATAATACATGTCTGTATGTGTATGTATGGATGTATGTACGTACATACCTACCGGCACGTCGAAGCACAACGACCAAAGCCCAGTAAATCATATGCGCCCCTATACGACGCCCCATATACGATATATTGTTGTTGTTGTTGTTGTTGTTGTTGTCGTTGTTGTTGTTGTTGTTGTTGTTGTTGTTGCTGCTGTTGTTGTTGCTGCTGCTGCTGCTGCTGTTGTTGCTGCTATTATTGTTGTTGTTGTTGTTGCTGCTGCTGCTGCCGCCTTTCGGCAGCTGACGGTCCATTAATAATTGTGCGCGTCGTTCATACGCGCAGTTGCTTCCATCGATTCACGGTTGCGGAGAGCCTATCGGAGGTCGCGGCGGTGGTACAGCTTGGTGGGTTATGCAGAAAATGTTTGCTGCTTTTATTATTAATATTATCATTATTATAGAACCCGGTCGCGCGCCACCCTACAACCAGCTGTTCGGCTTGATATGATACAATCTACAAATGGAAGAGAAAAACGGGGGAGAGAGAGAGAGAGAGGAAGAGAGAGATAATATGAGGTGGGCTGACAGGCAGACTTTACCCATTCTTTGTCTATGCTGTTCAATTACTATTATTATTATGATTATTATTCCGGAAAATAGTCGTACGCCACTGACTACGACGCGGGGGGTATTATTTTGCTTAAGCAATAATAATAATAATAATAACAGTAAACATATCTTACAGTAAACACATCTTAATAATATTCGTCTATAGGGAGATTGAGAGAAAAACACGCAGTACCACTAAACAACAACATTGACCACCACGTTTAGTTGTGCCTGAGCCGCAGTTGTGGTACCCAGACAGTTGTGGTTTAAAGTAACCACTACTACTGCTACGATTTCAACTACTACTACTACTACTACTACTACTGATGCTATTGCTGCTATCACTAGTTCACTTTTATCACCAGTTTTGTCCGTATCAGGGAGACGTGCTACCCACCCTCCCTCCGCATAGGGTGTATGCATGTACGAGTATGTAGGAGTACATTTATCTATAGGGCCAGGTTCACAAGCAGGCAGGCACAATGGCCGTCCCGCCGGCTGGCCGTCATGAAGTCCTGTGTGCTCCTCCTATGTAGGCTCCCGTTCGTCCTCGATCACTGCCGCCGCCTCTACCATTGCTGCTACTGCTGTGATATGGGATTCTCGACAAGATCGCTCCGTTCATACCGCGTCCGCTCGCTTATCGTAGATCTCATAGTGTGTCGCCGATTAAATGGCCGATGTTAATCAGGACGGCCGCCCTGCGAATGAGGAGAGGAGTCCTTGTCTCTGTCCTGTCCCGTGTATGTCTCTCTGTTATGTTGTGTTGATCGGTCCGTGGCTCTTTGGCTGTGACTGTTTGACGGTCTATGGTGGTCGTTTTTAGTTTAGGGGAGGGAGGGGGTGCAGCAATTATATTGAGCGCGTTGAGAACCGGAGAGCGTCGAGCCCGTAGATGCGCGAATAGGTATAGCGAAGAGCGGCGGCGACGACGATGATGATGATGATGATAATGATGATGACGACGACGACGCCACCAGCGACAACAATTAGTATAGATGCAGACAACAACATTAATCAGGTGGTGCGCCCACAGTCCAAGTGGCCCACCTTGATTTTCCCCAACGACGACAAGCTTTTCGGCTCACTTGGCAAACACCTCTTGTGTGAAACAAGAGGTGTTTGCCATCCTCTATATTGACTACTAGTGCCGTCTAGTGAGTAATCGTGCCGTAGTAACAGTGCAGAGCTAGTTAGGAGTTGAATCTAAATACTACTAACTAAGCTAACCGACTCTCCGCGGGTCCCTTTCTTTACAGCCTAGAAAATGCACTTACAGCGCACGAACCCCACATTTGAACCCTACATACCCCACAAATGGGCGTACATAGATACAGACACTTATCTGTAGGCACCTGAAATAGGTAGTATGTTACGTCTTTGAGAACGGGGCTCAACGGGGCTAACAATGAATTCGTTGCAAGCCTTAAGCTCTGACTCTGGCACATTTATAGGTGTACTACTTGCCTATAGGTCTGTATCTGTAATGTATAGGGCATTACACCTTGTCGTCGTCGTCTTGAGCATGCGCATTGCGTTTTTTGGAGGGAATAAATTGAGACAACTAAAATCCTTCAGAGGGGTGCATACCAAGCACAAGTCGTTTGTTGTGTACAACCGTGCTTCAGTTGTTGTTGTTGTTGTTGTTGCTGTTGTTGTTGTTGTTGTTGTTGCGTTTCCCTTTTGAGTTTAAACTCGAAACACAAGAGCTATTCGACCAGCCAAGAACAGTTGCAGCAGTATGTGAGAGAGAAGCGAGGGCAGGTCAGTTTAAGAGATCAACATAAAAAGGTCGCACACGAGAGGGAAGCGATGTCCTACGGGAAGCCCGATAGACAGAGGAGAACGCTAGAAAAGAGCAAAAGAAGGTAAGGATTGCGAGAGAATGTGGGTGATATGTTGAAGAGCTTATGATAATTTGATAATGGTACCTTGTTAAGGGATTTATCTCTTAGGCCAGGGTGACACCTTTTTCGGCCTGAATGAAGCAGTCCGCTTTGAGCTCGAAAGCGCTCAGCCAAGAATAAATCGTGCTAGGCACGCTATATCCATTTAGCTCAATGTGAATGGTCATCGCTCGTGGCCTTCGTCTTGATCAGGCTGTATACTCCTACATAGACACACCTAATAATTATCCTTGCCTATAAAACAAAAGTAGCCATGTAAAACTCGCTGTAGTAGCGAGCCGAACCGAGCACGACGCGTGAGCTTTTCAGCTTAAAACAATGAGAAAGTCGACTCGCGCTGATAATAATATGAACTATATTATTATTATTTTTTTTATTATGACTGCATTTGCTAATGTCCTTATTACTACTATATTTATATATATATATATATATATATATATATATACAGCAGGTCGCCTAAAGCTAAAACTATGCTAAATTTTGCCGAAGACAAATAATATTAGCCTTTGTCGGAATGCACATATAAACTATGTGAACAATCGTGCGACTCGGACTATTTCTGATAGTGCTCCGGTGCTCCTGCACTGAGTAAGCCTATAGGGTGTTATGGTACAATACTGTATACATCAATATCTAATACATATATATATATATATATATATATTTATAATTTTTTTTTTATAGAATGAACGCACCCTACTCTGCTTCTCGCATAATTTTGCATCACAACTTATATATATATATATATATATATATATATATATATATATAATTTATCGGTAAATAAAGGCATTTTCTGTTATATATGTATATATATATATATACAAACAGTGTATTGTGACGTACTTTCTTTGTCATCTCACCACGAATGCACTACAATTTGTCTGCCCACACGAGTATTATACGGTGCTCGATCAGTCAGCCATGCCTCTGCCGGCTTGCCTCTCGACTCGGCTGTTCGCATTGCTGCCGGTCATCTACCGGCTGCTGCTGCTGTTACCCGATTGTCCTGGGAGCGGGAATGATGTCCTGCCTTTGATGACGCCAGTATCACTCTAGACGGCAGTGTTGTAAACGTGTTCGTTGCATGATCAGCGAATTCTTCACCTAACCGTTGGTGGCCTAGCCGCCACTGGCTGTTGTTCTTGTTGCTGTTGTTCCTTGTTATTGTTGCCGTTCACTGATACTATTACTACTATTACTACCGGCGTCGTTGCCCGTCGACGGGTTAATACTCTCACAACGTACTGATTTTATCCATCAGTGAATTTACCTATCTGAGATAGGTTATCTTGCTTATCGCCAATAGTTTAGCACGACCGTCCGTGTCCATTAGGGTCGTCGCGTATTGCTGCGTCAACATTACCGTACACGGTGTTTTTTCATATATATATATATATATATATCCTCATCACAAATGTATATTTTGCTACACTTAAATAAATGATGGTTATATATATATATATATATATCCCGAGTTGACTGGACGGAGCAGAAATGATGGTCGACGATTCTGACGCAATGAGTCGCGGTCTGTACGCATATCCTACACACGTACCTGCTTGGAAATACACTCAACAACGCATTGCAATCGTTTCTCCGACGATTCGTTTTCCACACCGCAGAACAAGCGTATAAGTACCAAGCCCTGTAGGCTTCTATGATTATGATGATGATGATTGCCATGTTGACACTGAGGCGGTGCTCGTTATCGTTATCGTACCTGGACGCGTAGCGCGATGCAGTATTTCCGGCGCTACTTCGCGATCGGTTTAGCGGACGAGACGCGGAACGGAAAATGACGACGACGACGACGACGAACCGTGTGGCCACAGCGAACCGAGAGAGGCATAGACGCGAGCAGCACGTAGGGAATCAGGGAGGAAGGAATTGAGAAAATTTGCTGGGCTGGGCTGCGCTGTTACTGCTGTTGTTGATTGGCTGGTCCTACCGGTCCTACCGGGTCCCTAGGAGCGCAGCAGAGAAGGGTATACAGGGTTGTCGTTCCAAAGGGTATCGAAGGGGAACTTGGGGGCGGTCAACTAACTGGTGGTGGTGGCCGGCTAGCAACAGTAGCAGTGGGCCAAAAGCATGAACAAGCGAACGGAGCGGAAATATATATATATATATATAGAGAGAGAGAGAGAGAGAGAGGTGAAGAACGCAGGAAAGCGGAAAAAACACAAGCGGACAGTATGAAAGGAAACCAGTAGCACCGCATAGGTTAGTTAGCTTGCTTCGGTAAGCATTCGGGGATAAAAAAGCATTTCCTTGGTTCGGCCCGCCGCCACCGCTGCCGCTGTTCTTCATTTCCTCGCCGATGGATGAAGGCATCGGTGTCTATCTTCTCGAGCGAGTCTATCTCTCGCTCTTCCTCCCTGTCGTCGTCGTCCTCTCGCTGTCCTTCCAAACGCCCAATCGCCCTTCAGCCCGATGGTGGAAGATTCGTTGGCGCCCCCTATATGCCCCATATCTCGCATGCCGCCCCGCTCGGATTCCCCTCCCGGACTCGCCCGCCCGGCTGGCCGGCTTACGGGCGTTCATTATTCTTGTAGCCGTGATCGTCGTCGTCATCGTAGTCGTCTCCATCATCGTTGTCGTCGTCGTCGGGGTGTCGCCGCTCTCCGCCTCATCGTTGTTTTGCTCTTCATGCTCGCGTCATCGCCACTTTATCACCTTCAGTTGGCTGCACACGCCGGCCTCCTGATTGCTTTCGCATGGTCGCAGAATCAACTCTTCGTTGTCCCTTGCTTTCTCTCCTGGCGATTCTCTTTCTGCTGATGCTGCTGCTGCTTCAGCTGCGGCTCCTGTCCGCAGGCCCGTCCTACCCGTTTAGAAATGCTAGGGACATCTGTAGAGGTGGCACTTGCAGTACCAGTAGTTTGTAGTTGTAGCGGAGGTAGTATCTTGCATCGTAGCCGCAACGGGAAGAGCACAAACATCATCGTCGTTGTTGTTGTTGCTGCTGTTTCTGTTCTTGTTGTCGTCGTCGTCGTTGTCGTCGTTGTTGTTGTTGTCGTCGTCGTCGTCGTCGTAGTTATCATCGCCGTCGTGGTCAGCTGAAGCGGCAACAATTGGTGCTTTAAAACTGGAACGTTGATTATACTTCACTTCTACTGATTCTACAAGTACGGCCATACTCTCTCAATACTACTCTCAGTACTACTACTGCAGCGAATTCTTTACTACGTCACATATCACAGCCTCACAATAGTTTATCTCACCAGCAACACAACTATCACCATCATCACCGAGTGAGGGATTGACTGTTGTGCCCCTGTCGCATTCTGAGGTCGCTTGTGCGTCTGCCATCGCGCCGCCGTAGATGAGGTAGCTGGTGGCGCTCACGTTGTGTACGTTACCTCACCTTAGACATCAGACATGTATCAGACCCGTATCAGACCCGTTTGCTGAGACGAGAGCTGATGAAAGTCGGTAAGGCTCGGCCTTGTTCGGCCGACAAACTGATGATGCTAGGGTCTCGTCGAGCTTTGCCGGCATGCATTGCCGGATGGGAGCCACAACGAGAAAACACGACATACGCGGGACCGTTCCTGTCAGAGGATCATACCGCCATCCGGATCGTCGAGCCACCGCCGTCGTATGATAGAGCCATCCATAGGTGGTGAACGCTTAGGCGGCGCCGAGTCTTCATCATCGACTTCCTCAAGAACAAGGAATGGGGTTCGCGGCGACGTCCGGGTTGGACATGCGACGATTTGCTCCTCTTGTAGCGACCAAGAGTGAACGATGCTTCTGGTAACGCCAGCCGTGTTGGTCACTTTTGTCATCACCTCCGTTTACTCCTCGCCCCCTCTCCCTCCTGCCCGTTCTTGTTGCTCTTATTTCGACGTACCCCGGCAGCAAATGCGCGTAGATACTCACACACGCGGATACACGCGTACACAGCTGTACACCGACATATATCTACATACATTTGTATATCGTGTCACCATGGTAGGGTATAGGCGGCGATGCGTAAATCGCTGCAAATGTGCCGCCTGCCAACGAGAGATAGCGGTCGACATTAGCGTAATCATGCTGTTAATAATAATAATAATAATTTTATTTTTTGAAACAGGGGTTTATTATTATCATTATGTACATGTATCAAAATTACTATTATATTAATTATATAACATCGTTGTTATTGCTCGAGTGTCGCTGACCACTCAACATCATCTTGGCGTTGCCTCTCTGAAGCTCCAATGACGCCAATAATAATACTAATAGGATTAACAGCGATTTTGGTGAAGAGCTGTGATACTCTGCACGCAAGCATTGGCTATATGTAGTAGGGAAATCATGGCGTATAATGTTGAAAGTCGTGGAGTTATCATTTACCTGTCAAGAAATATTGGGTACATACTTTGAGAGCACAGACACGTTCACTGGGATCAACTGCGATCCTGCGGTTACCTAAAATGGGCTAAAAACTATAAACGCAACTGATTATACTTAGCCTAGAACGAACGGATATGCATTTTACACAGAGTTAGTGTACTTGAGACATTTGCTAGGCGTCGTCATTGCCTCTTAGAGCCTACGTATATATCGTTTTCTAGGTACATGCATAAGGTGTGCGACTTTAGCTAGAGAAATGTGTGTAGGAGCTATGGCAAGATAACTGAATGTACGTATTGGGTTGCATACGATATGGATTAGGTGTAAGTGGTACGACCGCAATCTGCAGTGTTCATTGAAGCTTGTTATCTAGCATCTCTTCGATGTCTAGCAGTGATACCTAACGGCAAATCTCCATGGCAAACGGTAGACCGGTCAAAGCGGTTGTAACACTACAACAACAAGAACAACAACAACGACAACAACGACAACAACAACGACTACTACTTAGCTGACATTTTTAATGACTAGTGCGAAGACAATAACATGGTAATAGCTGAAGAACGCAGTTGTGCTTAACCCCACCTGCAACATGGCTCTTTGTCTTTCAACGTCTTGCGCCTTTTTTTGCGCCTTTTGTCCGTCTCTCTCACTGTGTGTATTTTTATGGCGGACTGGACAATCGCCGAGAGAGTTCAAGCTGCGCGCTCTGTTTTACTGAGTTGACCGACCTAGCAGTCTCTATATTGGCTACGGTTATTGCAGGAGTCTTGCTGGTCATCGTCTTCGTTGTCGTCTTTCTCATCCTGTCCTTCAGCGCCTCCACGTCTTCGTGCAGGCGCGCTCCGTGGTGCGCGTCGTGTTTGGCTTTGCTCACTGGCCGTCCCTAGGGATTCTTTGCGTTTTCCCTTTATTCCGCTCTCTCTCTCTCTCTCTCTCTATATATATATATATATATATTGTTCTATCTTAGATCTCTCTTCCACTCGTCCTTCTTTTTTGGGGTCCCTTTCCTCTATTTTTCTCTCTCTTTTCCCGTCTGTCTAAGTTGCCTAGCACCAACAGGCAAGCTTGCTGGGTGAGTATTGCAAACGAAATCAGCCATGCCCCCCACCGCGGAGAGATTGTCGTCCGACACCTTCGGAGGGGCGCGAACTCGAGGGCTGGGTCGGAGGGGGGCGACAGGGCTGGGCCGGAGGCACCCTCGAGGCGTGATGAGGCCCGTGTCACCTACTGGCAACTGACCACCGGTTATGCTGTCCGGTTGGCTGGCGGCCGCTGTCTGCCATGCTTGCCCGGAGGAGCTAGATCCTCTTCATTGGCCATAGGCTATCGGCCATCATTTCGCAGTCGCCGCATCGCCAAAACCCTCAACAATACTCACTCACCAGCCGGCTCGCCGTCTTCTCCCACGTCATCATCGTCGTCGTCTCGTCTCCCCTGCGTCATCTCGTCACCTTATGTCGCCATCGTGGTCTTCGCCCTTGGCTAAGCGCCCACCAGGGGCGGCAGGAACAAGCAGCGACGTTACGACATTTCCCACCCTCTGGAAGGAGAGAGGCCCTAGTTTTTTCTTACCACAAAATCCTCTTTCGGCGTTTTCTTTGACCAAACACCATCATCACTATCACTACTACTAACACCACCACCACCACCTCAACGTTAAGACTTGGTTAGGATGTCTGGTTGCAGCAACAGCGACTGTCCATCCCATGAGCGTCATATGGCCACCGTGCGCAAAATGGACTGCCGAGATGTGCTCTGGGCAGTCTCCAGAGACCAGCACGCCACCCGTCGGTGTCCTCGTCGGTGGTGTCGTCATCGACGTTGTCGCCGCCGTTGCCCTGTGCGCCTTTTGATCCAACTGACATCTTTACTACTGCAGCAGCAGCAGATGCTCCTGCTTCAACAACGCTTACTACGGCGACTACTACGACTGGTAGTGCTATTTCTACAGTTATATCCTACCACTACTCTGGCTACGGCTATTGCTGTTCTTACTGTGAGTAAGGCGAGTGGGCGCCAGCAGCGAAGCAAACGCACCAGCCCTATTCTTGTCAAAGCTCCTCTTCCCCTATTACTCCAGAAGCGCTCGGGCGTCACCGCACTAGCGGCGGCTACAATTTCTTCTTCTACTACTGCTGCTCCTGCTACTGTCGATGTTTTTGCTGCTCCGGCATAAAGAGTGACTATCTTTTTGTCCTTTGCTGCTCCCAAAGGTTGCTGCTACCACCGCAAGATTAACACTGACGACTATGATAGCTTCGTTTGCTCTCTCTCCCCCCTCTCTCTTTATGGAGAGAGAGCAACCAATCATTATCGTGCCTCCTGCTTCAACGTTTTACACACTGTAGATTGCCCTTTTTCATTTTCTTCGTCATGCCCGCAAATCCCGTATTGGTCCTTATCAATAGCTGCGTTGATTACGTTTGCGGTTGTGCACTTCATCATCGTCGTCGTCGTCGTTGTTGTATCTGGCAAGACATCGGACAAGGGGCGGACTCCCTTATGAGTCAAACGACTGGAAGGTGGACAGTCCAGGATCAAGAAATTCGCTTTACCTGGCATGACCACTTGATAACAAGATTTAAGCTCACCCATGTGTGGTTTGACGCAATGCACCTCAATGGAGTACGTAGCAGAGAAGACGTATAAGAGGAAATATCATAAGTACTTAAACGTTCGGCTGTCGTACAACTTCACGCTGTTCATTTTTGAGCCCGGAGGAGTCTGGGGCAGGTCTACTAGATTCATTATTACTAGATTCATTCAACTCAGTGAGTCCAGACTGGATATTAAATCGAGCCCGGTAGCGTGGTGGCTTAAATCTGCGCCTCGCAACCGGAGGAGACACATAGGTGCGCGGGTTCGCGCCCCACCGTTGCACATTTGTATTTATCCAACTGCCATAACTGCGAAGTGCTAAGATGTTTCCATGTCACTTGAATTCCGTAAGCAGCTACGGATGCCACTTTGAGCGTAAATAATATCATGGCCGTCCGGACGGACAACTGTGTTGGGTTTCTGATACCCGCTGCCGCAATAAGCGCTTTTCTACAACACTCAGTTACATGCTGTGAAAAATTTGTACCTCGAGACGAGAAAATTACCCCGAGATAGCAAAAGGTCTCTACAAACTGCACTTGCTCACCGTGAAATCGCAGTTTATCTGCGCGGGCCCGCCACGCCGAAACTTAACAGCTTTGGTTTTTGACAAGTTTACTATGAGGCCATTCTGCGAGAAATATTCTTCCAGTGTGCAAAGAGCAGCCTGCAGGTCAGTACGGATTCTGCTGAGTATTACCAGATCATCTGCGTAGAGCAGGGTCATGACCGTTGAGTGCCGCTCTTTCATGATGCGTGGCAGATCACTGAGCAACGTTATAAATAGAAATGGGCTGAGATTGTCGCCTTGCGGATACCCAGTCGTCTGATCAAACGTGTTATGCTCGCACACACCATCATCGAGGATAATTTGGTTAGCCCTCAGAAGTGCGCAGAGTAGAGTGAGCATTCGCGGTCCGACTCCGGCCTGTCCCAACTTCTTTAAGACAATGTTACGGGGTGCGATGTCGAAGGCAGATTTTAAATCAATAAAAACCGCAAACAACGGGAATTTTTTCCGGTTTAATGAGATTGTGATCTGCTAGAGAAGTACTTCGCAGGCTGAGATAGTGGAACGCCCGGTCCTGAAGCCATGCTGCTCATCTGGAAAGAACCCCAGTGCCGTCAGAAAATCCGTGAGACGTCTTGGCAGTTGGATAGGGTGAAGCCAGCCTTCTTGAAACGAGTACTTGGCCTTCCGTCAAATTCGCGCAACAGATTAGTGTACATGCTCGCGGGTTCAGTATCATTTATTGATGAACTCGTAGACCGCTTTAATTTGCCGCAGACAGTCGCTCTGGAAACGTTTCGGCATGAGTATTCTCAAAAAGTGTCTCTAATTCCCAGAGAGTTTTATCTATCACCAGCTATGACTAACCAGGCCTGGAAGGACTCTCTCCGGCCATGTCGTCATCTCACTACTCGCTACAGTGTTCACGGATTTCATCATCTACTATGCCGGTCTGCTGGGTTTCATGAACCCAAGGAGGACTGCAGATGCCGTCGTTGTGGCGGCCCATGTCCCCCCCTTGCCTGATTGTACGGAATCCGCGTCGCTTTCTCAGCTTCAGCGAGAATGCTCATAGTTCATTTTACTATGTTTTTTATTTATATCATGTTCGTATTTACATACCCAAACAGGGTGCATTTTTAAGAAATAAATTTGTATTTATGGGGGTCCGTCTATGAAGCAATGTGAAAAACAGTTCCGTGGACGTTAAATCGTGGCTGAGGGTCAGCCCGAAAGCTAGACTGGATATCAAGGATGCACTTCGATGTAATGCCAAAGTAATACCGAGCCTGGGGGGGTGGGGAGGAATCCGGGTTTAGTGGGTTTGCGAGTCTCACACTAGTCACGCAGGCTGCTAGTGGCGCATGTGCATCATGCATTCCCAAAACCTCCCAGAAAAAAAAGGGATGCTGAGGACTTCAGATATGCCAATAAGATACTCAATTTACAAATTGAAGTCGCCCAACGACAAAATCTGGCAATAAAATAGGGTCAAAAAGCGTATGTCTTAATTCAGCATTTCAAGTCTTACTTCGCCACTTCCTATGAAAATGGAATGCGTTTCGATGATTCCTAACGGTATATGTTTTTCTTCTGAGCTGCTTCACTAGCCTTAACAGGCTAGAGCTTACCCTACGTCGGACAATATGTTCACCGATAAGTAGGGATTTTGGCTGATATAGTAGCTGAACCGCAATATTTTTTTAATTAAAAACAACTCAACGCGTAAGTCCCGTGGTGTAGAACTTCGCATTTTACACCGATGTCAATAATTAATGTATGTATTATTTCTGATTGCGCAAACGTGGGGATTGTCAGGCGCTGCTCTGTTTTAGTTTCGATTTGTACGTGTTTTCGACAAGAACCGATTACGTAGTGCTGATTTTGAACGGCGAGTACTCCTGGCAAGAGTTCGCACATAATCAGCTGGTATTGAGCATACCTGGAAACACGGTATTTTAAAGCTAATATAAGCCACTCGATCTCGTCAGTGGCTACCGCTTCATAAGGGATGTCATCTCGGCCCCTGCTAAACAGAATTTTTCATCAGAATTTAAATTTATTATGCGAGGGTTTCCTCATTAAATACGAAGTATATGCACACCTATTTAAAACCTGTGAAGTAGGCAGACCAAAACACGTACTAAGAATCTGAAACGCTATTGAATCCGTATATGGATGGGTAACTTATACTAAAATGGCCATCCTTCGTCGTGCCTTATTAAGATGTAATATTGCTCGAAATTCAATTGTGATAAGCTTTATTTGAGAACTGCAGTCCAGAGTGGATTATTATCATGTACAATCGTATTATAAATTCATCAAATACATCAAACTATTTTAGCATTCGTTTAGACAATCTTATAAGCGGTAACATCATCTCGTCAAAACAAATTGCCAAGACAGATCGTGTAAATACCATGTTTTCGTGGAGGATGGCCAGGGCATTGAGAACGTACCTCAATAAGGTGTATTTATTGTCCGAAATTCAATTGTGATAAGCCCTATTCGAGAACTGCAGTCCAGAGTGGATTATTATCATGTACAATCGTATTATAAACTCACAAAATACATCAAACTATTATAGCATTTGTTTAGACAATCTTAGAAGCGGTAACATCATCTCGTCAAAACAAATTGCCAAGACAGATCGTGTAAGTAACATGTTTCCGTGGCGGATGACCAGGGCATTGAGAACATGAAACGCTAACAACGCAAATGTCGGAACACAAGTAAACTGAGTGCTGTATGGTTGTATCTGGGTAACGGCTTGTAAAATGTAAATATTGTCCCCCATTGACAAAATAGAGGTGCAGTTTGAATTGAATTGAATTATAATAAATAGCGCTGAGTAGTCATTACGTTGAGTAGTCATGTTACTATTACTAAGGTAAGTGAGGTAAGCCAATGAGTTAACAACTGGTCTTGTGTTGCTGCTGCTGCTGTTGTTTCTGTTTTTCATGTGAATTTGCAACTACTATTACTACTACTACAACTACTACTACGACGACCACGACTAATGCTACCCTACTGCTACTACAAACCATTACACAGCGAGCCCCCTGCGACCATCGCGTTCGGTGGCGACGGAGGTGTTCGAGCAGCATCAGGGCACGCACATTCTCCAGTCGCTGGACGGCTTCGCGTTCGTGCTGGCAGCCGACGGCCGCTTCCTCTACATCTCGGAGACGGTGTCGATCTATCTGGGCCTGTCGCAGGTCGAGATGACGGGCTCGACTATCTTCGACTACGTGCACCAGCACGATCACGCCGAAGTCAGCGAACAGCTCGGCCTGAACGCGTCAGCGGCCGCGGCCGCCGTGCACGCCGCCGGCTCCCACTCGCCTCCGCCTGCCAGCGGGGCAAATTCCGACGATGGATCCTGCGACCGGCCTGGTACGTTCGATTTATTCTCTCCTCGACCTACGGGGCGTCCGACGGGGTATAGCGAATAGCGAAACTCCAGCCAGTTCAGTCACGCCAGTTCAGTCAGTGACCAGTTCTCGAGTTCATCTTAGTTCAGATCCGGCCTAGGCTTACTGGACCGATTGTGGACAATCGAACGGGCAATGGGCACATCACCAACTTCTACTTACTATACGTGAATTCGTGTGACACTCATTGCACCTCCAATTCGGCGCTCCGATAGTTTCCGATAATTCCGCGCTTCTGTATCTTGTGAATGTACCTAGTATAGCAGATACAGCTGCCGTATGAAATATGCTTGAAGAGGGGAGATGATTTTTTGATGCCGCTACAGAATCTGCAAGGTCATGACAAGGTCATCACTATGGAATCGGCTAGGCAGAATATGCGTTCCATGAGGCATCCGGTAGTTTGCACCAGGTCTGCCATGATGGAATACCTAGACGCAACTACGATTGCACCGTTCGGGGCTTTATTCGATAATGACCTACCGCATACTGTCGAGATAAGCTAGCAGCACCGCTTTTCACTGTTCATCGTTTTCTTGCTCTGCAGAAATTCATAATGCACCATGCTTCTCCAGTCCCACCGGACACACAGCGTGGCCTTTTCAGCGTCAAGATTTACTGTTGCAACGGTGTTGCGCCTGGCGCAGTGTCGCTTTGGTCATAACATTGTGCCAGTTGTGTTGTCGCTGATTTGATTAATTCATGTCTTTCAAGCCTGCATTCCGATTTTCTAGAAAATCATGCTTTTTTCCTTTTCAAAAAGAAGAACGCTAGTTTTCAAACGGCTCATTTTAGAGCTAAGCAACGAGAGTACCTAAAGCCTGCGCTCTTGGCCTATGAAACGTCGGCTGTTGCATATTCATGTGCATGTTTGATCTTTATTTCTACTGTTGCCACAACTATTTCGATTGTATTACACTTGCACTAATATCGGAAAGCCAACGCATGGATGTTTCATTTGTCGCGTATGTTGTATGAGTACAAATAAATGAAGCAAACAAAAGGAAAACACTAGCATTAAAACAATCATTTTGTATTTATGTGTTGCTAGTTAATAAGCGTAATAGTGGAATATGGCATGTATTTTGTTGGTATAGTCGACTAGATGGAGCATGCCCCCGTCCTGCGGGCTCGTCGTGTAGGTCTTTGCATGGCCGATGTGAAGTTGGCGGCGCCGGCAGCAACTGAGCTCCAGCTACTGGGCTTCGTGCTTTAGGCCTCCTGTAGTGTCCTAGCGCACTGTCGTGTCGAGCGTGTTCCCACTCAGTCAGGCAGATCCAGTAGTGGTTGGTCGATTTGGTAGTGGTGCGGTCGGTGGCGGTCTGGGTTCACGGGTCGGCCGGCGAGAGGCCGAAGAAACAAGAAAGAAAGAAACAGGCTCCGCCTTCCCGGCCCGAACCCTTTCCCAGCCAAGCAAGTCGGGTGTCATCTGACTCTTTCCTATTCAGTGCATTGCTTTGCCTTGCCACGCCATCCCAGCGCAGGAAGCCCCAGGAACTCGGCCCGGCGACGGCCCAGTAGAGGAATGAGTCCCGGACTCATTGATACTACAACCACTACTCAGCCCTACTGGCAAGCGACGTATTCCTACCTACCTTCCACTCTGTGCGCACTTGGGCAGCCGCAAACAGGCGAACGCATCGTATGTCGTACGTTGCGGTTTTATTTTTGGGGTTCGAATGGATAGACGTGGGGACATGAACAGACAATGAGATAGAGATAGATATACAGATATATATATATATATATATATATATATGTATATATATGTATATATATATATATATAGACAGAGAGAGAGAGAGCATGCAGACAAGCCCGCAGCGAAGTACGAGTGGGTAAGCAGCCTACGCACAGCCCGTGGGGGGCCTGCCACCGAATCTAGTACCCGAGTTCAGGGTGGACTGAAACGCATGGGGTAGTCCGCAGCAGGCCCTCGTTAACCGCCACTATCGCCGACGTAGCTGCCGCCTTACGGGGCAGCTTGCCGAACCGAATGGTTGCTGGCTTGGTCCGTGTCATGGCCCAACATTGATACCCTCCATCATCTGAGCCGCGCGGAACATTAAGCCTTCTCTCTCTCTCTGGTTCTCTGTACTGATTCCTCTACTTCCCGCCATCAGCGGGGGCCTTTGCTAAAACATACTCTCCTCCACGAGAACAATATATATATATATATATATATATATATACGCTCGTATATGTTTGTTTGTACGAATAATTGCATACATATATATATATATATATATATATATATATATATATATATATATATACACTGCAGTTTGTGCCGCATAATATAAAACGACTAACGGATTGTTCGATGTACTACTTTTCGTCCATTTGTGTTGTATTTGTTGCGGGATTTAGCAGCAACGATGCAGGCCGGCTTGCAAGCGGCGTACGCGGGCCTTGAGAGGTCTTTCTGCGTACGAATGAAATCGACACTCACTAAGAGAGGCTGCCACTTCAAGTCTTCTGGCTACAGGGTTGTCTTGGTGCTGTGTCATCTTCGGCCGCAAAGCATCTACACCTCACCCGCTCCCTCGTTGGTCGGAGGCGCAGGGCAGCTTAAAAACCAGCCCGTACTCGGTAGGTGACGTCGCCCGGCGAAATTAAGGTTGATGCCGTACTTAACATATATATATATATATATATATATATATATATATATATAGGTGAGAACTAGAGATTTCGACAACTCTTAACACGCGTTGTAAGGATGAGGCGTATCTTTAGGATTTCGACGAACCCACGTCTGCCTATACTATATGAACTTGAATACTCGTAGATGCAATTTGCTTTAGCGTTACAGATGTTTATTCAAGCTTTTCTTTGTATTAACGTACATGTGTATACATATATAGCTGCACACCTCTGGCCATCGGTAACAGGCTTCTTCCTTTCAAACAGGTCTGGTAGGGCTGGCTGTAGCGCTTCCACCACCGTCGGTGAATGAGGTCCGATTGGGCTGTGACATGTTCGTGACACGGGTCAACCTTGACTTCCGGGTGTCGCACTGCGAGCCTAGAGTACAGCAATTATTAGACTATCACGCCGACGATCTGACAGGCCGGAGTCTTTATTCGCTCGCCCATGCTCAAGACGTCCACCGGCTTCGACAACTACACATCGATATTATGCATAAGGGTATGTAGACACTATGGAGACGTCTTCAGGCCCTGGGTTCGCCTCATCTCAGCCGTACTGAATTCTAAGAGCTTCTGCACATTGTTTGGTTTCTAGAGTAGATGCTTTCACCTACGAGCTATGTCGCTGTAGTCATATGGTCTACTTGTAGATTACCGTTGAACAGCCTTAAAAGTTTCGATTTACGTACGA